>MU181976.1:361326-428304 GCA_016904865.1 Pissodes strobi
GCTATAGAAATATTTGATCATGTCAAATGTGACAGATTAATATATTCGTCAATATATGCCTTAAGTTTAATATTTAAAACATTTTTGAGATTATGATGCATTCGTAATAAAAAATAGCGTATGCTATACGTGTATAAGAGGCCTTTAAGGCCCTTGCGACTTACAAAACATTCCGCTGTGCGTCGTGTTTTGAAATATGTCGCGCGTGCTATAAAGGCCCTCTTATACACATATCATATTATACTATTTTCTATTTTGGTATCATAAAGAAGTCTTTTCGATACGCAAAGTAGTGTCGAAAAGAAGCTCTTTTCGACACTACTTTTGTTGACTATTTGCTATGATATTAACAAAATTGTTCAATGGCAAGGCTCGCTAGCAAAAATTTCGACACCGTTTTGAATGGAATTCCTAATAATTCAGACGTCAAAAGTGACAAGATGGCCGTCCAACTTTTGATCGCGACTTGAATAAATGAATGTTTTTCTTTAAAAAAACGTGCAAATTAGAAAATAGTATAAAATACACGTTTTAAAAGACATTTAGCGCACTCACACGTTAGGAAACGACTGCCCTGCTCGTGCGAAAAAATATGGTCTTTCAAAACTAGTATCTTAATATACTATATTAGAAATATATGGTTGAAAATAAAATAGCATACAGTACTGACAGAAATTTAATTATTGTCTCAAGATTACTTAAGTTTGTCTCGACACTGCACGTCTCGACAAAACTACACAATCTCTCGACAATAATCAAATATTTCCCATCTCGTACAGTAATATACTTTTTTGGAACTCTTACAGTTTAAATAAATGATGTATCACACATAAAAAAAATTAAGTATTGCAAAGTTAAGAATGTTTAATGGAGACATACGCATTCCGTACTTGAAACCAATATTGGAATTCATCACCGATATTATATCATGGTCACTACAACAACAAACTATGCTTATTGTAAACTCCGAAAACCGCTTACTTCTGAGATCAAGTAGGCGGTTTTGTTTGATTTTGACAGCTTAGCTATCAACTAAAAATATGTAAATAAATTTCTTCAGAAAAATGAAAACACTGTAGATGTTGGAAATTTCATGTTCATACCTACTTGTTTTGTGAGTTTTTAATTTTTCGATCATATTTTTTTTTCGTAGATCTATGCCACCTGCAAAATTTAAAAATGTTTGTTTTGACCAAATGCTCGATTAAAAATACTCGGTGCTGATAACACTCGTCTTGTTACCCAACCAACATAAGTTTTTAACCAAGAGCTTATTTTTTAATTTCAAGCCTACTAACTCCTGAGCTTTATAATTGTCAAAATATTTTTTGAACAATACAAAAGTTTGTTGCACCATTGCAGCAACCTTCTCTGAAGGTACTGTCAAAGATATTCCACTTGAACTTCCATAATTTTTTTGTAAAATAAACAGTTGATTTGGATCAACTAATTTTTGATTTTCTGAATTCTGAAGCGTCTGGGAAAATTTGGAATAACGAAATTTGTCGTTACCTTCTTGATAAGATATCCTGCATAATAGTTTATCGCACATTCTTCTAGGGTAATTTTTTGAGGCTTAAGTATCACAGGCTTGTTTATTTCACAATCGCCAACTTTTGAAGAATTATTCTCTTCGCTGCCTTCTTTATCAAGAGTTTTATAAACTGATACTGCCGTTTGTTTTTCATTTAGCAAATCCGACATCAACAACTGACGATCTGTGTCCTCTAGACAATTCGAAAGCTTTGATGGTTTTAACAGTCCAGTAATGGTTTGGATTTGAAACGAAAAACTTGCTGAGGGATTTAGGTTCCAGCCGCCATGCTGCCTTATCACTGAACAAAAAAATTTCTAGGAAGTCCTGATTCAGTCGTTTAGTTAAAATAAATGAGTTACTATCTTTTCTGTCTTCTTCGAAAAGACCAAGAACTCCGTTAATTGTTTGAATGATACCGTCAAAACATGGAGGTCTACTTTCCTGTAGGATTGGCAAAAGTTGTTCATTTACAGTACCATTTTTTCTGAAAGTTTTTAAAATAAAATAGATCCAAAAAGCTGTTTTCCTTTCTGAAGCACTTCGATAACCTTCTGACTTTTATTACTTAGGCCACAACTAAATGGATTCTTATTTATTTATTTATTTATTGTTTATTTATTTATTTATTTACGGCTCATCCATTTACAATAAATTCCAATAGGGAAGATCAATTACAATAAAATTATAAAATTCATGTCTATAAAAATTACAGCATTAAAATTATACTAATCCTATACATAAAATATACACAATAAAACAAAGATTTAAATATCACCATAAAGTTATATAACATTTCTTAATTTGCTCTTAAGACTGCGAAGCGAGATGTCAAACAGACAAATATCCTGTTCCAGTATTAACTGATTGGCCTTAAGAAGCATTCTAGTAAGCGACTCATTACAACCATAATTAGTCGGGTGAAACGGAATTTTAAAGGCACAAGTGTGACGATTTCTTCTGACTGCAACATTGAAGTCAATCTCTCCCAATAACTCAGGACAGTCAATACGACTGTTAAGAATCCCATGTAAGAAAGCCACATCGAGCATCCCACTCCTGACCTCCAAAGAGTCCAAGTTCAATCGTGAATGAATTTCCTCATAAGTAAATTCCTCCCTCACCAAACCCATTCTATAGGCAGCAATTCGGACAAACTTCCGCTGAACTCTCTCTATATATTGAATATGTACCTGATAATTTGGTGACCATATGACTGACCCATACTCAATAATAGGTCGAACCAGGGCACAATACAAAACCTTCAAAGCATGAACTGAGAGGCCAACAGTAAGACGTTGAATAAAGCCTAACACACTCATAGCTCTCACTACCATATTTCTGATATGTGTTATGAAGGATAGTTTACAGTCAAGAGTTAAACCAAGGTCCTTGATGACATCAGGTCTAAGCAAAGATGTGTCATTCAACTTATAATCATGGGCAGCAAATGCACCCCGATAAAAAGAGAAAATGTTACATTTCGATATATTCAGGTTCCTTTTGTTAATGGAACACCATCTTTGAAAACTGTTCAAGTCAGCCTACAGCAGAGAATAGTCATCCGTTGTGACCACCGATCGGAACAATTTAATGTCATCAGCATACATTAAAATATTGCTATGTTTGATGCAAGGCAAGGGGTCCAGCAAAAATAGATTGAACAAAATTGGTCCGCAGTGAGATCCCTGTGGGACTCCTGAGGGAACAGGTATTGTGCCAACTTTACGAACTGAGTTCTGCCTGACAAAAATCCTGAATGCAACCCAAAAAAGCACCATCAAAGCCCAATGATCTTAGTTTAGCGAGAAGAAGGCCATGGTTGACTCTGTCGAACGCCTTTGAGAAGTCCGTATAGACAGAGTCAACCTGACCATGCTCCTACAGAGTTCTGATCACTGAGCCCTGGTAAAGGACCAGATTAGAGATTGTGGATCTGCCAGACATAAACCCATGTTGTTCTGGGTTAATTATACCTTTTACATCCCATGCCAACTTCTTGCTGACCAGACTATCCAACAGCTTTGGAATCTCCGATTGCAAACAGACTGCTCTATAGTTCTCAACATTTGTCCTTTGGCCGCTCTTAAACATTGGCTTAAGAAAACTAGATTTCCAGACAGATGGAAATATTGATGTAGATAGAGATCTGTTGAACAACTCACACAAAGGTTTAACCAAAGTACAGACGCATTTCTTTAAGAGCACCGCAGGAATGCCATCAGGCCCAGTAGAGAACTTACATGGAAGACCGACAACTGCATCAAAAAGTTCAGATATTTCGACATGATATCGTATAACCTTTCACTGTTTAATGCATCGAAAAGGTTATTCATAGTAAAAATTAAATCAGCTGTATCAGATCCCTCTATTGTTAATTTGTCCATTTTGAACACAAGTATTAATTGATGCAGCCATAGTTCTAGAGAAAATTTGAAGGGCTAGTTTACAGGACATCTTTTCAAATGAATTGGGGTTTATGTATTTGTCGGTTATCTTTGGAAGCGCCCTGGCAGAAGTTGAATCTTTGTCAATGTCAAATGTTTTTTTGATTACATCAAAGTTAATTATTTTGTCTTCTAATTTAAAAGCACCCGTTAACAAATTATTACGTACGCTCTTAAACAAATGTGGAACATCAAATATACCAAAAATCTTACTATGTCCAAGAATACAGCACGGTTTCTCTTTGGTTATCCCTAAAAGTTTGAAAGCAGCTCGGTTATTACTTCCCTGATCGCAAACAATTACCTTTGGAAGAAAACCTATTTCAATTAAGGTACAGATATACATGCTAGTAAAAAAGCATGCCTATGAGCGTGCTTAAGTCGAACATGCTCTTTTAACTGATACATTTGCTTTAGATCAGCATGCTCCTTTTAAGCATGCTCCTGAATAATCATGCTCAAAGCAAACACTCCAATAGACATGTCATTTACTAGCAGACTCACTGTCAGTGTAGTGAAGAAACATGGAAAACTAAGTGGCTATCCGCACAGAAATGAATAAAATAATCTTATTGCTTGCAATGCAATGCATCCGAAATCTTCTGGCAACAAGAAAGAAAAAAGGAAGGAATAGGACGATTTGGGTCCATGCCTGGATAACTAGAAGAGAAAGCCTTGGAGCGAGTACTCGATTGTTGATAGAAATGCGAGAAGAAGATATTGAGGGTTAAGAAAATCATTTACGCATGCTGCCGCATCAATCTGATGCGCTATTCTCCAACGTTGAAAGCGCTATACAGAAATAAGATACACATATGCGAAATGCTATTCCGGCTGCTTTAAACCATGGTAAGGGTGGGTTGTATACCGCTACGCTCGACAGCAGATCTGGATCGCGTTGAAACGTCAATTTGTTTCACCTCAGAGTGGTAGACAGACCTCAAGTTTTTAATTTTGGTTTTTATATTCTTTACAGTCAGAGTCCGGTC
Organism: Pissodes strobi; assembly: GCA_016904865.1. Lineage (NCBI taxonomy): Eukaryota > Metazoa > Arthropoda > Insecta > Coleoptera > Curculionidae > Pissodes > Pissodes strobi. The sequence goes on from MU181976.1 coordinate 366,297, forward strand.
GTTCATGTTTGTTATCAAATATTGATAAGCATTATTTCTTGCTATATTATTTTGGTACAGTGGTGACCGTGGATTCCAGAGGCAGTCGTAGCTCCGATAAAGACTTACAAATCTAAGTGCTTTTTCATCTCACCAGCGAGACATTTTGGCACGAAGTCGCAGACGCACACCTGCAGCGAATTACTGGTCGAAGACTTTGACCGTGATCGATATTAGCATTCTCATTATAAATACGTTCCACACTTGCTTATGAGCAAACCCCCTTTCACCCCCGCCTCAGGCCGCGCGCTCAAAAATCGACCGTTGTTCGATTTGTGAGCATGCTCGTTTAAGCATGCTCAATACTAGCGATGTTTTCGACACACTTGCCACTAGGTAGCAATTGCTCAATAATAGTATGCTTTCGTGCTACGTAGTAGCATGTCTATCTGTACCTTTATGGTGCTCAGGGTGTATGTAATTAAATATTTTAGATTATTTTGTGTTACGGCGCCATGTGAGAAAAAATATGAAATAGGAATTTTCCAGGTCTTAAAAAGACCTCGTAATGAGATTACCAGAGCATGCGTTGCAGTTAGGGGCGCTCTCCCCAATGGCCCAAAGTCGTCAAAACCTTATATCTAATTTTTTATTATATTCTGAGAGGTTCCTTTATACTCATTTCGTCAAAAGCTAATACAGATTTCCTTTCATTTTTACACATTGTTGAACATTTTAATTTTAGGTGGCGCAAGATGCCCTCGTCTATAACAGGTTTAAAAAAAATTTGGCTGATCCACCTTCGAATGGTAGAAACAGATAGTACTTTCGTATTAAGAATAAATACGCCGCTGGTGATTTATATTAAAAAGATATACATATCCTTTTTCTTTTAAATTCCATGCCTATCGCGATTTTTCTCTGAACTGCATCAACACAAATGTCTTAGCAACATTGGAAAGTACATTCAAGAAAGGCATGATTGTAAAAAAAGGTTTTTACTCCTACTGCATTTTTCTTTTAATAAATGTATTCTTCTTTTACATCTTTTTAGCTTTGATATCTGATAGCGAAGGCGTTTTTTTAGTTTTATTTTTCGTGGCGTAATCAGACTGTCCGGAAGTTCAGATATGTCATTTATCAATTGGTTTTCTTTAAATTTCAAATCTGCATCTAAACGTAGTGTCTTTGCAGATGGAGACGGTCTGTTACTTCTTGGTAAATAAAGCTTCCTTGCAGAATAGTTCTTTGTTGGTGTTTGAACTATTAAAAATTCCTGTTCATCCGAATCGTCGTTATTGGTAGTATTTTTTTGGAACAACATCATTTTTTAAGAAGTGCCGCTTTTCGGTTTTGAAATCTTGTTCATTAAAGTGCTTTTCGCACAAGCGCTTATTTTTCAATTCATCAGGATTTAATCCTAATAATGTTGTATTCCCTAAAAAAGCAAATTTATTTTATCAAGATTCTGTTAGGAATAATCGCTATGTCGATTGTTACAGTTTTAACTTTTAAGGGGTGTCCGTGAACAAGGGTAACCCGGGTGACAAAAACGTAGTGAAGACTCCTTATACAGGGTGTCCGGAAATTCCGTTTGAATAATTTCGGAGGTGATTCTACGTAAAAAAACATAAAACATTTTTCACATGAACATAGGTCTGGAAATGCTTCGTTACGGAGATACGTGTTGAAATAGAAATTTTATGTTCGATTTTTGTAAGTAACTTTTGTAATAAAATTGGTTACCCGGTTTTTTTGGGGATGATAAACAATTTTGTATTAGTTTTTATGTAGCCCTAACTTTTTGGCAGTAAACTTCGGGGATTTTATTAGAGTAAATCTTATTCTTAAACCTTTACTACGGGAAAAACTATACTGCCTTAACAAAACTGGAGTTAACCGTTTTCCAGATATTTGCAAATTTCTACATCGATGCAGGTTCCTGGGCCCCTTAGGCGCAAAATGAAGTTGCTAAGAGCTTTACAAAAGTGGAGTATGTTGTCAAATTCCTGTAAGTTTCTATGATAAAGGGTAATTTATGAAAAATGCATACAAATATTTCGTCGAATATTATAAAACTGTTCATTTTCGAGACACAGTTTAAATTTGAAAGTTTCTGGACCCCTTTTTAGACGAGGTGTGTTCTTAATTGAATTTTCTTTATAATGATCGGAAACTGCCCCCTACAAAACATAGTTTGGGTTCGTAAGGTGGATGAGAGGTGACTGAATGCATTCCAACCGTATACGGTTGGAAATTTGGGGAGGCAGTTGGTATACAAGTATAATCCCCAATTTTGACAACACTTCCAGCACTTCCTTCCGTTATAAAAGTACTTGTTTCAAGTGGATGTAAAAAGGTAAATTATTATTAGACTTAATAGGTACATAATTAAAATTAATAAAATATTTTTATTAGATTGTGCAAGCAAAGCTTGTACATGCAGGAGACATGAAATAGGTTGCATAGGATCATTTAACTGCATGGCACAGACCATAATATGTATAAACAAACTTACAATAAAAAAATTACTGGAAGACAATACTGAAGTCATTGTGTCTATTCCTGAAGAAGATACGGACACTGACGATGAATAGTTTTGTTATTATAAAGATTTTTTTACATTTTGAGTTTTTTTTATACTGAACGAAAGCTATTCATCTTTTTAATAGCAATTACATAGAGTATATGATTATTTATAAAAAAAACTATAATATTTTTCTACTTCTTTACTACCTAGCAGCGCGTAGGAAAAATAAATCTCAATAAGCAACGCCATATTAGTATTCTTAACACCGTAATGCGTAATAGCATATTAAAGTGGTACACTTTATGGCGCGCTCGTGTTGGTAATAGAGAGCAAGTAATGAAAAGTAACTTTTCCTCCAATTAAAAAAAGCTGTTTTTCTTGAAATGTCGACAAAATAATGCAAAAACATCTCCTTTTAATAGTAATGATAATTAATAGATTAAACGAACTTACCTAAGTGAAGTTCAATCTTAATTATGTTCACGCCTTGCTCGAGGTGATCACACTGTAGTAATCCGTCCGCTTGTCGGCGTCCACGTATCAGTACCAAGCTAAAAATCAATATATATCCCGCTTCCTCCGCAACTCCCCTGCAACACTAGTCTTCAGTTTTTAATTTAAATAATTTTTGGATCTCAAATCCGGTGATCACGGTTATATAGGGAGTGGCGGGTGTGATCACCTCGAGCAAGGCGTGAACATAATTAAGATTGAATATCACTTAGGTAAGTTCGTTTAATCTATTAATTATATTCACGCCTTGCTCTCATGATATTTAGAGCGATTTGAGATCTTTATTTATTTATTAAAATATCGAAAGAAAAAGTAGAGAAATAAGAATAAAATATTTATTAACAAAACACAAATAAAGTTCATTAATCTGAGGAAATGGGCATAAAACAGAACACAAAATAAACTCTATTAACGTAGGAATCATAACCAATACGTAATAAAATTCATAGCTTAAAATAAAATAGATAACTGAATATTTAACTATCTAACTAAACTAAATCCATATAACGAACACTAAAAATGAATCACCAGCCTAGCATTAACACTCTAAAATAGAGAAGGCAAATTCATTGTCATTTACTACTGGCCTATTATAAAATCTAGCAAAGGTGGCCGATTTTTCAGACCACCCTGCTGTACTCTTGATCAAATCAAGACTTACACCCTTCCTTCTAACCGCAGAAGTTGCAGAGTGTCTAACACTATGGGCTGAGAAAATGTCTGTATTTATACCACTTTGCTTTAAAGTTTTCTTAACCCAACGACTAATAGACTGAGCTGTAGCTGGTTTATAAGGTTTTTTGAAAGTTAAAATTAATCTAGTATGGCTCTGACGTAAAGTAGCAGTCTTCTGTAAATAAACATCTAATGTTTTGGCGGCACAAACTCTAAGATCTTTATGAAAAAAGGAGATCTGTAAAACAGGCTGTGATTTATTTTTCCCGAATGTTTTAATGCGGTCATTTATAAAAATTAAAAAACCTGTTTCTCTCCTATGAATATCTTCTAAATTAATTAAGGAAAATGTTTGCACACGATGTGCAGTTATTAAAGCTAACAAAGTCACAAGTTTACAAGTCAATCTTTCTAAAGTAAGTGTTTCATTAGGATACATGTTTTTCAAATATTCTAAAACTCTGGTGGGATCCCATGTATAATTATACTTTGGTCTGCCTGGCCTAAGACTCTGTATACCTTTAAAAAACCTTTGAATCTCAAGATTTGTGCCCAATTCTGACGATATTATTAAGGCTAATGCCGAGCGAGCGCAGTTTAAAGTAGCATAACTAGCACCATTTTCAAACATTTGCATTAAAAACTTCAATGTCCATTTTATAGATAAATGAAACGTATCAATTTTATTTATTTTGCAAAATTCCCACCAAAGTTTTAAATAGGTACTATATTGTTTTACAGTTGCCTGAGAGATAGAAGAAAACATTATTTGTAAGGACTCCTCCGTTAGACCTCTTACTCGGAAGGCCTGCTCGATAAATGGCCTACCACCAGGGAAAGGCTCTGCCACAAAGGGTGTGGTTCTCTGTCAACAGATAACAATAAAAAAATTTTAGGAGCAAGCACAATAGGTTCTCTTTGAAGAAGTTTGTTAAAGAGAGATGCTTGAGTTGGCCAATTAGGTACAACAAGTAAGACATCTACATTATCATAAATTATTTTCTGCAACACTTTTGATATTAAGACGAAGGGGGGAAAAGCATAACAAAAGAAACCATTCCAAGGTATGGTAAATGCATCGTTAGCCAAAGCATCTGGGTCTCTATGCCATGAAATGAAATTGTTACATTTTCTATTGTAACGACTTGCAAATAAGTCTAAGTCAGGTTTTCCAAAATGACTACAAATAAACTGAAAGGCTGAATTCGATAACTCATATTCAATATCTTGTGAATGTTTTCTAGACAAAAAATCAGCTTCTATGTTGTCTTCAGATCGAATATAAGTTGCAACTACAAATAATCCTATTTTCACACCAGTTCCAAATTTTTTGTGCTAACTGGTTTAGTTCAGGAAATTTAACTCCCCCCATTTTGTTTTATTAATGTTAAAGATTTTTCCCCTTCAGTCCATTGGCCATTAGCACAATGTTCATTGCAGAAAGCCCCCCATCCTTTTTTTGAAGCAGCTGAAAAAATTTAATTCTAAAATTCCGAGACAAAATAATTGGATTGAAAGAAGTAAGAATATTAGTTTTCCACCATAGTAAATCACTAAGGATAAATTGTGGAATTTTCATAACCTTAAAATATGACCCCTTAGATATTTTTAAAGCTAAATATTTAGCTCTTTCAAAATTCTTAATATGCACTCGACCATATTTCAGTGCAAGACATGCTGCATTTACCTTACCTATAAACCTAGAAAAATACTGAATAGTGCAATATGTTAAATTTCTTATTTTGTTTACCCATTCAAGGATATGATGGCGTTTTTCCAGAGGAAGCTCTACAGTCATATCATTAGTATTAAACACCAACCCAAGGAAAGTACAACATTTTTTTGGGGAGAGACTAGATTTTTCCAGATTTATGATAAAACCAAGTCTTTGCAAAATGTCAACTGTCACTTTAACGTTAAATAAACATTCCTCATATGTATCTCCCATAAGAAGAAAATCATCAAGGTATACAACTGAGATATAACCTCGTGACCTTAAGTAATAGAGGACAGGTTTTAAAAGCTTCGTAAAGATCCTCGGAGCAGTACACAAGCCAAATGGGATACAAGTGTATTGATAAATATAATTTTCGAATCGAAACCTTAAGTATTTCCTAAATTTTTTATTAACCTTAATATAAAAGTATGCATCTTTTATATCTAGGGATGCCATATAACAATTCGGCCGAAGAGCCTTAATAACTGTATTTTTATCCTCCATTTTAAAGTGAGATGTTTTAATAAATTTATTTAACGATTTTAAATTTAAAATCATTCTCCTTTCCCCATTTGGCTTTGGCACCAAAAAAACGCTTGATAAAAATTGGCCTTTGCATGGCCTACACTTCCTAATAGCTCCTTTCTTTAACAATTTTTCTGTTTCATTACGAATGCCTTTAATGTCCAATTTAGACCACCTTTTCTTCGAACTAGTATTTTTTTGAATAGGTTTACTAATAAATGGAATTTTATAACCCCCTAACCAAGAAATAATAAGAGAGTCTGTGGTGATTCTACACCACTGCTGTAAAAATTTTGAAAAATGACCTGCCTTAAAATTTACTTCATCCGATGCTTCCCTGATGGTATCATTCAATAGCGCTGACGACGGTCCTTCTCCGAGAACCTCTTGTATTGGTGGTATTCCCCTGATTTCCTTTGGTACGACCGGTACTGTTGTGGCCTCAGTTTCCCTTGTGCACTGGACGACCTCCCCCTGAACTGCCGGGAGCCTCCCAGACCGTGTCGCCTGGGAGGATTTTTGAAGTTTTTTGTATCCATTTTCAGTCTTTTTTGTGGTACTACCTTAAGCTTCAGATCCTCTCCTGACTTAGCTATTTGTTTTTCATGTTCCAACCGCTTGCTCAGATTTGTTCCGAATAACCAGCCATCAAATTCAGTATTTTCGATCAAGCTTTTGAGGTTCCTATCAAGATTCACACTTACTACGTTCTGTCTTGAAACGGATTGGCTATGATGGATATCCGTTAGTAATTTTGCTCCATCACTAACGGCCTCGATGATTTCTAAAAGTGTATCATCTGACTGGCTTGATAACTCCACCCTATTAATTAGTATGGAAAGAACCTTTCCTAAGGCAGCTAGACTGGTTCCCATCTGAACCTGCACCTTTTCCAGTCGTTCATCTCTTTTAAGAGACACCTCACTAACAGCTGCTTTAACTTCTAAGTTTAGCCTAGGGGGTGTTGCAGACGGGCAATTTTGGGGCAAGCGATACTTCTCCAGTAGGCTACGCCTTTCATCTTCTTTCATACCTTTCTTTAATATTAATTCCCACCGGGTCGCAAGTTCCTTATGAATGGGGGGAGCGACAATAACATGCTCCTGCACCTGACCCAGTATGGATAAAATATTTTTATTCACCATATTGGGGCAATCCTCCTTTGGTTTATCTAAAACAATACATACCTATTAACATCCTTATGAAGCGATAACCAGGACAAAAAAACTGAGGGAAAACAACAGTCATGCTCATGACACAAGTACGAATCTTGATCAAGATTCAGTACCAAGCCAATTTCCAACGATTTTATGTGTCATATTCATGACCTTCTAGATGATTTATCCAAAATCACTAGGAATAACAAACATGGTTTGTTCGTTTGTTGCGTCCTCAGCCAAATAATTCACTATAAAATAAAACCCAGAACTTGCACTAAATACGAAAGAACTATAACTTACATTCATCATCCTTCTCTGTGTCACTGTCTAGCACACGGATACGCCGGTATTGAGGCGCACGAGAAGGCGATGGTGACGAAGACGTGCACGACGAAGATGGCGATATATCTCGCTTTCTCTTGCCGGAACCACGATGATGCCGATGCGACCGGTGCCTTGCCGTCGACACTCGATCTTGTCGCTCTCGGCCATTTTTATCCCGTTTAAGACGTTGATTTTCACGTTTTAGCTTTTTAATTAAGCGCCTATTTTTCACAATTTTGTAACCTGAACTCGCGCTATCATCCGAAGAATAACTTTCTGATGAAAAGTCCGGAGAACTCCGCATTTTTCTACAATGATGGTACCGACAAACGCGAACGACCGAACACTACGCACGTAAATTTAAAACTGAAGACTAGTGTTGCAGGGGAGTTGCGGAGGAAGCGGGATATATATTGATTTTTAGCTTGGTACTGATAAGTGGACGCCGACAAGCGGACGGATTACTACAGTGTGATCATGAGAGCAAGGGGTGAATATAATTGTTATTTAAAATAAGTGGGTTCGCAAGGCGGCTTAGACCGGTGTCGAAGAATAGGCACAGGTTGTTGCTATAGTAATGTAACATAAAGCTGTCAGTGGACAGTGTCAATCAACAATAGATATTTTTTTAAAATTGCGTATCCGGTTGCGTTTTAATTCCGTATTGACAAGCAGTTATTGAGTAAGTTCGATTAAATAATAACCAATTTGTTCCTAAATTAGTGATTTTTAGAAATGCAGTGCACAAATTGAGTGATAAATAAAAATTTTAGTTTAATAAATCTTGAATTGTTGACGCTGGTTTTGTTGTTTGTTTGTATCTACGTTGCTATGATAACACTTTTCACTCCGCCGGCGAAAAAGTGAAAAGTAAAGCTCCGGCGGAGAAAAAATGAAACTTCACTGCCGCCTACACAGTCAAGTAATGACGGATTTACTGACGTTTGAAGAAAAAAGCGTTTATTGTATTGTACAATAGGCGAGAGAGAGAGAGAGAGAGGGAGCTATGCAGAAAAGTGAGATGCAAGAGTACTAGAGCAGCAGCGCGAGATCGGACGGTCGCGGCTAGAAGAAAATTACTTTTTTTACATTTAATTCTAGTTTTCCATTACCATTTGAAAAAAAATATTCTTGCATCTGTGTATTCTAGATACTTAGGGAAAACTTTTTGCAAGAATAAATTTTTGATTTGAGCCTTCACTTCGGAGAGAATGCGAGGTGAATACAAAAATGAGTATATTTCAATCAGATTTTGCCTAGGTCCGAAGGGAGATATTTAAATTTCTTTATTTATTTTGCCGTAAGGGTCAATGTAATCTGCATATTTCAAGCAATGATAAAAAATATAATTCGTACAAAAATGTAGATGAATTTGATATGAAAACATTCATAAATTAATATTCTATAAGTTCATATAATAATCTGGATTTTTAAGTATACTGATTTTCTGATTTTTTATTACCTTGGGATGTGGAATTAATATAATAAAACCTTCATTCTGTGAAAATTTCACCTTTTAACCCCGAGGTGCCCACACAAGGCAACATAAGTCATAAGTAGAACTCTACTATTTTGTTTTTCGCACAGACGATCTCCCGGCGCGAATTGGCGACAGCGAGTTCGCCGTAGCCGTATTTCAAGCGACCTTGCGTCGATGGGGTCCAGGCTTTTCAGAGTCTGTCTCCATTTCTGGGTTCATATATTTAAGGTGTGATGGGTTTTCTTATCGTAGTAGAATATTCTTTGCTTATACGCAGTGAACGACTTTTATATTAATACTTAATTTTGAGCCTCTTACACACTGGTTTAATGTTTGGTGTTTAGTATTTGATGGTTAAATATTTTGATATTATTTAATATTTTATATAATATTTCAGGAAATTTTTACCACGTACAAATTGCACAATTATTGTATAAAGTTTTGTATTGTTTCGTTTTTCTTTTTCTTTTCATTGTAGGTTTCTATTTGTGTTTTTATATGTTTTGTATGTTTTATACTCTAGCTTTGTCTACAAATTGTGAAATTGTTTGACAATAAAGCATTATTATTATTATTCTAATCGGCATAAAGCACATAAAAACTAAAAAAACTCTCGCTGAAACAGCGTTTAAAGCAAAAAGCATCTTTGAATGCGCCCTTGGGACAATATATTCCCACCTGACGAAGTCGACCGCTCTCCTTGACGACTCAATAGGCACTGAATAAAATTAATTTGATTTCACAAGACGGTACACAAACGCCTATCCTGTTAGCCTGTACCGTTAGCCTGTATCGGTAGCCTATGCAGACATCCTGTCTGACACCGATTACGCAACCAACAAAAACTAACACAAGGCATGCCCAAAATGAAGAAAAAAAAACGAACTTAAAATATAATTCATTGTCAAAATATATAGATAGTTCTGCACATTTAGCGTTTTCTGTAAAATAAGTCGCGCCATTTAAGGCAGAACTGAGGATTTCCTTCGCATTGAACGCAGTAAGTTATAACTTTTTTCACTTTGTTCTTGTCAATCATACCATCCTGTTTTTTTTTTTGTAGCAACGTTTACGATTGTAATATATCTAGTTAAGTACGGCAGCATGGGAAAGACACTTGGTTTTGGGTTAAATAAACACTAAGGAATAGTTAGTATATTGTGAACTAATTAAAATCATTAATTAAATATCACCCTGTCGTAAGTTCGAACTTGAACGTGAAAAATGTTATATAAACATTCACTGTTAATTATAAACAACTTGAGCGGTCAACGGGAGCGACTTTAATCCTTAATGATGCAGCCATCAGCATTTTGTAACATATAAATACGCAGGCAAACGCCAAGTTAATCAGACTTTCGGGTCTCTCAAACCGCTCAATTTAGTTGCTGGGCAGTACACAGGGTATTATTGCATTGACCAGAAGCAGGAAGCGGCCAAGGAGTGGAGATATCCGCGGGAGCCACATGGAAGTTACTACCAGAAACAATAGCATATGAGGGAACCGTCCCGTTAACCTACAGCATACCATGGCGGGACAACACAGAGACCTCTCCAGCCTTTAAATTCGGATGCCTAGAAGACGGAGAAAACTGTAGAAGACTAAAATATATGGAAGAGATATCAATAGCACTGGACAAAGAGTTAAATAGTTTAATAAATAGTTGGAATATAACTAACTTTAAAAAACAACCAAGGTCTAAAAGAGCCATCTCTTTATCCTTCATCGCAGACGGTCTCAACTGGTGTTGTGGAGTCGCAACCCAGCAAAAATTGGACTCCATGGTCATGGATGCCGAGGATCTAAGGCAGCAGATGAATTCTATAACTAATGGTCTGGATTCAACACTGACAATCCTTGGGCAACAATCCAGTAGTATGGAAAAGGCACAACAGGAGACGGCATCACTACAAAAAACAGAAGAAAAAATTAAATTTTTAGAAAACTATGCTGAAAATATAAATAACCACATGATATCAGAAGAACAGGTACAATGAAACGTCGTACTTGGAAGTCTGAAAATAAACTTAGATTTATCAAAAAAATATTAAGGCTTACAAGAGCTATACATAAACAAGATATATTTTATGCTTGTAAACACCACCAAATCCCGATATCTCTAATAAAACCAGATATCCCAAGAGAAGACCTGGTAAAGCTTAACAGTGAGATAAACAAAAAAATGCACAACCTAGCAATACACTTTCACGACGTAACCAAATACTATGAGTTACCAATAGCCGAATGCAGTCTAACAAGCGATACAATAATAATACATATAAAAGTACCTATAAAACAAATCACACATCAATGGAAAATGTTTGAACTAATAACATTTCCATTGGCTTGGCATGGGCAAACATGTATTATTGAACATGATACGTTGTACCTGGCAGTAACAGAAAATAATATAAACCATAATCAAGAAACAAGGCAAATAACAGGAACTGGGCTACATTTATGCAACCCTTATAATAACAAACTATGCTACCTACCTAGATTTGCAGGAGGGGTCCTTCAAGGCCCAGCATGCTCTACAAAATTATTCCAGGGTACTACAGTACAGGACTTGACTTCACATTGTCCGATGAGGTCCCATAAATCTAATTTACTCCTAATCACAGAACTCGAGGACGATGAATTCATGATAACACATTCACAGGAAAATATGACGCTTCAGTGCAATGACCAAATTGTACCCATGGACCATAATGTGTCAGCTCCAGGAGCCCTTAAAGTTTATATCCCGTGCCACTGTAACCTAAAAGCGAGTAAGAGCGTAATAATCCCGCAAAGGTTCCCGTGTAAAACTGAAAGCCGGCAGGTAGCAATAACCCACGTCTTACCGGCTGCATGGACAAATTTAAAATCTTTTATACTCAACCCTCTTTTAATAATCAAACCTACCAAATTTCACAACATGGAAGAATGTATAAATCATAATTGGTCTTTAAACATCCCACATTTAAATCTAACTTCCAGTAAGGAAACCCTGCAAAATATCGCGCAAGAAATTAAGCAATTACAACAAATACCCCCTACATATCATTCGCAAATAGAAAATCATGGTATAATGTTCACATGGAATGTAATATTGTCAATAATACTTGCTTACGTGATATTTCATAGACGAATTCCAGGACAACTAGCAGTCATTCAATCTGCAGCAGCCCAATCCAATCAGATAAAGGATAGCCATAATGCTTTATTTATTTCCACATGCATTGCTTTTGCACTGTTCTTATTCTACTTTATATTTAGGTTCTCGAAATACCTGAAAGAAAGAAGACTACGACGACAAAACGAGAGAAATAATGGCCACACACAACTAGACATAAGACAAATGAATATTAATCCACATCAAAACTATGTATTGCGCATTCACAAAAGGACAGAGGACGGTCACTTTCAGTGCAGCTTCCAAGAAAGGCCGGAACCACCCCACGAATCTACAAATGAAGGCAACCTGCAAAACATATAGTACAGTATAATGTAGCATATAAGCATATATATTTAATACTCCGTAGGCATATAAGTTGCAATAATTAAATTCGTTATATGGGCTATACAGAGAAAAAGAAAACAAACGGATAATAAATGATTTTTAATTCTTTAAAAGTTAACATGGACCATAGGTCTCCGGGGCCTGATAAATATGCTAATGTATAATAGGTGACGAAACACCGCACCACAGTAGCGTTCCTGGTGACCGGATGGTAAAAGTGGTGGCCAGGAATCCTCTGCGGCAACCTTTATAAAAATAAATTCAAACCGCAATCCTTAAAAAGAGAAAAAATAAGGAGGCATTACTACACAACAATAGGGAAAATAATAGAAACCTACCACAGGGAGATCTGGGAATCGGCGAGCAATGATGGCCGCATAACGGCGGCGATAAAGTCGGCCTTAAACAAGAAAAAAAAATGGGGGAAATATACAATAATAAGCCTCATAAAAAATATTAATTATTACTTACAATTGGGAATTGGTGCCATAATTTTTTTCTTTAATGGGTGAACTAGTAGAAACAAAGGCCAAGAATAAAATAAAATATATAGTAATAAACGCATGGGTTTGCAAAAATGCACAAATCGATATTTTACAAACATGATGGGTAAATGTTATATAGATCAGCGTTTTAATTTTAAACAATTAGGAATAAGTTCAATAAACCGTAATATTGTTAGTATAGGTGATTTATAGTAATACAGGGCCGCAATGAGTTGCTTTTTTATGCTAAGGGAAAAAATTCATTATCTTTATAGATATACCGCACTAACAGACCTTTTCCCAAAAAACTAACAGCTATAAAGACAATGAATTAATGTCACCTCTGTTGGGATGGACGCATCTTAATAGAGGAGATATCATATGAAAGGCATCTTATTGTCCATAGACATAAAAACCTAGTTTTAAAAATGGTATTATAAGCCAGTATAAAAAGATGTTCTCAAAACGGATAGGTTTGCACTAGATAAGGTATAATAGATCAATAAGCTTAAAGAAATCAAATCGAGAGAGTTTTTGTCATATATAATTAGTAATAAGGTAAAAAACAGAACCGTATTTAAATAATACGTTTGTCACGTAGTTGCTTTATTATTAACACAATGAATATTAAGACGTAAAACGTTATTGGCCATAGAAGCAAATAAATTTTGAAATAATACATCTCTAATAAACAGCCGGGTTTATCAAATTATGATTTTGTTAATAAGACAACTAAAAACGTCACAAATAAAAAAACATAAGATAAGATTATAACATTGTTAGTATAACTTGTAAAACTATTTTTCTTTTGTTACATATACCTATAACTAGCACAAAGAGCGAGGCAAACCATACAAGAAACACTACATGAAATGGAAATGGGTGGATCTAAGTCAAAACGAGTCCACTGACGAAATACATATTAAATTATAATACATTTAGATGCAATACAGTATGTCTTCTCGAATTGAGGTCGGTTCTCTCTCTTTTAAAGTCCATAAGTCAGGTTAAAACGTTGGGGACCAACGTTATCAGGGAGGGGAATGTGTGAACTAATTAAAACCATTAATTAAATATCACCCTGTCGTAAGTTTGAACTTGAACTTGAAAAATGTTATATAAACATTCACTGTTAATTATAACCAACTTGAGCGGTCAACGGGAGCGACTTTAATCCTTAATGATGCAATCATCAGCATTTTGTAACATATAAATACGCAGGCAAACGCCAAGTTAATGAGACTTTCGGGTCTCTCAAACCGCTCAATTTAGTTGCTGGGCAGTACACAGGTACATCCACTTCTAGTTGTTCTATCCCACAACCCCCTGAGAACACTTATACACAGGTATAAGGTTGTCAGGTCCTTACCTAACCTGGGTGAACGTATGCATAGATATACGGCATTCGGGGGCTATTAAAAAGTATAGAGAGAGTCGGATTTATGAAGTATCAGAACTTCTAGTGAAGGGATAGTTTTGGGGAGTTTTAAAAAGTAGTGAAAGTGCCTGTGATAACCTTAAAAGACTTACCTTATAAATATCAGAACAAATACCTAAATAAAAGACACCCCGCTCACATAAACTTTATTAATAAAATAGTGACGTCGCTTGCTAGACAAACTTTGAACTAAGCCTCCCTCGAGAAGACATGCATTTCATATTAATTGGGTATAGTGTAAACTCTTAATTCATCTATAATCTTAAACACGCCTTTATTAGTATACAGTCTAACCGTTGTTAAGTTTGTTTGTAAATAAACTTGTTACTGTTTTTATCCATGTGTCTCCTTTATTATCTCTTCTCAACTTGACGTAGTGCGTTCCTAAATCTGAGTTACTCTCCTACACGCTAAGTAAGGCGTGTCGTCACAGATAAAAAATACAAATCGTGACAATATTCTTCGGCTTTTGTCGGTATTTGTAACGGTATTCGTCATTATATTATGTATAAATAAAGACGTGTAAAACCAAAGACGTCTAGTATATTCTACTCTCCCAGTATTCCTATACATTACAAAAGTGGCGACGTGGATTTTTTGTAACAGTGAAATTATCTCTACATTGAGTTCGTTTCGCTGAAAAGTGAATCTCACGTGTCGATAAGGAATTCGCATAAATGGCGCTGCCACCAATAGGACATTTGCGAGAGTTCGTCGCCGTGAATTCGGATTGGTTAATTTTTAAAAGACAGATCGAAAATTATTTTTTAGCTAATGAAATCGATGATGGTAACTGCAAAAGGCCTATATTACTTAATGCCTTAAGCGAGGATGCCTACAAATTAGTGCATAATTTGTGTTTACCATTTGAACCGGAAAAGACAAAGTACGACGAATTAGTAAGGGTGTTATCGGAGTATTTGAAACCTAGTTTGTCCGTATTCGCGGCCAGATATAAGTTCTATACAGCTCGAAAATTATCTAATGAATCGACAAGAGAATGGTGTGCTCGGTTGAGAGAATTAGCCGGTTTTTGTGAACTTCAGTGGATTATCCGTGACATGTTTATTACTGGATATGATAATGGTTTAGTACAGAAACGAGTTTTTGAGGAGAGAAAGACTGTTACATTGGATACTATCGTTCAAATAGCAACGGTAAAGACAGTAACTGATCTATCTGCAAATCCAGGGACGGATTTTTCTAATAAAAGTGAACCTGAAATACATTATGCTGCTGGTTCCAGCAGGCGCAAAGTTAAGAACCAGAATGGAAGAGCAGGAGGAGGTGGCAACACAGCAAGCAGAGTGGGTGTATTTTCCAACTCGACCCCCACCATGCCTCAACGTCCTAGGTGTAGCGTTTGCGCCCGCAGAAATCTCGATAAAGTTAAGTGTTCGTTTCGTGAATGTTTTTGTCATATTTGCAATAAAAAAAGGTCACTTGGCCCCTGTGTGCACACGTAGAAATGTAAGCAATCAGCATTTTTTGGAATCAGAAAATGCTTCGTTGCTTAGTATGGAATATAAAGTAAATCCTCCTGAAATTGAATTGTTTATTGACAGTAAACCTTACATTTTTACGTTAGATACAGGGTCAAGTTTTACAGTTGTCTCTAACGATTTTTATAAAAATATTTTTTGCCATTTACTTTTGAAAGGAACAAATAAATTCTTTAATTTATATGATGGGAACAAAATTTTTCCTATCGGATATTTTGAAGCATGTGTCAGCTTTCAAAATAAAAAGGCATCTTTAAATATTTATGTTATTAACCCCTTCAACACCAGATATCCATATGTGGATATTTGTAGGTGTGCATCAGGGTACCATGATATCCACATATGGATGCGACTCATTTTAACTATTTAGAAGGATGGCATGGGACTTGAAAATTCATATTAGGTCTGGTATGGCGCAAAAAAAAATTGTTTTTCGGATCAAATCACTTTGATGTTTATTTTGTTACACTTAAGAATACATTCCATGTATCAGAAAAAAGTAAAAAATTAAAATATGGAAAAAATGACTGGTGCGTAAACGAACCACTAGGAAGAAACATGAAATATTATTTTGGAGCACATAAGATATTACTAATAATTTTAACGAAAATATATCATAAAAAGGTCCAATATTACATAAATGAACTAAACGTAAATTATTATCTACATAGAACTTTACTTCATACAAAAAGCAGTATAATATGTCACGGTGCGTGAACGCACCACTGGTAACACCCGGTTTCATTTTTGATGATACTGTACAAATCATGAAGTATGTAAATGGACATTACACTTATTACAAATGAATTGGTCAGTGGAAAACGGGCCCATATCCAAAAACCAAAATTTTACAGGAGGGATAAAAACTGAATATTTAGAGATTTAATTTTAAAGCCGTTTTTTAAGAGACATATCTTATTTTTTATTACGCATGCATCATAATCAACGATTATCGCACGCTGCAGCGTGCTTAAAATGATGATTATGATGCGCCTACTTTTTTAAAGGTTGCTATAGAAACAGTTGATCATGTCAAATGTGACAGATTAATATATTCGTCAATATATCCCTTAAGTTTAATTTTTAAAACATTTTTGAGATTATGATGCATTCGTAATAAAAAATAGCGTATGATATACGTGTATAAGAGGCTTTTAATGCCCTTGCGACTTCCAAAACACTCCGCTGCGCGTCGTGTTTTGAAATATGTCGCGCGTGCTTTAAAGGCCCTCTTATACACTTATATCATAATATACTATTAATATATCCTAACAATATCAATTTGATATATTTTTAGAATATATTGCTTTTTGTTTATTTTATAAATAATTTTAAAACTTTTATATTGGGCCCTTGTTCTACTCAAAAAGAGAATATTATATTATTTTATTTGGAGGAAAAGTATTACTTTTCATGGCGCGCTCGTGTTTAACAGCCGAACGGAGTGAGGCTGGTAATAGAGAGCAAGCCATGAAAAGTAACTTTTCCTCCAAATAAAATATGCTGTTTTTTCTTCAAATGTCGACAAATTAATCCAAAAACGTCTCTTTTTAATAGTAATAATAATTATTATTAAAGATAAGTGGGTTCGCAAGGCGGCTTAGACCGGTGCGATGTCGGTGAATAGGCTCAAGTTGTTGCTATAGTAATGTTAAGGTGCGTATAAATATGGCGAGACGCGCGCGAGTCGCGCCTGAGCCGCGCCTCCACGGGGGTTCGCGAGTCTACCACGAGCCGCTCGAGGGGGGCTCGACGATGGCTTGCAGCGATCCGTTTTCTGTCGATTTTTGGGGCGACCTCAAAGGGATTTTGCGCGTCTAGTGGGACGGGTTCGTGGCAGGCTCGTTCAAAATTTGGTTTGCAGCGAGACCTTTGAATTCGTTTCCGTTTTACAGTGGCGTAGGGCCATCAAATATCCAAAAATAAACTGTACGGCATGGCCACACATACTTTCAGACTCTCTTTTGTTAATACTTTTAATAATCATAAACATTTGATGCCATAGAACTAAATAAAATTAGATTAATGTACCACAAAACTAATGAACGCCAACATCACACATCCTTATTTTAGGATAAATTACGCCAGTGACCGCACTGCTTTGATTGTTCAACCTTGAAATGTCATAAAAAATAAGCATTTTTATTTCCAATAACAATAAAATATTTAAAAATCTGAAATGTGAAATGTAACTTCAGAATTTTAATTTGTTGGGGTCTGGAACAACCAGGATGCATAACTAACTATCTCTTTTAAATATCGTGTATGTGAAAAAGATTTATTTGCATTTAGAATTCTCAAAAACTGTGACAGTATTTACAGATCGCGAGGAATACCCAAATTATGAGTCGTACTCATGTGCGCCTGTGGTTGTTTATTTAATAAATTGAAATTACAAAAGCTCAACTGCACATAACTAATAAAGCTGCCGCTTGTTCTTCGTCGTCAGACATGGTAGGTCTTTTCTTTTATTTTCCAACCACGATTATTATGTCGCACTTCTTCACTCAGTTCTGAACTGAGCCGAAAAATAAATCCAAATTAATATAATTCGTCGCTGGCTCGTGGCATGCGCGTATCTCCTGATGGATCCGTGATACTCGCGGTAGGCTCGCGTCGGGTTCGCTGCTTCAAAAAAGTTGCCGCGAGCCACGAATTTCTATGAATAGGCTTGGCTCGCGCGCGGCTCAGGCGCGTCTCGCCATATTTATACGCACCTTAACATAAAGCTGTCAGTGGACACTGTCAACAATAATTAATATTTTTAAAATTGCGTTTTCGATTGCATTTTAATTCCGTATTGATAAGCGGTTATTGAGTAAGTTCGATTAAATAATAACCAATTTGTTCCTAAATTAGTGATTTTTAGAAATGCAGTCACAAAGTGAGTGATAAATACAAATTTTAGTTTAATAACTCTTGAGTTGTTGACGCTTATTTTGATGTTTGTTTATATTGTATCTATGTTGCTATGACAACACTTTTACCTCCGCCGGCGGAAAAGTGAAAAGTAAAGCTCCGGCGGAGGAAAAACGTAACTTCACTGCCGCCTACACAGTCGAGTAATGACGGATTTACTGACGTTTGAAGAAGAAAAATATTTTATACTTATCATATTTTTTATTTTTATTTTTATGAATATTTATATTTATATATTTCGACAAAACAACCAACTAACTATATTTTTAGCCGTCACTCTCATCGCCGGCACCATCTTCGTTTTCCATACTTGATCTAAGGCTATGGTAGAACGTAATAGCTTCTGGATCTGTAAGATACTTAACGAGTTGCAAAATGTTTTGTAACTTTTCTTTTTTAATTGCAAGTCAGAATTGTTGAGTGATTCAATAGGTAATGGGATCGGACTTTGAACCCCTGGCTTAAGTAAAACAAATTTATCACCCAATAAATTTTGGAGCGAAGCAGAGGTTTCCATAAACAAGTCTGTAGCCTTAAAGATAAATAGTTTGTACTTTGTAATCTGAAATTTTAATCTCTCCTTGCTTACAGTCTTTTTAAAGCATCCGTCAAAAAATCGATAAAATTTTTTACCATCGTCTGTTTAAGCAATACAACTCGAAAATTTTCGTTTATAAGTTCAATTCATTCGTCCAGTTTTTCTACTTTTTTCTCAATGACTCCAAAATGACGGTCGCAAGGTAGAAAACTGTGACCTCTTACTGGAAAATGGTGACGAATTTCCTGGAACTGTTGGTTGTATGTTGGAGTTTGCCAAAACTATAACATATTGTTCTGATTTTGAACTCTACAGCCGTCGCTAAAAATGTTTAACTTTTTCTACTGTTTTTGGTGTGCAACTGATAATCATTACAACCTTTTTTCAACTGTATTTTCTGTCCAAACGTGCATTGTGCTTGTCCCAGACTTTGCAGAATGAACACAAAATACATATACCCATAGTTGCCGTACATAAAATGTATCTGACGTGTTCAGGTGAGGCAAAGGCAAATTTTGCTTAAAATCAAGGCACAATGTTTCAACATCTTCATTTTCTTTGGCTTCCTTTGTAGCAACTTTTAATTTTTCATAGAAAACTTCAGCTCGCTTTTTATCAACGGTTAATTGCCGTTTTAAATCTGCAATTATGGCCGCATTACTTTCTCGGCCTATGGAAGCCTTAATTTCTTCACACCCAGTGCAAACATCAGTTTTTGGTCGTCCAAACCGATAGTTGTAGTTCTTTTTGTAGAAGTCCAAATCATATTTATATTTAACTTCACATTTTATTTTTTTTTATGTCAGTATCCTTATCTATATTTGCAAAAATCTCTGGGAAATGCTTTTCAATAAACAGTTCACATTTTAAGAACATTAAGGTTTGCGGCCAAATACCTTCTTTTTTGACCCATTTTCCATAATGCTGTACATGATATGGAAATGACTGAATTTGACTGTCAATTTTAGTTTGAATTTCGTCACATTTAAGATTTCCTCTGTTGCCATGCTTGCCTCTCAAATCTTTGGGCACCTGCATTTCAGTTTTAAGACCTACAATTCTGCGAAACCTTTTGACTCTTATGCCATGAGCACCGGCAAAAGCCTCGCTACATACATCTAATGCAACTTCTCCAAGCTGCAACTGCAAAAAGCATATTTTACGATACTAAAAGAAGGTCTTTATAATATATCAATCTTACCACGTAACGGAAAGAGAATTTGCGATTTACTTTTGGCAGCCCTGTAGTCCTTCGTTTAACGTCCTGAACTGTTATTAGACCCTGTAGATATACATCCTGGGCGTTTTTATCTCTAATGTTATTGAAATTATCCAAATATTTTTCTTAGACTCAAATCGCTAAATTTTGATAAACAACATGCATCACCACGTCTAGAACATCAAAAAATATATATATTGTTAGAAAATAATTCCAAGATGGCCAATACTGCGGATGTGATAGCCGCCGAGCTCAATAAAATAGACAAAAAGGATATCATACAGGCATTAGTTTACAGAAAGTATACGCCATCAATTAGTTCTAATACAGTTCTTAGTAATTTTTTTATCGATAAGTGCCACAAGTGTGTGTATAGTGATAAAATTGAAGTAAACACGCAGCATGATACAATAATGGACGACGTCCATACTGATTGCAATAACATTGAGTGTGTAAAGTTAAACATACAAAGCCACTCGCTTAAAAAGGAAGTAAAACTGCTAGAACAGAATATTTTTCACATGGAAAGAAGACTTGCTAGTCAGGATGATGTAATTTCATTATTAAAACAATCTAATCCTCTGACTAAAAATATTAAAAATATTCCGCCATTACTGCCATCTGCCGAGGATACATCAAATTCTTCTAAGCATTTGAAACCAAACAATGCGCAACAGCAGAGGAAGCATTCCGTAAATTCCACTGATTCCATCACCTTGAGCCAAATGAATCGAGCAGTCGGGTCCGCCATGTTAACAGTCTCAATGGAGTCAATGGATGAGCGCACTACCGTTGCCTCGAGAGAGAATGAAACGAATGGCGGCAGTATTAGTCAGGGCGCTTCTGGCTGGAAACAGGTTTCTCGGTCTCATACGAGAAGGAAGCCAATAATCGGATCCAATACGGGAAACTTGGGAGTGCAGTCAGTTCCAAAATGTGGTTTCCTACATGTCTATAGACTGGATGCAAGGACAAATAGCACTGATCATAGTAATTATCTGGCACAGTCAGCATCAGAAATAAAATTCGAATGTAAAGATCTAAAACATACTGAAAGAAGCAGCTTATTTATTGTATCATTTCCGATAAAGCATGTACAACAAGTGTACGACCAGCTCATCTGGCCCTCCGGCGCTTGTATTAATCGGTATCGCTTTCCAAGAGGATCCAGGTCTGGCCCTCAGGTCACCAAAGAAACAAATTTCAGCTCACCGGCCTCTTAGGAGGTTCGCTAAGGAAAGGTGTTACGACGACCAGTTCCCTTCGCCTGCACATCTGGCCCTCCGGCGCTTGTATTAATCGGTATCGCTTTCCAAGAGGATCCAAGTCTGGCCCGCAGGTCACCGAAGAAACAAATTTCAGCTCACCGCCCTCTTAGGAGGTTCGCTAGGGAAAGGTGTTACGACGACCAGTTCCCTTCGGGTCTGTAGAAATAGAATGTCAGTAGGGATACTATGCCGGTTGACGGGCCACTGCCGCGGTGGAGGTGCGCAGTAGCAAAAATCGCTCACGTGGACTACGCCATATTTAAGATGTAGCCCGACAGATGGCGTTGAAGGTTGGTCATTGACAGCTGACAGTTGACCAGGGTAGTAGGAGTAGTTGGATCACCTAAACGAACACAGACATGACAGCTGACAAAGGACAGGCCACGCATGAGCTGTAACGCGGTTCTCGCGAAGGCTGGTGCTAGCGGGGGGTGTCATAAAATTCTAAGCCGTGATGTCATAGCTATAGGTTAGGACACTTGGGCCTATGTTTAATATATCAAAAACTCTTTTTTCTAACGAAAACAAAAAATCTGATAACCGACTTGAACTAATATATTTTAAATAATGCAAACCAATCATAATATATTTTAAATAATGCAAGGCGCCAAGCTGACGGGTCAATAGTCTATAAATAAATGATATCAGCGATAACCATTCCTGTCTATACAAGTCGATATCAATGATAATTAGCATATTTCTGATGATTTGAATAATAGTTTTTGGATAGTTATTTAACATCAAAGCAATCATAAACGTTTTTAGTATCGTATAATACTTAGCCTAGTAACGTACTGTGAAAAATGTCTGAACAGAAAATAGTTTCTATCGATATACAAGGTTTCCCATGCTCAAGTGGATTTATTCCTAAAGAGCTTGCTATTTATGATGGAGAACGAATTTGTACTTTACTATTCAAGCCGCCTTATTGCAAGCAGCTATTGAGAGAAGAAGATCTGAAAGTAGTTACATATTTAGAAAATAACCACCATGGATTACTTTGGGAGTCTGGCTTCATTGACTTAAACGATCTACAAAAAATTTTACTGGATATGCTAAAAATATATGACAATCCAAAAATTATAATCAAAGGCGACGTAAAGACGGGTGTTATAAAGAAATTTATTGATGCGAAACAAATATTCAACGTCCCTATGAAGAGCGAACCAAAGTTGTCTACATTTAAAAAAACACCAGAATGCTGTTTTCACAAAGATAGCGGTATTTGGCATTGCGCCTTAAACAATGTTAAACTATTATATAATTTTAGATTCTGTGTTTTAAATGACATGTGATTAACAATAATAATAAACCAAACAACAGAAAAAATGTTTCTTATTTCCTTTCGTTATAAAATAAAATATAATAATCCATTAGTATATCGAAATACAGTCAACATCTTATAAGCGATGTTGCCATTTTAAATATCAGCTGGAAATAGCAGAAAATAAATCAACGATAAATATATATTGAATTATTTATTAAACCATACAGTACATCGGCTTTTTCCGATATTATATACAAATTTCGCTAATAATATACCACAGGCTACAACAAGAGTAATTACACACATATTTAAAAAATAGGAATATCCATTAGGATTCTCGGGGGTTGACGCGGTCGTAATGGTCTCATTCTTGCAATTAATTTCTAGGTGTTGAGCAGCTTGAAACTTCTTTCCTAAACCAATAGTAATCCATTCTTTAGCATCCAAAAATGTTCTATTTTGGAAATAGAGTCTGAGTTTATACTGATAGTCGTTTTGCAAAGACGGAGGAACCCACGTCATAAAAACAGGTGTCGTATTATGGATAAGTGCAGACAGCAGAGGAATCCAAGAACCGTTTGTAGAAAAGGTATCAGACTCCAACTGTGCGTGTATATTTACTACTTGATTTGGTTTATACACAAAAAATGTATGATTAACAATCGCAGTTAGCATGACGAAACTTGAACTTAACCAAACCATGACTGGAGTTATAATGAATCGGTATTACTTTGGTATACTTTTTATACAGAAAGGACATGCGGCCTGCGAAGTCGGTGGGCCATCAATTTGAGTTCTCCATTCAGGTCGATTGTAGTGAACGAAACATGGTAATTTAACTTGCAAATTAAAGTTTTGTCTATATTCAACAGGGAGTTTTCCCCAAATACATAAAAGAGAATAACAATCAACGTATTTTAGGAAAAAATCTATAGGCATTGATTTTAATTCTTCAACGCTATAATCTTTTATATTTTTAGCACCAGATAAAAAGTCTAGCAAACAACTCGCCATCGTGAAAAGCTAGTCTATACTAAGAAATAAAACACAAAATACGTAGTTATATACATTTATTAAATATCCATTCTGCAAAGTTTATTTACATCCTCAACAATTTTATACGGATTAATATGAATATATTCTAACATATAATAAGATAGGTCGGTAATATTTAAATTACAATACTGTTTGATTATATCCAAACAATTATCTTCAGTTGTACTAGACACTTTTACATATTTTAATACGTTATCATAAAAAGTTCTTAAACCTAATTCCTTAAGTAATCTTAACTTAAAACATACTAATTCATAAATATTTAAAATATCTTTCAAATCATCTAAACAAAGACATAAAGTAACCATAGTTTCTGAACTCTGCATTCTAATCACTACTTCGCCTAATGACGTAAAAGCATCCAAAATAAAAGCCCCAGCACCATGACAGTCATCTCGGAATTTATAATCTTTATCAGCAGCAGCCTCCACAACGATCGAGTTACAGCAAGCAACAAAGAATGACCAGTCAGGATCGGTAATAGATATAGATATTTCTTCTTCTGGAAGATTTACTACTTTACTCGTTATCCTGACACTGGGAAGCAAACCACGTGCAATACTAACTCCTGCAACAATTTTGAAATTCTTGGTGGAATAACAAGTTTCGGCCAAATATTTGGTTTCTTTCTTGATTTCTGCATTAGTTCTAGCCACCATGCGATTAAACTGCCATTCCCAACATGGCGATGAACAAGACGAGCATGACTCCCCATCATCCATTAAATTCTCGATATCTGAAGATGATATGGAACTATAACCCGACATTTCTAAGTAGATGTTTGTGCTTAACTAAAAATTGTCTCATAATAGGGGGCTTATATAGGGAAATTTCCCACCACATTTATTATAATGAGCTACATTTGTTTATATTTAATTCCAGAAACAAGAGTTTGGCTAAAGACCAGCCGCTATCTCTTTCCTTAAATTCACTCGCTTTGCAGGACAAAATTTGTTTGAAATCGGTAAATACTTCCTCGAGATCTGTATTTTTGGAAATAGATATATAACGTGAGTTAAAAGATTTTATATCCAACGTTTTTTGAGAAGCTAATAGATATAATCCAAATAATTCCATATTTACTTTAAGATTTAAATGATCTGAAAGGCTCTTTTCAATCAAACGAATAATTTTTGGTTTAAGTTCCTCTAAATATAACATCACATCTATAGGATGTAACTTGGTAGAAAGCCTATAACTAATCATTCGATTTTTGAATGCAGTTTTAACTATTTCTACGCCTGCTTCTAGCTCAACACAACATTTATCTTTATGTTTATGACTAAGTCTATGCGAATGAGAGAAAACATTTTCCTCACACTCCTTACAGAATAAAGACATTTTTAAGACTGGGAGGAAAACGCTAGAATATTAATATTTATATATAATTTATTATACAACATCTTTGGACCCATCAACCCAACTATTATAAGATTTATCGAAGCCAAGCCACTTTACAAACATTTTATTTCCTTTCTTTTTCAAAATCTGTTCTATTAAGAAAACATCGGGCTGTTTAGTTTTTTGTAGTTCTTCTTCATAAAAACAGCCACTTATGGGCTGTCCTCGAAAATCTTCTAATATATAAGTTGTAGGGCTTGTGATTTTTATTTGAGATATTTTAAATAACTCGGTAGTCCAATTTGGAGTATATCCTTTTTGAAAAATATGTTTATATTTACTTATTCGAACAACATCACCTACTTTGAATTTTTGTTTTCCAACAACTTTAATATGTCCAAAAATAGAATCTAATAGCTTTTTCTCATTCGATTTATTAACATCTTTCGGCCGCATCTGAATCGTTCTATGCTTTGAGTTGTTGTAAGTATCCGTAACTTGTTCCAACAAGTTTATCCACTTGTGGTTGCCATTTAATGTGAATAATCTAAACAGTTTCTCCTTTATAGTTCGAATTACACGCTCTGCAATAGATGCTTTTAAAACACTAAATGTACTATAGTGGCGAATTCCATATTTTTTCATAAGATTTTGAAATGGGGCATTATAGTATTCTTTACCATTATCAGAAACAAGTTTTTTTGGTATTCTCTTCGATGTTTTCAAAATATGAGTCATCGCCTTTGAAACATCTTGAGCAGATTTAGATTTTATGGCTCGGGTCCAGAGATATTTCGAAAAACAATCAATTACGACAAGTATATACTTATACCCATTATTTTCACGAGAATACTGATCGAGTTGAGCCAGATCTGTGGCGAAGGTATCATCCAAACCATATTGAATAAACCTTCTTCGAATAAATTTTTTTCGAGCAGGACGATGAAGTTCTTTTACTACTTGCTCTCTAGCATCTGTGTCTGTAGACATTCTTGATCTGAATATAAATGTCTACATCAATGTTTTTTATACTAAATTCTACTTTGTATTTAGTGGCTGAACCATAGATCCATCAATCGCATAATATCCTTTAAGTTTATCCAAATCAGTAGTAATGGGTTTTAGCGCATCAGCTATAACAGTAGCTGCTATATCTTTCACCATGATTTTTTCCAAATGTGTATAATCCAATTTTGCTTTTAAAATTCGAGTATTTTCTATTTTGAGTTTGTCCAAATCAATGGAAATAGGTTTCAATGCATTAGTTACTAAGATATTAAGGAAATCCTTTACTCGAATTTCTAGTTGATCAAAATCATGCTTCAACACCTGGATAATATCTTTCTTGGTGGCTTCAAATGTTTTCTCTATAACCAAAATTCCCTCGCTAATATTCTTTATGCTGATTTCTACTTTGTCTATTCGATCTTTGATTTTTTCTGTGTCGCTTTCAAATTTATCGTCAATATTATTAATCCCTCCACTAAGAGTATGAATAGTCTCGTTTAAGCTTCTAATAATATCACGAAGCTGATTGGCAGTAGTATCAACATAATTTTTAGTTGATGCATCATTTCCATCTGTAGGTGCTTTAATATTACATAACCTACGATTTTCAATATTATAATCACCGTCACTAGTGAAGGATAAAATAGACTGAGAACGAACAACTTGTGTTTGTTTACGAGTAGAAGACAGAGAATGACCAAACTTGTTCATGGCTAAAACTATAATGAGGAATTATACATCTAACATCTTATTTAATACGCTCCAACACATCCAACTCTACAAGTTCTTCTAAAATACTCATGATCTCGTTCAAATGATTACCGTTTCCTGCTTGGTGTGACGCATCGAGCTTTGCAAGGCGATCGACTAACTCATTCACATCGTCATAGTAAACATACTGCTTTGGTTTCTCATTATATTCCATTAAAGCAGCACCGCTAGATTTAGTATTTGATCTAGTTTTAGTCTTTGCAGGAATTTTAGTTCATGAAGGAGATTTATTACTGAATGAGCCGCTTCTAGTTTTAGCAGCTTCCGATGCTGCAGAAGTCGGTAGTTTAATCAATGGCCTTACAATGTTTTGATATTTTGCTGAATTAGTTCCTTTTATTTGTCCGCTTTGACTATAATTCCTCCTGTGAACGTTTGTTCGATTTAAAATACCTTTAAATTGTAGAACATCTGTTTTTGTATTATATTTAGGATTTTTTAAAAATAATAATTCATATAATCCACGTGTCCCCGGATATTCAACAGCACCAACCTTAATATCACCATTAGGCATGAAATCTACTTTTTGTGAACCCATCGACCAACCATCTGATGTTTGATCGTGTTGTAGACCATATGCATGATCGATCTGATCAGAATCTTTGAAATATTTATCAACAAACTCTCTTGATATTTCTGGATATTGCTCTAAAAATTCTTGATATGCATCGCTTCTCTCAATGATAGATTTTTGAATATCATCTTTCAGCTCATGAATAGGTTTATTAAAAACATCATCTTCATCCTCCTCCTCATCTTTTATATAATCCTTTGATGTACCGGATACTAGTTCGAGTGGTAGATATTTCGGAGTACTGGTTCGAGTTGATTCAAGCTGATAAGGTTTTGGAAATTCATATGTTTCCTTTATCTGGGTTTTTGGTATTTTAGTTACTTCGCGTCTCTTAAGTTTTTTCTCGGCATTCTCCACAAGCTTATTCAAAGGTTCTTTTATGGGATTCAAAATCTTGTTGAGAGCCTCATCTTCTTCAGAACGCTCCAACTTTAATGATAAATACTTTTTTCTAATAGATCTGGCAGTATCATTAATCCTCTTCTTAACATCTTTATCGAATTTGCTTAAGACAGGTGGCATGACTGAACAGCTAGACAGGATAGATTAACCAGGACAGACAGGTTAGATAGACTGGATAGACAGGTTTGATTGATCAGACAGACAGGACAGACAGGTCGGACAGCCCTGTTTAAGCTGTATAAGTAGTATATAGACCTGTATAGGCTGTTATAGTAGATAACCAAGTATTACACAGATCGGAGATGTGCTCTCAATCAGATCACGACTTATACTGAGAATCATCATTAGCTTAAGGTATTATATAGGTATCGAACTTGTTTCTATATCTACCTTTACGAATATCATCATCTTTAACTATTACTAGAAATCCATATTTATCCTTCCAAGTCTCTGAACAAATATTTTTAAAAATATTCATCGACATATCGGTGTTTACGTGATCATCATACACATGTTTGAGATTCATATCATCTTGTTTAAATAATACCAACATGTTTGCATTATCTCGAACTAGCTGTTTAGGTATTTTCGAATATGTTTGACATAAATAGAATGAATCAATTGCATTACGTCTCCCCATACAAAAGTAATTCCTTATCTTATCCTGCTTCTCACAAGCCACATCATCGAATATGAATACAGACTCAGGTTTGCTATTTTCGGGGTCTATTACAGTATTATTATCACTATACCCATAAAACTTAACACCCTGTACTTGCTTCAAAACTTGTTCGAGGAATTTATACTTATCTTGATATAAGGACTTTGAATATACATATACGTTTTGAAATCTTAGCCCATTTACATCAGTTAAGAGACTTAGCATAACGTTCGTTTTTCCGCAATTACTCGGACCGCAAATGATTGCACGTATCGTATCTGGCAAGAGTTGACTATGTCGTTTTCGATTACTAATTTTCTTTACATCAAAATTGGCTATATTAATATTAAGTTTCTGTTTTTCTTTTCGCATTTTATATAAACAGTGTACACCCTGCCGTGTCTTTAGTAGTAATGAATGTGTTGAGGGGTGAAGGTCTCTTAAATAGGACAATCAACAAACTTCCTTTCGAGCTACATCTCCCAGGATATTCGTATTGTGGTCCAGGTACGAAACTTGAAAAGAGATTAGTGCGAGGCGATCTTCCTATAAATAAGTTGGATAGTTACTGCAAAGACCACGACATTGAATATTCTAGAAGCGAGGATCTGAATAAACGTCATCAAGCAGATAAGGTCTTGGAGAACAGAGCTTGGGAACGAGTTAAAGCCAAAGATTCAACTTTCGGTGAGAAGAGCGCAGCCTGGTTCGTTACTTCTGCAATGAAAGCCAAGCGTAAGATGGGTATGGGATGTGAAAAGCCATTCAAATCATGTGTTTTAAGTAAAGTGAAGAAACATGTAAAACATTATGGAAACGGCTCGCCTAAAGATAATATAAAATTAGCGCTTAAAGCCGCACGAATGTCTATTAAACAAGCTGGAGGACGGAGAAAAGTCAAACTACCAAGAGTTATTCGAGTACCTAAAATCGGAGGAATTCTTCCACTCATACCAATTTTCGCGGCATTGAGTGCTTTGGGTGCTTTGACTGGTGGTGCTGCAGGCGTTGCGAAAGCTGTAAATGATGCCAGATCAGCAACAGATAAACTAAAGGAATCTCAAAGACATAATCAAACAATGGAAGCCATTGCTTTAGGCAAGAAAGGTAATGGTTTATATCTTGCAAAACACAAGACGGGTTATGGTTTGTTTCTCAAGAAGATGTCAAAAAACCCCCAGTAAAGCTACCTAGACGACCATTGACTAATATAGATATAGAGCGATATGCGACACTATTGAACTTGGTTAATTTCCGAGGAGTATTTATGCGAGACACTTTGCCGAAAATTCCAAAGAAGAACGAATGTGGTGTAATTAATCTTGATTCGGACAAAGGTTTCGGAACACACTGGGTAGCTTACAAGAAGATTAATAATAAAGTAGTATACTTTGATAGTTTTGGAAATTTAAATCCTCCTAAAGAAGTTGTTACTTATTTTAAAAAATGTAAAATATATTTTAATCATGATCAGTATCAAACATATAACACATATAATTGTGGTCATCTTGTATTATCATTCCTTTTCAATAAATCAGTATAAAACACATGTTTGTTTGATATTCATCTAGTCATGTCGCAGACATTCACGCTGAAAGGTCGATCCAGTTGTTTAAGCGTTGATATTAATCCTCCAATCGAGTTAGATAGCAGATATACATATTCTGTGGCGTTGATATCACTCAGTACTTGGAACTCAATCCCAAACATCGAGCCAGGACGAAACAAGTTTTACTATTTCATTAACGGACAGAAACAAGTATTGGAAATTCCAACAAGATCTTACGAAGTTTCAGATATTGAATCTTGGCTACTGTCGGCTTTGGCTAAAGATCAAAAGGGGAAAACTCTCATCTCTTTAAAACCGAATAATAATACATTAAGGTGTGAGCTGAAGTGTGTTTATAACGTGGATTTCCAGCCCGAAGATAGCATCGGGAGATTATTAGGATTTTCTAAAAAGCTGTTGAATGCTAATACACGTCACGAATCAGATCTCCCAGTAGAGATAGTACAAGTAGTTACCATAAGAATAGAGTGTAATATTATATCTGGTTCTTATTATACCAGCAATCCATCGCATACATTGTACGAGTTTACACCGGCTGTAGATCCTGGGTACAGTATAATTATTGAACCAAGAAACCTGATTTACCTGCCTGTAAACAGATCTAGTATCGATAATATTACTATAAACATATTAGATCAGGAGTCAAGACCTGTTAATTTCAGAGGTGAAGAAATCGTTGTTAGATTAGAACTTAAAAAATATGGGGCTAGTTTTTAACCAAAGAGGAAACTATTTAAATACCAACACTTCTACCATAGCCTCAGTCAGTAGACAACCGGCAGAGCAGTCACTCACCTGGAGAAGTTTAGTGCAGCTACATCCAATCGCAAGCAATTATGGATATCGTATCAGGAAAACTACAAATATTTCACCCAGTCAACGTAGATGAGTCTATCTCTCGAGAAGAATGGCATACATATCATCCATTCACGAAATCATTTAACAACAGCGATGAGATAGAAATAGTTATCAACCAACAAGATATTTTTATGGATATTAGCCAAGCTGAGATTTATATAGAAGCAAAGATTACTGAAGAAAGTACAGTAGGAAAGACCGGTTCCTGCTCTCTCACAAATAATGCAGGTGCTTTCTTATTCGAATCCATAACCTATGAATTAAATGGTAAAGAAATTGAAAAAGTACGTGATCCTGGTGTTACTAGTACGGTTAAAAGCCTTTTATGTCTTAACGAGCATGAGAGTAAGGCGTTGGATATCTCAGGATGGTGT
This sequence comes from Pissodes strobi, assembly GCA_016904865.1. Classification (NCBI taxonomy): domain Eukaryota; kingdom Metazoa; phylum Arthropoda; class Insecta; order Coleoptera; family Curculionidae; genus Pissodes; species Pissodes strobi. The sequence continues at coordinate 397,957 of MU181976.1, forward strand.
TGGCCTGGCGGGGTGATAAAATCCTTTGTTCAAGCATCTGGAGAATTTAACTTACTCATACCGTTGAGCTTTTTCTTAGGTATATTTTCTGATTATACAAATGCTATTATGGGTAAACAGAAAATTAAACTAGTTCGAGCTAGGAATGATGATAACTGCTATGTCAACACTACTGGTGATAAGAAAGCTTCCATATCAATTTCAAACATCGAACTAAGAGTTAAGCACATATACCCCAACGATTTATTAAAGCTAAAACTGTTTGAAGAAATCGCTAAAGATAAACCAATATTTATGGGATTCAGAGGATGGGAAATCCATGAGCTACCTGCGCTAAGAAATACAAAGAGAGATATTTGGACTGTGAAATCCATGTCTGAGAGAGCTCGATATGTTATTGTATTTTTCCAGAAAAATCGTAAAGATAACCCTAAATCCGATATTACGTATTTTGATAATTTAAATATTACTGATGTTAGATTATATTTAAATTCCGAGGTTTATCCATATGAAGCGCTCAATCTGAATTTTGGAAATAAACAGTTTGCAGAACTGTATAGAATGTATACCGAATTTCAAAAATCTTATTTGGGAAAAACTCTTAGCGAACCATTATTGGATTTTACTGCTTTTGTAAATAGAGCTCTATTTGTTATCGATTGCTCCAAACAAAACGAAGCTCTTAAAAGTAGTACTATCGATGTGAAACTAGAGTTCCAAAGTTCAGAAAATTTCTCTGATGATACTCGAGCATATTGTATCATTATACATGACAGAGTTTTGGAATATTTACCTTTATCTGGTAATGTTCGAAACCTGATTTAATCAGTTTACAACAAGCCTTGATAAGATGAAGTTCTTAGTCCTAGATGCTCAAGGTTATTCTACGCCTGATTTTCAAGTTAAAGAACTTGCTATATATGATGGCAAGCAAATAAAAACATGAATTTTTAAACCAAAAATATTATTTCGAGATTTGAGTGAGTCACAAAGGAAAACTACGCAATATGTATTTTTAAATATTCACGATATACATTATAAAACAGGAAACACTGAGTATAATCAACTTAATTAGATTCTTTATCGAGAGCTTCAAGACGTGGATACTATTTATGTTAAAGGATATGTAAACAAAGATTTTTTAATTAAAGCCTATTCTGAGATGTGTTTAGAAACACCTAACATTGTTAATTTAGAATTTTCAGAGGGCGAAATACCTAAATTAGAACGTAGTGATTCAGCATGTATACATCATAAACTTAAAATTTGTTCTTGTAGTGTTAAGAATGTTGTTGTATTATATGATTATATTGCAAGCCTTTTACCTCAATAAATACTTTTAATCAAACTATGTGTTTTATTTATGTAAAAAATATATAAATACAACCGATCTTAACATTTAGGCTCAGTCTATCTTTAGATTATGTCGAGTACACTACTTACGAGAATTCATAAACATTTAGAAAATCTTGTATGTGTGAAAAAAGATTTAGTGTTTTACGAAAATAAGAAAAAATTATTTTCCGACTTTAAAAAACTTAGTATGGAATCAAAGTGGAGCAAGGTGTTTGAAACAACTTCGAGATCTGGAAATCAGACAGAATCTAGTGATGCTAGAAGAATGGTTCCAATGCCTGTTTTACGAGAGTTAAATATTGATGATATTATAAAAATTATTGCCTCAGACGATCAAGTTATTTTGAAACATGTTGGTGATGTCTCAATTTCTTTCACACCTGATGAATTCATGGACTTTTTAGCGTTTCTCGAATCAATTAATGATAGTTGGTGTGATACGAATTTCTACATTGGTGAATATATCTATATAAGCTACTGGCATGAAGAGGAAAGCAGAGGCCTAACTATTTGCGATATGCGTACTAGAGACTGCATTTCCTGGAATGAGTGTAACATAGATTTAGTTTTAACCTATAAATATGACTTGTATGGATTTATGGATAAACTAGACTAAGAAATAAAATAACTTATTAAAAAACAAAATGTTTTATTTCTAATGTAAAAAAGTTGTATAAAATGTGTCTAAAAATGGTGTATAAAATATAAAAAAGCTTAAGTCTATAAACATACATATGAAAATTATTATCAGAAATAAACAAATAAATATAATAATATAATAATAAAAAACTTAACTAATAATAAATAACTTAATTAAACCCATTAAAAACATCGTCTTTGCCAACCAAAAGAAATAAAATAAAAAAAGCTGTTAGATCAGTCTTGGCTCTTATGGAATTTCCGATGGCCTATCGCAAGCGTGTACTCAGAACCGTCAATAATGAAGCGTTTGTCGTCCGCGTAAGACAAAGCTACTTTATTTTTCAGTTCGACATACATATCGTGATGATGCGAACGGAACGTATTCATCTCGCGATGAATTTCCGTGCCTGCTACGTCAACAGCAGTCTTGTAGTCTTCAAGACTTAGTTCTTTTTTAGTGACGCAGTCAGGCAGCCCCTTTGCTTTTTTGGTTACGTTACCCTCCGCATTAACACAATATGCTTTCGCTCCGGTTCCAAAGAACTCCCACACTATCTTTCCTGCATACTCATCTTTCATTCGCCCAATGATTGATTTGTTTACAGGAAGATCGTATGGGTTATCCTCTGAGTAATTAGATGTATCAAATCTATCCAAATTATCACGCATGTCGTCATAGAAATTTTCTGTTTCAATATTTAAAATAAGAGAGTCAGTATCGGTATAGAGTAGAGTGGCTTTATTCCCGTATTTTGGTTTAATATAACTATACAAAAAGTCGTACATGATCGTTTTGGATATGTCCAAGATGGCAAATCCCACGTATATGGGCTTATCATATGTGACTTTATGTTTAGTCATTTGAATAGCTACTAAATTTTCACTGTAAATCTCGGCGTTTTTGAAATGTGGTTTTGACATCCATGCTTCGGCCCCTAACTTTCTACCAATATTTTCCCAATGGGTAATAAGTTTAACGTTTACCCTTTTCTCCACGTTTTCCATCGTTTTCCCAAACAACATTATTCATTAGTTTGAAAAAGTCTTTTTTAAACTTGTTGGTAGCAGCATTTCGTTTTGCTGTGTTTAGGTCAATGTAAATTTTGAGCCAGGGTGATTGACTGAAAGAGAGAACGCGGTGAATTTTTGTGAGTTTAAGGCCATGATTTAAAGCTTGTTGCAAATTTTGAAAATGAATAACGTATTTCGTTTTCGGCTGGAAATTTGGAATTAATTTGTTGATTTTTAATTTAGAATCTGGTGGCTTGATGGATTCTGGGCAAAAGGGTAACTCGTTGTGTGCATAATGCAGCTCTTCCGGATACTCTAAATCAACTTCAAAAACGTATCCGGTGTTTGAATTTTTATCAATTTTCATATAATCTAAATTTTTAATTTCGTCTTCCTCGAGCCATTTAAAATTACCCGTTGGTAAATATTGTGACATGGCTGCACCGTATAAATTGGTTGCATCCAAATACATGAGGTAGGAGCTTGGTTTGGAAGCATCATAATGAGGCATATACTTATTATTTGCAAAAGATTTTCTAACACTACACTGACTGACTCCCCCGCGAATCCCGTGTTTAAAGAAGTGTACCATGTCTAGATCCGTTAAAAGCTGTAGCTCTACAGAGGTGACCTTGAGAGCGGCGCAAAACGACAGCGAAGGGGCTGTATAAAATTGACATGGATCTAGACCGTATGTTGTGAGACACACTTCTCTAAAATTCTCAAAAACATCTGCTAAAATTAAAACGTCGGATTTTAAGTATAAATCCGAATATTGGCCTAAATTCTCGCATTTGAATAAATTCCATACAGTCTGTGCACGCTTGTAATCTTCTTGTGTGATGGCTTCTTTACGAAGTTCGTTATAGAAGCCATCGATTGATGGTAGTTTGGTATAATCTAATTTTGAAAATGATGTCACGAAAGAATATGGAAAAACACCCTTCTGTCGAATAAGCTTAAATTCGTCTTCTCGCGGAAAATATTTTCGGACTTCTCGACATTGCGAGGGTTTTAAATTTTTACTTAAATTATCCAAACTTTGTGCCATGAAACGAAAGCTGTCGAGGAAACGTAATTTCAAAAATACCTGCGATTCCATACCGTTTCCAAGTTTGATATTATCCACCAAAATATGTTTGGTAAATGAAATATACTTTTCCTTATTTTGGGGGATAACATCCAATTTCTCGTTTTCGGGAGCTAGTTCTTTCACGAATAGGTGAGAATCGAAACCGGACATGTTGTGGAAAAAGATGGGAATGAAGGAAGGGACTTTGAAATTTAGGTTGCATATAGAGTGAGCCGCGCCCCGAAATTTTCCCGTAAGATGACAATGATCCCTTACTGGTTTGTCGTCCAGCTTAAACGGTTTCTCGCAAATATGACAATCCTTAGCTTCACGAAACTCTCTCTCTTGTTCAATACTCATAGGAAGCATTGGCACAATATTTTTCAAAAACTGGTTATAGATCGATTTGCAATCAGTCTCTAACCACTTTACGAAAACTTTATGCGCGTCTTCCCCCCTAAATGTTTTGAATATAGAGTGAGAATCGTCGAAATCGCATTTAATATAGTAGGCAAAAGAATAAGGGACATGTTTATGCGTTCGCATTGTATAGGATATTTCAGGATCCAGCTCATTTTTCTCTATATTGAGGGGTTTAGAAATAGTCTCGAAATCGGCGTAAACAACAAAAGGTACCTTTAATTTCTTTTCAAAATCGGTAAATTTAAGAATATTCTCAGGAATCTCTTCGCCATATTTATTTTTCTTTAAATTTGTTGTCGGAACTTTGGCTAAAACGTGACCGCAATCGTATTTTTGATGTTCTGTTAATTTTTGTTGAGATGAAAAATATACCAAACACCCATCACACAAGTGTTTAGCATGATCATGTTTGCTTAGTTGATTTGATATTAAGCGAGACATGTTTCTTATTAAACAGTAATGGCTATTTCCACAGTCATCACTGATTAAAAGTAGATTGACATGCCTCGCTTTTCGTGATCTAGTAAAGTATAAAGGACCTACAACCTCAGTGATATTTCTGCCATTTTCAAAATTTTTATCTAAGCCATATACATTGACGGAAATATCATTGAGTTGTTCAAACTTTGAAATTACTTTAAGTTTAATCGGAAATTCCATACCTGTAAAGTCCAGTTCATTGACAAAACTTGTGTAGTGGTTGACACGGCGCGGGGTTTGTGTCCAATCAACTGGATGCAAGGAAGCCAAGACTGACCACATAAAACATTTTTCGTCTTGATTTTGAATGTTGAGAACAGCCTTCTTCGATTCTATTTCTTTTGGCAGCGGAATATATGACGATGCCTTCACTGGGTTGACCTTATTAATACACACTTCCAAATGGAGGAGTTGTTGAAGGGCCCAGCCTATAACAAAAGAAAAAATATTGTTTAGAATACAGAACAAATCAATGCTTGAAAATCATTATTTTAAAAATCGGGATAAAAATCGTGTAGGATAAGAATAAAATACATACCACTATCTTTTTCCTGGAACTCTGAAGCTTTTCTGTCCAAGATGGTCTGAAACTGGCTGAACAACTCCTCCAAGTCTGTCCCTTCGCTCACCGACCGGAACTTGGTGTTAAAAGACTTGACCTCCTCCAACTCCTTTGTTTGCAGGAGGAACCGGCCGAATAGCACCACACCGACTTTAATATGCCCAAATCTTGTTACTTGAGTTCCTACCAGCTTGATGAAGTTTTCTCTAAGATTACCTAAAAATCTCATCACACTGGTAGGATCTTGGCTTGAAGAAAGACGGTATGTTGCAACTCGGGTTCGGAATGCTGTCTCAACCACTACGACTGCTTCCTCCTGCGCTGCACAGGTGTTGGCGATGTGTTGGAGCTCCTCGAGATGTTCTCTCCATCGAGTGATGGAGATCTCCAAGCCACAGTCATCACATCGCCGTGTAGATGAAGTTGAAGGTACTGAAACAAAAAAAACATTATTTAGTAAAGCAAATTATTATTATTATTATTATTATTATTATTATTATTATTATCATTATTATTATTATTATTAATATTATTATTATTATTATTATTATTATTATAACCTAAAATAAAACTTACTATTATCTTGGTCAAGTCTAACCCGTTTGGCCATGGGTTGTGATGGAATCTCAGCTGGAGCTTCGGGTTGAGGAATGTTTGATAGACCTCCAGCTGGTGTGTTGGCTTTTCGTTTGGCGACCCTATGCTTATCTACAAGATGGCGCTGGAGGGCCGCCTCCGATTTTAAGATCCCACCGCATTGATTGCAGGTTAAGGTTTTAGGTCTGCAATCCCCATGGCGTTTCAAAGCATCCTTCCTGGTGAACGAGCGGGTACAGAATTCACAGGCGAACATTTTCTGAAAAATTGAAAAAAAATATATATAATCCATATCTTAGCTATTTAATAATTTATCTCCTATATTTTATATTATATTTAGTTGAGCTATAAAAGCACAAGTCCTTACTCTAATGCCCACAGAGTTTACTTTATTTATTTTGTTTAACTATTTTTCGTATAACTTATACACAAATAACTCGTCTAAAGTCTATATAGTTTTGAGCCCCATTCGAAAAAATCGTGTAGTTAAACTATCATAGTTTACCGTCTATCAAGTTAGCAAATGTTCTTAACATACATAGATCATTCAACTTGAGTTATAAGAGAACAGTTTTTATATCTACAGCAAACAAAACATATTTAAATATCATTTAACCAAATTTAATTTCACTATATTCCTATTATTTCCCGAAGTAATTTAATAGATTCAAAAACTTACCGTATGCAAAAAACTTGGAACCACAAAGCACAAAATAAAACAGTGTCTAAATTGACGTTTGATTTAAGGTAGTGGCTTGCTTCACCGAGAGAACTGGAGTGACTGATTTTCGCGTCGTGTAATATATTTATAGACCGAATCGGTATTCATCACACTGTTTTGTTACGACTTGCTTTTGCGGTCAGGATGTTCTAACCCATACCATTGTGGTTGATATTATTTATGCATAGATATTTACATTATGCCAGCCCGCCAAATCGTTGCATAAACATGAAGTCGTTATCGCTGATATCATTTATTTATAGACTATTGACCCGTCAGCTTGGCGCCTTGCATTATTTAAAATATATTATGATTGGTTTGCATTATTTAAAATATATTAGTTCAAGTCGGTTATCAGATTTTTTGTTTTCGTTAGAAAAAAGAGTTTTTGATATATTAAACATAGGCCCAAGTGTCCTAACCTATAGCTATGACATCACGGCTTAGAATTTTATGACACCCCCCGCTAGCACCAGCCTTCGCGAGAACCGCGTTACAGCTCATGCGTGGCCTGTCCTTTGTCAGCTGTCATGTCTGTGTTCGTTTAGGTGATCCAACTACTCCTACTACCCTGGTCAACTGTCAGCTGTCAATGACCAACCTTCAACGCCATCTGTCGGGCTACATCTTAAATATGGCGTAGTCCACGTGAGCGATTTTTGCTACTGCGCACCTCCACCGCGGCGGTGGCCCGTCAACCGGCATAGTATCCCTACTAATGTCCCTTTGTCACATTAACATAAGGAGTATGAGAAACAAAGTTCATGAACTGGAACTGCTTTTGCTGTCAGTGGGATTCCCGGAGATTGTCTGTATTACAGAGACTTGATGTGGTACCGAGGAGATTTCTCTGGTAAGTCTTCAGGGTCGATCCACCCTTAAGGGGGCTGGTGTTGCAATATTTGTACGGCAATATATCAAATTTATATCACTTAGTAAGTCACATAGTTTGAATAATGACCAACATTTCGAATTTTCATTGTTCGAAATACGTATGAAAAATAATTCCATTTTTGTATTCTGCTTGAAAAATGTAATATATTTCATGATATATTTATCCAAAATTTTGAATTTTGCTTTCCTATCGAATCACGTAAGGTTAAGAACAAGCTTGCAGGGAAACTTGGCTTTCGAGAGACATAGTTGATCAGGGTAATCATTTGAGAGAACTGTTTGGGGCTTATAAACACACATCGGATCCCCAACTATTGACCCGCTATAATGTATTAAAAAGACAACACCAAAAACGAATATATTTAGCCAAAGAAAACCACAAAAACAACTTGTTTATAAATACTGTAAATAGGTCGAGAGTGGCATGGCAAATCATAAAAAATTAGACAAATCAAAATAGAGTCAATAACCTACCTGAATACTTTGTTGATAAAAATAACGACAACAAAATTTTTTATTTCAATGACGCTGCCCAGGCATTTAATGAGTTTTTTATTGAGTCCATAAAAACTTTGACTTCTGGAATGAAAAATTCTATTAATAAGAGAGATGTAAGCGGTATAAAAAATACACTTTTTTTGGCACCCTACCTAAGGGAAGAATTTAAAGATATTATATTGTCAGTTTCGAAAAAAGACTGCAGTGGTTTTGATGAAATACCATGCTCTCTTCTAAAGAGTGTATATGAATACATTCTCGATCCTTTAACCGACCTAATTAATCTCCTTTTGTGAGGGTTCATTTCCAAATATTTTAAAAACAACCATTATTCGGCCAATTTTTAAAAAGGGTAACACACACGACATGTCCAACTACAGAGGCGTAGCGCTTTTGTGCGTATTCTCGAAAATATTCGAAAAAGCTTTTTACAATAGATTGCTTGCGTTTTTGGAAATGGAAGTGAATAAAATAGGTACCCATCAGATGAACAAAGGCACCAAAGTTTGAACCCAAAACGAACTGTCTTACCCTTTATAAACATTTTGCAAGAGTGGCGCCCATATCAGATGAACAAAGGCACCAAAGTTTGAACCCAAAACGAACTGTCTTACCCTTTATAAACATTTTGCAAGAGTGGCGCCCATAATAAGGTATCATTTGTTCATCTATGGATAAGTTGAATGAAAATATTCCAAATTGCATTTTTTTTATTTATTGCATTAAAAAAGGGTCTAACTTTCGAACATTTATCATTTTTATCCAACAGACTATTGTCAGATAAATGTAAGTTTTGCTTTATGAATTGAAATCTATTGCGGCTCATACATTTCTTTATAAGATCAATTCCTTTGTCTTCATCAGTAGACCAATAATGCTGAATATGTGGTAATGAATGGTAACCCGAGAAAAACAAAATTCCTATAAAATTTAAAAGTTCGTTTTTTGGTAATCAGTATTCATGGCGGTTATTGTCTTGAGCATATTTTTCCGAAAAATTTAATATCAAGGCAATCACTTCGTCATCAAAAAACATATAAAATATTTCAAGGGGAGTTTTTCCCGAGAGCCTATTTTTTAGTTCCTCGCATGATCGAAATTCATCGGATATAGGTGTGTGAGTATATTCAATCTGAGCTTTCTTACATTTGACCGTAAAAGCAAGCGTCTCAATTGCAGAAAGCATACGTCTTCTTTTGGATTCCAGTGTTTCATCATCTGATGAATCCCATTCAGGCTCAGTAGTCGACAAAGTACAGGACTCGTCAAGGACTTCTGTATATTCCGGTACATGCAACTCGAAAGTTCCAACTATATCAGTTGGTTCCTCAAACGCATGTAGATTATTTTCATCGGTCATATCTTCCTCGAATGGTAAAACTATCCACGGCGCGGCGGGTGGAATATAAACAGCGTCAGTATGTTCTGTAAATAAATAATTTACGTTATTGTCAGCATAAATTCGCGTTTTGCATATAGATACAATATTACAATATTGCATCTATAAAATATAAAAATACGTAAATACGAGTAATACTTACGATTTCCATCATTAGTGTCCAAATACTCCAAATCCGTCACGATTTCCTCCATAGCCGCTTCTAATTCCTTTTGAGTCAAATACCTTGGAAACGGCATATTTTACTGATTGCAATTAAATATTACGTGAACTGCACAAGAAACAAACGAATAATAAACATGAACAACACACTAATCGGCGTGGCGACTGTTTACTCTAAATATGCTGACTTTTACCAAAAATGACAATATTTTCCAAAAATAAAATACATTACTGTTTTGGATTCACTTCAACATTTGACACAAAATTATGCAGCGTTTTTCTTGACATTTGAGGTGCCATAAGATTTTTGTTTTAAAATAAATATCAACAGTTCGTACGGTACTGAGTTCTTTAATACTGATAATAATAAAACTTCTACAGGGATATGCACAAATATTAAGCGGATATACCAAAAAAAAATCATAAAATATGTGGTGCGTTAGACAAAATGGGTTAAGAATAGTGTTACTCGTATAGATCATTCGAACACAAATAATAAACAGAATGTGCAGCTAGAAGCTGATGATCCGATAAATAATGATCTCGGTGGTGACAATTTGATTACCAAACGGCCAAAGCGCATAACAAAACAAGTTGATAGATTAGTCTATAGCAAATTGTAATAACAGTTGTTAAAAAAATAATAACAAAATGTAAGTTAAGCGCAGACGTTCACTTTTCGATTTTCTAAGGAGGGGAAGGTATGTAATATATCTAGTTACGTACGGCAACATGGGAAAGACACTTGGTTTTGGGTTAAATAACACATAGAAGTTAGTATATTTTTAGGCTTTTGTCGGTATTTGTAGCGGTCTTCGTCATTATATAAATAAAGACGTGTAATACCAAAGACGTCTAGTATATTCTACTCTCCCAGTATTCTTATACATTACAACAATATTTCCTATTTTCTCGTGCCTTGCAATTCAATTTTTTGAGCTTATGAACTGTAAAGCTCATTCTTGGAAGAGGAATAGTTTGGAAACCGTTTTCAAACTTAATTAATCCCTCTATAATGGAATATCGAAAGTCTAATAGAGATGCTGCTCTGTTCTACTTCCTTGAAGATAGAGTGAGCGTTAACAACTGAAGTACCTAATAATAGTTCTATTGCAACCTTTTTGTACCAACGAATACAGCGTCGTACTGCTGTGCTATGGCTCGACATTTGGTCGAATAGATCTCTCGAACTCTTACCAGAATTATAGTCCATTATGGCTTTTGGCTTCTGAACCTGTTCTCCACGAAGCTGAGTCTGCACCATTTCATCAGTATGAGACGTGGATAACGTCAAAACACTTCGGTTACGCCATTTTAGGATACATACTCCTTTTTCATTCTCTTGAGCGATAACCTCATTCTTTTTCAGTTTTTTATTTATAACTTCATTCGGGTTTTCATTACGATTATTCCGTAAAGTTCTTAGACAGTGTGTTTTATTATCTAGAATTATATTATAAATAACACACCTTAAATGAGCCCTGCATCTTCTAGCTTGATGCCCCATTTTTAGACAGTAAAAACAAGCATTTTGTCACTTAAAATCGATCCTTTTTTTTCAGATGAAAACCGTTGTGCCTGAAAACAATTTGAGGGTTCATGAGAACCATCAGAAAAAAACATTTTTGCACCACAGGGTTAGCATTAATTAGACCTGCAGCTGTGGGTACACCTGACTCTAATATATGCCTTGGTGTCATCCCGTACGCCCTGAATCCCTATGACCAGCAACAGTCTTCAAACCAAACCTCTCGGAAGCTAATTTTATCCGTTGGTCAGGCTCAACTTCATTCTGTAAGAATGACATAAGACCTTTTAACTTGTCTACCATTGTTGGATGTTCAAGGCTCCCTAAACTTTTTCGAGGACCTAAAATCAGAACTACGCGGCGAACGTTGCCAAACGCTTAATATATCCTCCAGCAAACACAACTCTATTAAAGGAAAAAGCATGGCTGCGCATTTAGTTGAACAAACACCTAATGTCTCTAAAGCGCGCATCTGTGTCTCTAATGTATTGTAAAGCATAGCTATATAAAATTTATTGGGGGAAATGGCGTTATTTAAAATAAATTTAAGGAATTCACCCACATATACTTCGCATTGTAAGGCTTCCCGACCAAACCCAGAAGTTAGACTACTCACTATTTGTTAACAATTATCCCCTAGTGGTGGAAAACTTTCTACTAGCTACCGGGCACGGCTTCCTGGGACAGTGGCCTGCAATAAATAGTAAATTTTGTCCGCATAATCAATGTCAGGGTCGGCGTCCACCTTATTGAACTGCGACCAAAATGGCAGCCACTCCTTTATATTTCCATCGAATACTTTGCATTGAATGCTAGGCAATTTAAATTGGCGCTTACCTGGCAAGTTCTGTTCAACTGAAGAATCAACACTCTGCAACTCACGCTCACCAGATTTGGTCACTTCAATATAACGGAGATGCAAGTGCAGATATCTCTTGTGTACTCCTCACAGCCCTCCATTTCTTTGAGCCATTTTCCTCCGAGGCATCCTCTTCTATCATCATGTCATATAATTCACCATCAACCTCTTTAAGGGTCCTTGAAAAATCTCCCAAGTCACTTTGATTTCGGTGATATTTCTGGTCCCTTCACTCAACATATTATCTTGCTCTATGTAAATGCAATCCGACTAACTCTCCTAATCTTCTTTTTGGCCTCCATTTTGACAATACAAAAAAAAAATAACTCCAAAAAAAACGATAAAATGTTTAGAACCACATATTCGCCTAGTAACGCGCGCCCGGTGTATTTATCGACTTCCAGAATTCTCTAGAAACACAAATGATTTAAGTTTTATAAATCTGTTGCCACAAAACTCCTTGAGTCTTTCTATTCATTGTATACGACAACCCCGTGCGGTATATGTGAAAAAATCGCACCATTTTCTGTTATTTATTTCCAGTAAGCCTCGAACCTTGAAATAATAGTCGCTGTTGACTCTCAGGGAATCGTTACAGTCGCAATAATCTAATTCTCCTAATTTAATTGCTTCATTAAGATCCTCATTTCTGATCAGAAATGGACACGTTATTTCTAAAATTCCTTCGGCTCTCACTAAAGCGTTTGATCAATTGAGGGGCGTTTTTTCAAAACTGAACATGTACAATTTCATGTTTTTACAGGAAACACTTTTAATTGCTTGTAATCTTTAATTGGTACATTTTCTTTTACAAAATATGCGGCGTTACACTTTTGTCATAAATAAACACAAATCTCAAGATTTTTCGATGCCGATATTTTAACCAACAAAATGTCCTAAAAAAAATAACAGTTTTTACAGAGTTTTTCAAAACTTGACAACTACTCCTACTGAATTAAACATTTGAATGCAAACAGTTTTTAAAATAATTTAAAAAATAATTTTTTTGCCATATTTTTCTTTTACAAAATATGTGGCGTTACACTTTTGTCATAAATAAACACAAATTCCAAGTTATCACGTGATTCTTTGCTAAGCGCTGTAATCGAGCTCGTGATATGCCCAAAATACTTTGGAATGTAGCTGCACAAACCGGAACTACTTTGCCTTCCGCCACCCAAATGAAGTAGCTGACTGTTACACGCCTCTGATTTTTTGGATCTTTCACAGTTCGTCTAACAGGAACTTTGGCCTTCATATATTTTAATAAAAAACTATCCTGAAAAATCTTTGTTTTATTCGAGTAAAGACAATCTCGAAAATGCACCATATCGTCATGAGATAAATCAGCTACTTCACACATCAATGAGTACATGAGTACAAGAGATGGTTGGTAACTGACCATTATCGGAATACGTTTTCTTATGATTAGTTCGCGGCGTTTTTCTTGCCTTACGTCCGCCCTCCGCACATAATACTGGGGTTTCATAATCGGCCATTTTAAAAATATTGCAACGACACGCGACGCGTACGTCTATCACTTGTAGCAGACTACTTGAAACTGATTTAAAAATAATGGTAAATATGTAGAATTTATGCTTTAATAGTCTTTGATACAGTAGATAGCTAGTTTTGTGAAATCTTATAGATTGTAGATGTACACTTTTGAGAAAATTCTGCAGTTTTGCCATTTAATTATCATAGTAGATGTTTAGTTTTGGCAAAATTTCTTTACTGTATTCGATACATCTTTACATTAAATACAAGATGTCGTGTCTAACTCGTTTCGGCCAAATTTGTAGATGTGCAGTTTTGAAAAATCGGCCCTCAATTTGTCCACCGAATACATTATTTCTGACAATTCCGGACCACCGTTCAGCGGGGCATTGCTGTATCTACCTGCTTTAATCAAAATACCGCTCCTCATTGGAACGTATGGCATATATACATATTTTTTAAAAGACGTTAAAGAACTCAGGATTAAAATAGGGGTTTTGCTCCTGAGAACCTTCTTCTGCTTGCTGTTGCTTAAAAAGATTAATTGTATAAAATGTTGATAAAAAGCGCCTTTCTCACACGTGGATAATTTTTTTGTTTCCTTTTCTCAGTTCGCCTGGTGTTTCGAATTACATTCTTGCAATTTCTACAATAGGGTGTTAACAGGAATTTTGATGTGATAATCATATGGAAATGCTTGAACCAGAAACAAAAATGATCCCAATCTACGTTGAATGCTGCTGCCACCAGATCTTTCACGTTTTTTCCTGTTCATGTGGGTAATATTCATCTATCAAACTTGACATTAGCTTAAATATGTGGAAGCAGCAGAGGTGAATTTGAATTAGATCTCTGGGCATTTGCATACGTTTGCTTACTACATCAAATGTAATTTTTAAATATTGTGACAAATCCATATTATTCCCAGCTAAGAGAATGGCACAAAACTAAAGTTACAACTTTTTTTGAACCACGTTAATTCATTGTTATTGACCAAATAAAAACTTTAAAAGCTAAATAACCAGGCCTTGAATAGATATCATTTCCAATATGGCACAAAGTCGATTATTGCCAGGAATCTGAACAACGCAACGCCCGCATAGTAATAAACTCTTCTACTTTCCATGTATGATTTTCTTATTACGTTGCCTGTCGCATACAGACTGAAAGTTTTTGCAACACGCAGTTTTGTTCCTTGCTAAAGACATAGTAATTTTTAGCGATTTTTCTCTTTAATTCGTGCCGATTTGCAGTTTCCTGTCAATGTCAGGCAGTGACTGCGCGTGCATGAGCGACCGAAGAACGCTAAATTTAAATGTTTCAAATAGAATGTAACACGGCCAAACTGACATCATTCCGCTCTCGGAATGTACAAGTCACAGAACATAGAAAAACGGGCACCAGACTAACAATACTGTAACTTTAAATAGAACATATATTTTCGAATAAGATAATTAATTAAAAATATATGTGTAATTGCTAACAAAAACACAAACAATGGTAATTTTTTTGAAACTCTAGATAATATCTTATGAAGTTACTTATTGTTGTGTGTTTTTTTATAATAAATTCTCGGGGAAGCCTTGGATTGCGATTCAGCACACTCGACTAACCCAAACTTCTCTGATCTTTGACCTTGGCTCAACAAGACAGCGTCATCAACTTTAAATGATTGATTATTTCTATGCTTTTTGTTGAGATAAGTTACTTGTCTTTCAGCATTTTGTTAGGAATAGTAGTGCAGTCGATTGGATCTTTAGGGATGGGGAGGTCTGTCAAAACTGTACGAATTTGAGGAGTCTGTCCCTCTTGACCAAATGCTAACTTAAATGGGGAGCAACCTGTTGTTTTTTGTTTTGTGGTGTTGATTACCAGTTGAATTTTCCAAAATTGGTTCGGCCAATCTGATGATTTTTTTGATTCTACTCTAAGTAGGTTGGTTTTGGTTGGCATGTATCGTTCGATTTGGCCATTGTAGCGATGTATACCAGGGGTTGTCACGTACACTTCAATTCCAAAGTGTACAATAAATGCTTTAAAACTTTTTGCCGTAAAATTTGTACAGGCATGGATAAGTTTGGCTGGGGTTCCAAATATACTGATAAAGTTGGCAAAACTTTGCTTAGTCTCCTCGGTGGTAACGGTAGACTGGGGGTAAAGACGACAAAATTTTGAAAAAGCATCGACTATGACAAAAGTTAATTCAGAATTCTTTGGAATTCCGGGTAAAGGGCCAAGACAATCAGCATGAATTGTATGAAAGGGTTCATTGGGCTTTGAGACAGAAGCAAGGAAACCTTGCTTTGGACCGGTTCGACTATTCCGAATAGCACATAACAAACAATGTTCAACATATTTCTGAACATACCGAGTCATATGGGGAAACCAAAAGACGAGTTTTAATGACACAAGTGTATTTTCCCAACCTACATGGCACTGATCGTCATGAAATATTTTTAAAAGACTATACCTGTTATTAGATGGTACAAAAGGTAACAATTTTATTAGGGTCAGTTAGGAAAATTGGAAACAAAGTGCCTTTTTCAAATTTATGTTTTCCGGTTACATTATCTCCGTCGTTATCATTTAAGGATGTTTTAATGATTTGCCTACATTCCCCATTTCGACTCTGTGCGAGTGTAAGCCACTTTTTGTAATTACTAGAGCTTAAATCAACTTGAGCTAGAGTTTCGATTGGATTTCTACTAAGAAAGTCAACGTGTGATATTTTAGAGCATTTTCGATAGATTATTTGAAAGTCGAAATCTTGCATGTATGCCCACCACCATACGTCGTTTTATAAATCTTTTTTGCTAGCCGACAGTTTAAGGGAATTGCAGTCGGTAACCAGGCTAAATTTTAAGTTAAGCAAATATACACAAAACATTTTTAAGGCTCTAACAACAGCTAGAGTTTCAAGTTCAAAGGAATGATAAACTGCTTCCTCAGAAGATGTTTTTTGACTAAAATATTCTACTGGACGAAAAGTGTCACCATGCTTTTGGAGCAAAATGCCCCCAAAACCGATGCTGCTGGCGTCTGTATGCAGCTGAGTTTCCAAAGAAGAATCAAATATTGATAGTAAGGGTTTTTCTGTCAAGACGTCAATAATGTACCGCTTTGCCTCTTTGCATTCAGAAGTCCAAAGAAAATCAACATTATTTCTGGTTAAGTTGGTTATGCAAGCTACTTTGGAGGAAAAGCCAGGGATAAATTTTCGAAAGTAGCTGGCCAATCCAATAAATTGGCGAACTTGCTTTACATTAGTGGGACCCAAACTTTCTTTAATTGCTTTGATCTTGTTAGGGTCAGGCCGAATACCATCAGCCGAAATTACACGCCCTAGATAGGTAATGTTTTTCAAGAGAAAGAGGCATCTACGAAGTTTTACAGAAAATCCTGCATTAAGGAGTGCGTCAAAAACTAATTTTAATTTAGACATTCCATCAGCTACTGTAATAGACGGTATTACAATGTCGTCTATGTAAACGATAGCTACATCATACTTAAGTTTACCTAGAGCTTTGTTAATAGACCTTTGGAACACAGCGGGGGCCTTGGCTAGCCCAAATGGCATCCTCAGATATTCGTACTGACCATCCGGTGTTACGAAGGAAGTTTTTGCGATTGACTCAGGGTAAATGGGAACCTGGTGAAAACCGGAGGCCATATCAAGTGATGTGAAATATGTATTTTTATCTAAGCGATCCAACTGATCATCTATACGGGGGAGAGGTTAGCGATCTTTAATGGTAATTTTATTCAGAGAGCGATAATCCACACATAGACGATTGGTACCATCCTTTTTCTTAGTCAAGATTATTGGACTTGCAAACGAAGAATTACTTTCACGAATAATTTCACTTTTAATGAGATCAGCGACAATTTCGCGCACATCTCGACGTTCAGATTCTGAATACGGTAGGGGTGATGGTAAATAGTTTTATTTTCAGTTAATGTAATATTCAACTCGCCGGTATTTACATTAAGCAGCTTGCCGGAAGTGGTTAACAACTAAGAATAATTTTTTAGTAATTCGAGCAGCTCTGACTTTTCATGAGACTCCAAATCGGTTATTACCTGTAAGTTAGGATTATCGTAAGTAACAGTGGCAGCTAACGGTAAATAAATAATATGTTTATTTTTTTATTAAAGTTACGTCATTATCATAAATATTTTCACCTATGATAACATCATAATTAGTACGATTGTGTGGTACTACAACAAGATCAAGTTTCAATTTTATATCGGGAAATTCCACCAAAGCATTTGTAATAAAATAAGAACTACACGTACTACCCTCAAACCACTGTAGTGATGTAATACATGAAGTTTTATTAAGTTTTAATTTATCAACAGGAGTCTCATTAATTAATGAACATGCCGAGCCTGTATTTATCGAACAATTTATGCGATAACCTGAAACTATAACAGGCAAAGTCTTCAAGTGATTATTGTTTTTAGAGGTGTGAAAACTAAGCAATAATTATTTTCCTGTAAATTTCTTTTCAGGCAGTCGAAGCCCGGTTTCAATTCCACCGTCTCCAGCCCGTTTGTTTTGAGGACGAAAGCAAATCGTTATTGCATGACCTGGCTTTTTACAGTACCGGCAAAACGCCTTAACTCTGTTATTAATCGGCAAAGTCTTATCTTTACACTCTCGAGAAATATGGCCTATTTTGCCGCAAGGAAAACCAATGACTTGATTAGGTATTTTTTGCCTATATTCATGCTTTTGTTCATTTGGATTATTTAAAATGTTATTAGATGACGAGATTTTTATGTAATTAGCATGGAATGCAATCAGCACTTACATTGGATGCACCCGAATTATAAGCCGCGATTCTGACAACAACATCGTTTATCGAATGTGCGATGATATCTATTGAATGTGAATCCACCCAACTAGCTCGGATGCGCTTTAGCTTTTAGTTTAATTCTCGCATATTCGACATAACTGTTGGCCTTTGAGCTATGGTAGCTCACCGCATTTTTAGGGGAAGATATACAAAAATCAATCTTAAAATTCTCCCACGTTTCTTCGGTGGGCTGCCATGCGGAAAACCACCCTTGTGCAGATTTTAATAAAATAGGACCAACTCTACTTACAATTTCTCGATCTGACCACCCAAATTCGGTTTTATAACCTTCTATTTTTTGTAACCATATATGACTATCTGTGCTGGCCGGGTCGAAACTTGGCAAGGCCAAAGAAATGGGAGTTTTTTGGTTAACAGGAGGTGTGGCTTGCAGTTCATTTTCATCCACGCGCTTTTGCAGATTTTCCAAAATTTATGCAATTGCCTCCAAAGACTTTGCCATATCTTCTGCCATAATGTTTTTTTTTATAACAAAAGACAAAAAGTTCACGGAACACAATGCAACACGATTACAAAAGTGCACGTGTACTCCACATATGATGTTAGGTTTTTAGCGATTTTTCTCTCTAATTCGCGCCGATTTACATTTCCCTGTCAATGTCAGACAGTGACTGCCGGTGGCATTGTCGTTGCTTCCTACCTGGCACACGTGCGTGAGCGATCGAAGAACGCTAAATTTTAATGTTTCAAATAGAATCTAAAAAAATTATCTATATTATTTTTATTTCGACCATCTTTAGCTGTCTGCTTAGATATTACATTACCATAAAAAGAATCTGACTTGACATTTTCGTAGTTTCCTAGTTCTAGTGATGACGACTTTAAATACAGAAGGTCGCTTTCTCGGCATCGAAGTGGCTTGAAAATCAAAATTAGATTATAGGTAGCATCATTCTTAGCTTTCGTTATTTATCGACAAATTGGCATGTAAAAATTGTCTTCTGGTTCTTTTTCGACAGTAATGGCTCTCGATCCGAGGAAATGATTCAATATGATTTTTGACTCCCTGTAGACCTATTTCAGATATTTTGTGTTTTGGTGGATGTTTTCCACACATATCTTCTGCAATAAATAGAGATTGTTCATCGATTTGTTCTTTCTTTGCTGCAAAACTGTTCTCTCGCCAATATTTAACGTTTTTAAAAAAAAGTTCTTGCAGACTTTTACATTTTTAGAAGTTTATTTTTTAGAAAAAATGTAAATATGTATATGTAAATTGATTTTTACTGCTTTCTGAAGTTTTGAGTCTTCTTGTCACTCGTACGCATTTGACCATTTGAGATATGAAATCGCGCTGTCTTGAATAGGAACCAAGAGACCAGTAATGTTGATGCAATAACTTTCTTTCCTCGTCACTTAAATTTTCTGTGTATTTCATTTTACATTTACACAGTCAGTTTGCTTTACGGCTCTATTAGGCACAACATTCCCAACAGAATTAACATACTGTTTTCCTGCATTGCGAAGATGTTTTATTTTATTAATTTTATAATTTTCAGGTTGGCGCTTTCTTTTACGGGTACCTCGTTTGACAAGGTCTTCGGTATTAATTTCATTTGCTGGGAAGTTGTCATCTGATTCGCTACTACGCACTTAATTTTCAATTATAAAGTCAGGATCATCTTTGTCATTGGAACTACCAACATTATTTGTTGACTCTCTGTTTTCATGTCTCCAGCAAAATAAGCGCCACACCATACTTCTAATTGTTCATTTCTGTGTTAGAATAAGCCAAGATCTGTTGTGCCTTTTATGTAACGAAGGGTTCGTTTTACAAGCTTGCAATGTGCTTCAGCTGGATTTTCCAATGCCCTTGAAGCAACATTCACTGCATATCCAATATCCGGTCTTGTATTTACTTTCATCAAACTTTCCACAATTTCACGATTATTCATTTATTTGTAATGATGTATCCTATACCATCCTGGGTCAATAGGCGTAGTAACTACTTTTGAGTCTTTGATTCCATACTTTTCTAAAATCTAAACCTTTTTTATGCAAGTCTTTTGATGAATGAAATTTGAACCATCATTTTGTTTTTCAATTTCTCCTCCAGTATAATTTGTAACTTCACTTGCAACTTTAGCTTTGAATATGTCGCCAATTTTTGCAATAACTTTTCAAGTTCTTTAACCTTTGATAAAGCTGTCAAACCATCATCGACATAAAGCAACAATAATATCTTTTCACCATTGTTTTCAGTTATATATAAACACGGATCTACAGAACTCTCCCTGAAGCCACATTCTTCCAAGAAGCATGTGAATTGGTTATTCCAATATCTAGGAGAATGCTTCAATCTATAAAGGATTTTTGCCAGTTTGCAAATACGGGTCGAGCCATCTTCAAATTCCTTTGGTTGTTTCATGAAAATTTCCGCTGTTACTCTCCCATACAAAAATGCCGTTTTATATCAAACTGCTTCAGATGCAGTTTTTTCGATGCTGCGACACTTAGTGGGGCACGAATTGTTTCATATCTGGCTATTGGACTGAAGATACACACCTCTTCGTTGCGAACAGCGTTAAAAACTAACGCGCTTTGTACGATACATCCATCGGTTTTTGCGCCACCTCGCAGGTTTAATTTTCCAACAAAGATGTCATTTCTTCGTTCATAGCATCCATCCAATTTCCACGTTGTTCAGATCACACTACCTCGTTGAAACTCCTTGGTTCAGCCGCCAAAAAAACGACAGGTATCCCATAAAAATCAGGTGGCTTTAACTGTGATCTATCTCTTAGATTTCTTTTTAGATGCAAGTCATTTTGTGTGGTATTTTCTTCATATTTTTCCTTCTGCGCAAGACCCCCAAGTCCATATAAATATATGCTCGAAAATGTACTTAATTAAGAACAAAAAGGAAGTTTTTGTTGTAATTTGGCAGTTTTATTTGAGACTCGATGGCAGTTTCCGAATTGTCTAGGATCTGTAGATGGAAAGCACATAAGAATAATACTCCCATCAGGAAGTTGATCTTTTTTTTGGAACTATAAAGGGGACAATAGTTCTGTTCTAATGACAATAGCAAATTCAAACTACGAATTTATATACTGTCATATGGGAACAAATGGACGTCTTTCCGATGGAGGTGTTATTGAAAACACAACATTTTTTAAGAAACTTGTAAATGACCAATTAAATATATCCCAACCCAAAACTGTTGGAAATAGTACTACAGAACTGCCATATGTCTTCCTAGGAGATGAGGCTTTTGGCTTGCGCCCAGATTCTTTAAAACCTTTTCCTCAAAGAGGTTTATCAAAAAAAAAAAAAAATAAATAATTACCGGTTTTCCAGGGCAGGCAGAATAATTGAAAATGGGTTTGGAATAATGGCTGCCCGATTCCGTATTTTATACACCGATATTAATTTGCGTCTAGATCGTATAGATCTCGTCGTTTTGACCTGTGCTGTTTTGCATAATTTTTTGCGCAGAAATTTTGGTGCATCATATATTCCACTAGACAGTTTAGATAGTAAAAATTGGCAACAGTCTACAATAACTAATGGATTACGAATAGGGCCCAATATTGTTGCTGGATTACAGCATGGTCATAATCGACATTTTGGACGCGAAGCAAATGAGGCACGTAACATTTTTATAGACTACTTTAATAATGAAGGAACAGTCAACTGGCAAGATAAGATGATATGTTAAATCAAATTCTTTATAGGTTTATGAAGTAGTAATACATTTTTCAGTATTATATAAAAGCCCTTTTTTAACATTAACTTCCTAGATACATACCTCAATTGGAGTTGCATTACTCTCTTCCATAGTGTCCATAACGTCCTGTCTTGCAGTTTCTTGGTCGGAAAGGAAAAAAGTAGGTCAAAATACCACAAATTTGGATTTTTAATGTCTTCTGTGCCGGATCCTGATTTCAAAGAATTATTATACTTTTTTAATTTCTCTCGGAAGCATGTCCTTAAGGAGTTTATTTTCTTTATCACCATATCCTTATTTGCTGCTGGATCGACTTCCTTCAATTTTTTGATCAAAATATTATAAGCTGCGGTTTTTTTGTTTTTGTCGGAATATTCCTTGGACTTAATTTTCCACAAACATTCATGTTTTCTATACAAAACAATAAAATCTGATAGAAACTCTCGCGACATCAGTCTCAGATCAGCCATAATAATTGACGCAATGCAATACGCAATACCAACCACACTCAACGTCTTCTCCACAAGCAAGTTGGAACACGAGCGAAAAATCAACGGACGGTTGATTGCGTTCAAGTCAGTCAATTGACGGTACACAATAAACAAGACGGACGACTTGACGCCTCACAGACACCGTCTTGCATTACAACTTAAGACTGTACAAGCAAAATGAGCGAAAAGCATGCATGTCTGAGGCGGCCTTGCTCTTTAGGATCAAGGTTTTCTTGAGAAATGTTTTCCTTTTCGGCAACGTTTGCCTTGGAGGAATGTTTACCCCATTCGGGAGACTTCCTCCCTGAAAGCAACGTTTGCTCTTGATAAAATATGGCTTAAGTCTTTATACTGCAATTATGCCAGTGTATTTCTGGAATCTCTCTGATCCAGGCAAATCTGATATTAGATAAAGACATATCGGGTCTTTATCTGATATGGCTGTTAATATAAAGGGTCCATCATATTTGGGTCTAAGTTTCTTGCTTTTACCATCATTTTTAGCTACATTTCTCTTCAGCAAGACTTGTCCAATCTTTTAGAATTATAGCTTTCTTTTTGTACGGCCTGTACTCTTTCGATATTTTGTCTTGCTTATTCTCTACATTCAGGTAGTGTTTTTAAATATGTTGAGCGTCCAACTTCAGAATTCAGAAAAGAATCATTGGTCCCGCTCGGACAATATCCAAACATAAGTTCATGCGGTCGTTTTTCGGTACTTTTGTTGACTGTGAAAATTATTCCAAACTTAATCCGTGTAATTCGTTGGTCTCACTTAGTTTCATCATCAGTCATTGTACTGAGGCCAGAAATTAATGTTCTATTATATCTCTCAACTTGTCCGTTACTAGGAGGTGTTGCAGTCGCATTCTGATGTAACCTTGATGTTTAGTTTTGCGGCATACTCTTTAAAAACTTTACTTGAATAACATGTTCCTTGATCACAAACTATTCTTTTGGGTGTTCCAAATAGGTCAATAATTTCGTCATTAAATTTTGTCAACGGTCCCACTTTCGTGTTGGCAACGGCTTTAGCAAATAAATCTTTTGTAAAACTATACAGCCATGTCATGATAATATGTTGCGACTGCACGCCTTGCATTTTTAGGTACCAACCATTTTCTGTGCCTTCGTCTGTGATTTTGTATACACGGTTGTCCTTTAGTGCAAATTGTTTGTGAATCCTCTCTTCCTCTTGGTCCTTTGGACGTTTGCATTTATGTATTAAGATTTAACATACTTAGCCCATTATTTGATGTCTGGTACACATGGTATTCCCAATGCAATAATGTCCTTGGCTGCAAAACGTATTGTCTCACTTGGAAAATTCATCACTGGTAAAGTTCCAGATTTAGATGTAGTCACACATCTTGGCACCAAATATTCGTATGAAGGTTTGCATCTTACTTGAAAATCAATAAACAAGTTGCCATCGTACTGCTCCTTTATACTAAACGCTATGTGTCCAATATGAGTAGGTGGTATAGAAATATTTTCGCTGACAATCATTTTCACTTTCGTAGGTCGTAAATGGTCAATCCAAAACGTCGGATCAAAAAACTTTAACTTTTTGGTTTTTGACAGTGAATATGACCAGCATTGCCACAATTAAAACACTTAAGTTTAAATTTGTCTTTTTTCTTGGAGTATTTATTCAAATTACCATAGTGAGATTTTGAAAATTTATAATCATTAATATGTTGTTTAGTACTAACAAATGAAGAACATAATGGAAAAAAGATGAAGGTCCAAATAAGATAATTCTGAGAAACTCAATTTTTATTTACAAAACTCTGGAAAAATATAATGGGACAAAAGTAAAAGTCAATAAGCATTATAAAGTTAAACTTATGCACTCTTCTATGTCAAATACAAAAAACCAAACAGTTTTGTATAAAAGGGAAATTATATGAAAATTGGTTTTCCATCAAAATAAACTTGGCAAAAAAGCTGAGCGTCCATTAAGGAGTGGTTATAGGTGTGGTATTGAAGTAAAAAGTGTCTGTGCTTTTTGAGAGCGGAACTTTTTCAAGTGCTGTATGTCTGCATATTTGGCCCTTGATATAGGAATTGGCCCATCATAAGCTGCATTAGGAAGCCGGAAGTGATTTTCAGGTAGTCTTTTTCTTTTTTGCTTGATCACGACAGATTGAACTTCTGCAAGATTATAATAACTACGATGTATCATCATTCCAGGATGTGCATCGATAACAATTAATTCTCTCACAGGTCTGGTCGGGAAAGGGCACTTGCTCATGTAAGTAGTAATACTAAGGCGTTACAATAACACTCGATGGCATGTTCCATCCAGGCCTGAAGACATCACAATGTCTTCAGCAGTGACCTTGGAAGACAAGCCTCTGGGAAATCCGAAGAAGTAGATGACCTCATCATCATTTCGAAGAAGTGACATCAACCATCTGTCCAATCTCGTCTAAGAGGATGACGTCATCCTGTAAGGCCTTCTGGGAAAAATCCGAAGTGGTTGACATCTTCATCATCATCATACCAATAAATAAAACAACTTAAGTTAATTATATATTTATTTTAATTTTGTCCAGATGAGCCAAGCCCTTATGTATGTCTTATAGTTGTATTAAGGTGTGTAGTTAAGTAATATAAATTTAGTATTAACTGATTTTTTAATAATCAATTAAGCAATTCTATCTCCTGTTTTGATTTCAAATGGTACATTTGAATAATTATGTAATATTGTCACGATTTGTATTTTTTATCTGTGACGACACGCCTTACTTAGCATGTGGGAGAGTAACTCAGATTTAGGAACGCACTACGTCAAGTTGAGAAGAGATAATAAAGGAGACACATCGATAAAAACAGTAACAAGTTTATTTACAAACAAACTTAACAACGGTTAGACTGTGTACTAATAAAGGCGTGTTTAAGATTATAGATGAATTAAGAGTTTACACTATACCCAATTAATATGAAATGCATGTCTTCTCGAGGGAGGCTTAGTTCAAAGTTTGTCTAGCAAGCGACGTTACTATTTTATTAATAAAGTTTATGTGAGCGGGTTGTCTTTTATTTAGGTATTTGTTCTGATATTTATGAGGTAAGTCTTTTTAGGTTATCACAAAATTGCTAAGGCACTTTCACTACTTTTTGAAACTCCCCGAAAACTATCCCTTCACTAGAAGTTCTGATACTTCATAAATTCGACTCTCTCTATACTTTTTAGTAGCCCCCGAATGCCGTATACCTATGCATACGTTCACCCAGGTTAGGTAAGGACCTGACAACCTTATACCTGTGTATAAGTGTTCTCAGTTATGGGGGTTGTGGGATAGAACAACTAGAAGTGGGCGTACCTCTGTACTGCCCAGCGACTAAATTGAGCGGTTTGAGAGACCCGAAAGTCTCATTAACTCGGCGTTTGCCTGCGTATTTATATGTTACGAAATGCTGATGGCTGCATCATTAAGGATTAAAGTCGCTCCCGTCGACCGCTCAAATTGTTTATAATTAACAGTGAATGTTTATATAACATTGTTCAAGTTCAAACTTGCGACAGGGTGATATTTAATTAATGATTTTAATTAGTTCACAATATTATTTTTATTTTGCCTCTATAATCTTGATCTATGATGCCTGCTCCGATTTCCATACCACGCATTAGACTTAAACCAGATCTTGAATGAATTTCTGTATTATGTTATTGCTGTTATGTTAAAAAAGAGCAGATGGTCATTTAATTATAAAAAAAGATGAATTATTTTTAATTATTTGTAAGCAGTTAAGAATATCCCCATGATAATAATATAGTCGTATATGTATAATTAACAATTCTTTTATTATCGTGTAGACAAAGCATTTTTTTATCGACTGTGTATAAATTATAATGTTTGGATTGATGTATTATTAAACAATCATTTATAATAGTCATCAAATGTGATAGTTTTAATAGCTGCTCTATTTATACCTTTAGCTTTTTTGTTACACCATAATTTTGAATAAAAATATCAATTTCTTTTGGATCAACCTCTTGGTCATTTAGCCTATGTATATCTTTATTTAATTCGGACGGACTTTTAAGTACTTCTAGTGAATACATTTTAGATCTGAGACCAATAAATTCTGTCAAAATGCTTCCATTGTTTACTTATTTCACTAATGCAAGAACTTTTTTGTTTTTAACGGCATGCGTTACACATTATTTTATGGATAATCGGATGTATCAAATCTGTGAATATCGTCTTTTATATTTTTATATATATCATCCACATAAAATTGATATATTAATGCGTCTGTATTGAGCCAAATTTATTTTTTATATAATTGTAATGAAAATCGTATCAGAAAGTTTTTGATAGATCCAATATATTAAAGCCTGCATATATAGGTTTATTCATTTTAATTTCTAATAGTTACATTTCTATAATAACCATGTCAGAAATTTTTAGATAACTGTGAAAATTTGGTTTCGAAATGTATTTGGCCTTGTATCGACCCGACCATCTACTAACTATTTTAATGTGTTTATGTTTACGAACGTTCTCTATTGTTTTGTCATTAAAAGTATTGTCAAGTAGTTTTAAAAATAAAAAATCAAAATCGTTTTTGCTCTGTTATCTTAATTTGGTGCTTAAATCAATATAGTTTTTTAACCAACAAGATTGTTTAAATTTTAATACTTTGTGTATTTTAGTAATTTTTAGACCTAAATTTAGTGCTTGTTTCAAATTTCGATAATGAATAACGTATTTTTATCTCATAAAGCGTTGTTAACAATTTTGGAATCTTTGATTTCGTTCCTGGTAGGCACATATGTTCAGGACAAAGTGGTAAATTCTTATGTGTTTCAAAAAGTTCATTAGAATAAGGTAGATCAATTTCGAATATATAACTAATAGAACCATCATCAGGAATATTTATAACATTTAAATTCTCTTTATAAATTTCATTCACCCATTCAAAATTGCTTTCTGGCAGTGGTAAACTCATCGCAGCTCCATACAAATTATTGATATCGAAATACATAAGATAAGATGAGGGTTTTAGTGCATCAAACAATGTGTTCATATATTTATTATTAGCCTTACCATATCGATTCGAGCATTGAGACATTCCTCCTCTTATGCCTCTTTCACTAAATAAGTTTATCGATATCTGTTAGTAATTCTAGTTCAACACCTTGCGATAATACAATTTCATATGCCAAGCCCGGGCCAGTATTAATCCATAATGAATTTTGTTTATATGTTGCAAGACCTGTTTCTCTAAAATTCTGCCGAAGGTAAGACATCTGTTTTAAGATATAATTCAACATATTGTTGTAAATTTTGAATATTAAAGGTTCTCCATACAGCACAAGCATGATGTGAAATATTCGTTTTTAATTGAACTAAACTGAAAAAAGATGTTGTTTTGAAGGTAAAGAATTATCTTGTAGTTTTTCCCAACAGTCTAAATATTCATATGGAAAAACGCCTTTACGTAAGTGCAAATGAAAAATATTTGTATTATTATAGTGAGTTTTGTAATATTTTTTTTACCATCGGTAAACAGGAGGATAATTTATCAATGCTCGATGGCATGAAGTTAAAAAAATCTAAGAATTTTACGTTTATATTTGTATTTTCCATGCATTTTGAAAAAGAAATCTTTCTTTATTATTCGGCAAGGCAGTAACTTTAACTTTTCCTTTTATATCAGTACAAAGGGCTTTAATTAGGAAATGACTATCGTAACCTGAGAGACAGTGCATTAAAACAGGGATCATATGCTCATGTTTATAGTTAATATTACACGTTGTATGAGAAGCACCACGAAATTTACCAGTAAAATGAAAATGGTCTTTTACTTTTTCTTGGGCAGTGTCATTATCATCATCTTAAAATGGCTTTGTGCAAATGTGACAATGTGTTGCCGAATTAAAATTGATATGATCTTGTTTCGTAAAGAGTCTCATTGGAACAATATTATTAAAAATGCTTTTAACTAGATTGGTAACATTTTCAAGTTCTTTAATAAACCAATTGACACAAACCTTGCCAGTATGTAATCGAAAATTTGATAGAGAATCATCGTAGTTACATTTTAAATAATATGCAATGCTAAAAGCTTCATGTTTTTGACAAGCCTTCGTATTGAGATTTATGCTAAATGATTAAAGACAGTGGTCTATATTTAAAATACTTTCTTTGTCAGCGTAAATAACAAAAGAAACTTTTTCTTTGAATCTAAAATTTGTAAATTTTAAAGAATTTTCATTTTTAGACGGCATTATTATGTTTGTTTCATTCCTGGTTCTGCACGGAACAAAATGCGTATCAAGATTTTCCTTAACCCTCCAGTACATTACTTTTATAACTAGTACTAACATCGGTCTATGGGGCCGAATCCAGAAAATACTATTTTAGTCTTTACTTCATATACGGGAAGTTATTTTTGGCAAAAAGAAAACCAGAATTATTATAATAATTACCTTATATTTACATTAGTAGCGTTATAATAAAGATAAGCAATAATATAATTGTTAAAAATAACGACTTTATTGAAAAAACTGTAATCAATTTGTCTGATAGAGCATTATCCGATGTTGATAAGCTTGTTCTTTCTAAAGGTTTAAATTACTCAGTCACACCTAAAATCGTTCCTAAGTTTGATATCATTTCAGCAATTGAAGAGACGACACAAAACTTGCCAGAAGAACATAAAGACGAATTTAGAATTAGAACTAAAATAACACTAGAAAAACCATTTAAAATTAAACAAAACATAACATACACAGAACAAAGAGCATTACAATCATTAAAAAGAGATAACACTATTAAAATTCTACCAGCAGATAAAGGTAATTCAACCGTAATAATGAATTGCATTACTTACGATGAAAAGATAATGTCTCTTTTAAATGACGGTAATTACTCAATACTAAATAATGATCCAACAGAACGTATTGAGAGACAGATATACAATATGTTAAAAAAACACAAAAATCAATTCAATGACATAGAAAGATTCAAACTGACACCACACAATAGTAAAACACCTCATTTTTATGGAGTACCAAAAATACATAAACTAAATATTCCTCTACGTCCAATAGTCAGCTGTATAAATTCGCCAACACACCCGATTGCTAAATATCTACTCAACATTCTTAATCCACTTGCTAACAATACTAACTCATATATAAGAAATTCACAACATTTTTTCGAGAAACTTTCACAAATTAATTTAAATCCTAACGATACTCTGGTAAGTTTTGACGTTGTTAGTCTATTTACCAACGTACCTGTTGATAAAACTTTAAATATTGTAAGAAATAAATTAACTAATGATAATAACCTTGGTGAACGTACAAAACTTAATATTGACACAATACTCGAATTACTTACTTTTTGCGTAAAAACTACTTATTTTCAATACAATACCCATTACTATCAACAAAACAATGGTATGGCTATGGGTTCGCCTTTATCACCTTTATTAAATAATATTTTAATGGAAAATTTTGAATTAAATTTTATTGAAAATTATCAATATAAACCTTTAATTTGGTGGCGTTATATAGATGACATTTTTTCAATTTATCCATATAACGAACATTTTCTTAACGATTTTCTAAATCATATTAACA
>MU181976.1:439279-460770 GCA_016904865.1 Pissodes strobi
AGACTGAATATTTCAAAAAAATATAAAAAATGTGCTTTTATATGTTTAACTAAAATCTTGATGTGGAAATGGCAAGGGTCATCTCATTCATACGCACGTGTAATAATTACACCTGCCATAGTAACGGGTAATAATTATTTTATTAAAAATTGGTACTAAGCTGAAGCATATAAATTTTGCATTTGCTATGCACGTATATTTTTTTTTATCAATTTCGCAATTTCCAATGACCTATTTAAGTTAAAAATTATACTTGAAGGGTCAAATGCGTGTGTCTTCTTTTTTGCTTTGATATATTTGTTTTAAAAAATGGTTATAGTGGCTTACAAGGTATTCAATTTCGATGATACCAAGGTTATTTACTGCTTGAAATAAAGATTTATTTGCTAAGCAAACGTGACAAATAAATTTAAAATCCGATTCTTGTGCATTTTCAAAACAAAAATCATTATTAATTTTAGAACATTTTTTAAGGTGTACCCAACGTTCACATACTGAGCACAAAATATATTGACAATTATCTTTTATATTACAAATTAAACATTTATCGAAAACTATTTCAGATGATGCCAGCAAAATATTCTGTACCGAGATTCTAAATCGTTCAGGATCAAAGCTATTTATATTTTCAAAACACCTTTCTAGGTCTCCTGATGAGTTGGCTAATGTCATTATATAAAATATCACATAAATTTCGCAATTAATACTATCTTTTTGTTTAGGATAGATCCTTAGGGTTTTAATTTTCCACTTTCTTATATTTATTTTTTCGTCTTTATGTGACTGGTTTCGAGAAATGAAATATTTTTTGATTTTGTCGAAAATTGTATTTTCAGATATTGTGATATTAGCAGGATCCAAAATATAAATATTATGATCTTTTAAATTTAACGTAATTAATATCCAATGGCTGTAATTTACGTTTAAAGGCAAAAACACCAATTCCACTCGTTCAAAGGAACATGTGACCGAAATATTTCTTGCAAGATCTTGATTTGCTTCTTGATTTAGAATGATGTAAGCAGATATTGTGTCAACGTAATGAACCACAGACTTATCTTTTAATATAGAAAAAGCCATCGATTTTTTAAATCGAGAGGTAAAGTGCTTTCATTAAATTTGGAAATTAAACATTTTATATCAAAGCTTGTCAAAGTGCTTTTATTGCCTTTATAGCTGAAGGTTCCAAGAATAAAATCAGTATTTAAAGAGCCAGTAAGATTGTAATCCCAATTTAGAAATAATCCGTTTTTCAGAGCAAGTTTATCTGGTCGATCAATAGTTTTAGTTTCACTACAATTAAAATTTTCCTCATCATCTTTATCAATTATTTTGTATGCATTATCAGCTAAGAATATTTCTGACTCGTTATCTGGCTGATTGTTTCTGTTTTGCAAAAGCATGTTAGCAGTGGCTGACGCCACAGATACTTTTGTAGCAAATGGATTCCTCACAAAATAAGACGTTTTCTTTTTTTTCGAGGGCGTCACTGCTCTTTAGCCAGTGGTGCATCAATTTCTCTTTTAAAGCACAATTTCCCTTTTTCCTCAGTATTAGTCTCTATTCTGTTTTTAGGCTTTAGCCTATATTAAGATCTATCGACTTTAACTGCATTTCATTTGTTTCTTTAATTTTTTCTACAAATCGACCAACTTTAATCGGCTTTTCATTCTTTAATATTTCTTCTTTAATAATTTTGAACCAACATTCCACGTTGGAATTACTTATTCTACTTGGAAAATCGGGATTTCTACCATGCGTTATTATGGCTGTCCATAAAGGAGCGAATGGCATAATATACTTCAGGGCATAATTTATTAACTCTAGGCACCTATGGGGTTTGATTGTGTCAGTAGGTGGAATTTTTTTTTATCTCATCATCTACATTGCAAAATATGTTTAGAAAATATAGGTAAAAAGGCGATTCATCATATGGTCCTCTAACAACTTCATCGTCATCCCATATATTTGAAGTATTTATATCAAGTTCTTTAACTTCAATGTTTTCATTCCTGTAACTTGCGAAGTTGTTAATTGCATCATTGATAATTTCGGTTATTGTAGGGCTTAATATTATTTTTAAAAAACATTGAAATAAATTGCCAAGTTCGCCAATGGTACGAGCTCTTTAAAATAAAAGATTTCTGTTTTTTAACATTTATTTTTTTAAGATGGTTGATCAGCATTTTAACAAAATGAGAGCAGCATGATTTGATAACTGTCAGTTTAAATATTCGATTTTCTCTCTCTTGAAAAATGGTTTTATAACAAATTTTTAAATATGAAAATAAAGTCATTTCGTTTAAACCAATACACAGGGCCGTTATTAAGGCCAAGCTCCAGTCCACGACAATAACGTTAAAAATGGGCCAACTCTTGTGACATTCAATCGTAACATATCTTTTAAAATTAATTAAAAAACAAGATATCGTCGCACTATCATGCTTTGATGATATCATTTCAGCAACTGCCAAAATTATTCCTTCAACGTTAACTACAATGCTGTAGTAATAAACTCGTTCTTACTTTTTCTTCTTAAAAGCGGGCCTAACAATACTTCCAGTAGCATCAAAATAAGCGATTCTTTTAGTTTGAGCTCTCGTAAATAAACTTTTTATTTGTCTTTTGCTATATAAATAAACCAGAAGTTCGGCCTCAGGAAAGTGTATATATCGCGTTTCGTCATCCTGGTTTATGCTCCTTAAAATTAGGTCTATGAAATCATTTTGGTGCAAATCAAAATCTGATTTTCCTTCTGAACGTGCCTTTTGATACACGCTTAGCGACCGAATTGTGTGCCAATTTCCCTCCTCGATAAAGTCAGCATCAGCTTTTTTTATATCACATTTTCTTACCGAATTATCCAACACTTTTTTTACAAGCTCTCTTTCTGGTCCTCTTAACTGGTAAGCATGTGTCTCGCCTATATGATTATAAAATTCTAAACTGTATTTTACAATAATTTTGGTTTCTGATACTTCAAATCGGAATTTTCTACATTGGGTGTGAGAGCAATGGCCATATTCTATAATTAGATCATTTCTTTTTTAATATCTAAATCCTTTAAAAACGCAAACACATGCATTCCAATGTTAGGTAATTGTTCCTTAATAAAACTGTGTCTTATCTTGACGTCGTGTAAATTCTTAGACAAACTAGTCATGTGTTTTTGAAATGGAAACTTTGTTTTTCTTGTATATTTTATGAATGCAGTATTATGGTTAACTATGTCTGTATTGCTGCCATATTTCGAACGCAACATTTTTAGGGTTTTCTCATCAGAACATTCGATGTCACTTTCTAGGTTGTCTTCAGTTTTCTCCATTGAGAATACAATGGCTTGACCATAATTAGACTCATTATCATTAGTGTTAGTACTATTATCATATTTGCAATGATTCATTTTGATTGATTTTATATTAGAATTTTTCATTGTATTTTTGAGACTATCATTGTTACTGGCATGATCAGATTGCGCTTCAACATATCGCTCATTCATAAGTATAGAGGAAGTTTCTTTTTGAATAAAAAAAATGTTTTTTGAATGTTTCTGTATATAAGTAGGCGATTTTTATATGCACTTCCATCTAACTCTAGCAAAGAACATATTTTAGAATATATCCCATTGGGATCTGACCGATAAGAGCAATTTAAGTTTTCTATATTTATTTTAAGTTGTTTTAAAGTATTACATAAATCTACTAAAGTAACATTTTTCCTTTTGAAAACCATTTTTTAAATTTTAGCCAAACTGCGTAAAAAATAGCTACAAGCTCCTAATAAAAAATACTACTTTAAAACTCGAAAGAACCAAACTCTCTAAACTAAGTTTCAATTAAAGACTAACGTATAGGAGAAACAATTTTAAAACAGTCTTCGGATTCGGAAGATAACTTATTTATTTCCTAAACTAATCTGCGTCAAAAAAAGCTGTTGGATTTTAATACAAAATATAAATAGGAACTTCTTTAAAGCAAAGTGAAGTCAGTGGCGTGCACACAATGAAAGCACAAATGATGGGACCAATGTAATAACCGGCTAAGTCCATTTAACTAATTTTGCAGGAGAGAAAAAAAACGGTTCATTAAAAAAAATCTTGTATAGTGAACATTGATAACAAACTTATAACATTTGTTGGGTTGCAGACACAATGACAACAAAAAGGTAAAGAAAAAAATAATTGCGTTACCTTTATAGCCGGCTTCGAAAAAAAAAATTGATGGACTGGTTTTTCCAAAGTATTTCCAAAATATTTTTTTTAATAAATGAAATTTCAATAAAAAACTTCTTAAATGTTTATTTTTCGAAAAGATAACAAATTATACATTATTAAGGAATGTAAGCTTTAAGCTAATTAATATTTTCATTTATTCATCGCTGCTGTATTCAGAATTTGAAGTATCTTTGTCAGGGGCCTCGTAGGATTTATGATACTCCTCTATTTCATTGTAAAACCATAAGTCGCCGGGCGGTACATAATTTTTTGCCAGTGTCATTACATGTTCAAATTTGTTTTTTTTTAAGTAATCTTCGACCCGAAAATAACTTTTGATCATTATTAGGTACCGAAACTGGCTCAGAATTTTTTTTATTTTGAATATTAAATGAAATAAAGATCGGGATTGCCACTGATTTGCTACATTGAACTAATGTGCTGGAGTTACTTTTTTCATAGCGTAAAATTCTGTATTTCGATATTGTAAATTTATTTTTTTTATGGGTTTTTCAAAAAAAAAATGGTTCTTTAAAATTAAAAAAAAAAATCTTGTTTTACCTGTATTACGTTAAAACTTGCACTCGCACCACGAAAAATAGCTATATAATCCCTTGGTGCACCACTTAAGCTTAAAATACGTAGCCCAAACAAAAGTTAGTTTCGCCACTGACAGTACTGAGCAAGAACAGGTTAAGTCCTGGACTTGACCTGTTTTTCCTCAGTTTGCGTTAGCGGACAACCACCAATACGTCTGTATTGCGCTCATTTTTAAAGTTACAGATTCGGTTCTTGCACAGGACGAAAGATAAAATTTTACTTTGTAAAACAGCGCTCCTAAGTCATTTTGCCCAAAAAATGGACTTGACCGGTTATTGCATTGGACCCCTCAAATGCATTGCCTACCCTGATGTTTTGACATTTTTTATATTTTCCCATTTAATTTTAATCCCGATAATATAAATTATAACTTTACTAATAAGTATAATCCAAATTTCAAAAGCTTATCTTAAGCGCCAATTAAAATATTAATTATATTATTGAAAAACATCACAGTCTACGACTCATATTACGCTACCTATATTAAACGGAATAATATTCTCCGACGGCAATCCGCTAAAAAGCATTCCATAACAAACCGAAGGCATGCATTTATACCGTCAATACTGGATTTACTATGGAAGCGAAAAGCAGTGCTTGAAAAAAGACAGCCAAATGAAACGTTACATGAAAAGAAAAGGGACAAAGCATGCGAAGATGGTCCGGGCCGACGCGACGCAACGATAACTGCTGTTGCCAAAATGTGCTCTCTTTAATTAATATTTTGATTTGATAGACATTCTTTTTTACCAAGGATCATTTGTTTGTTATTGGTTTTTTGGGCTTTAGTAATTGGTTTGAAAGCGATTACCGGTTACATCATTACAGGGTTTGGTTAAGAAAGCTTTATTATTTAATAATGTTTAAAATTACAGTACATGGGGCATCCCTAAATTTATTAATTTTTCGATATCTGGGTATTAATAACGCCATGCATTTTTTTTGCAAGAAACTGAAACCCGATAATACAACACCGGCATTGGCCAGCCATAAATCAGGTTCTCTTTTCCATGTGCCCTATTCTTGTGTGAGATTGGGATTTGACACCCTGCCCTTTTAGTTATAGTTTTGAAAGTTTAGTTAGTTTAGTACCTATACAAGGGGTTGTTGTTTTCTTTGTGGGTTAGTTTTATTGGTTAGAAAGAAAATCTCGATATTTTAATAAAAAATTCCATTACAATAATTATTAGTGGCTCTGCAGGTGTCGTCATAAAATCAAAATGTATTGTTGGCTATGCTTACTCTTTGGTGAAGAAGGAAATTGTAGAGTAAACGTGGGTATATTGATTTAAATAATGTGTCAAATGTCTCAGAAAAACAAGGTCAGTCCATTAACCATTTACAACGCGTTTTCTTTGCATAGTTTTGGCGAAACTCGAATTGAAAAATGGGCGTTTTGGGGCGTGGCACCTGAAAAAAAAATCTACCTACGGCGGCGCCTGCAGCGGGTTTACTCCTTCTGTATCATTTTCTATTATGTTGCCTACCCTCTCCTAAATGGCACTGCACGCCACTGAGTGAAGTAGGTAATCTTTCTAAAATAAGTCAAAAATGTTCAAGTCACTGGCATACAGAAGAAACAATTTTATAACTAACAGTCTTTGGATTCAGGAAGTAACTAGTTTCCTAAATTAAACATTACATGGTTTAATTATTATATAGTTTAAAGTGAGTGGTGCCTATCAGGAATAACCAATTTACAATCGTCTTCAGCTTCAGATGTAGGGTGTTTGCGAAATATCCTGGATGAGAAAA
This sequence comes from Pissodes strobi, assembly GCA_016904865.1. Taxonomy (NCBI): domain Eukaryota; kingdom Metazoa; phylum Arthropoda; class Insecta; order Coleoptera; family Curculionidae; genus Pissodes; species Pissodes strobi. The sequence continues at coordinate 445,848 of MU181976.1, forward strand.
AGCATAAATATAAGAAATACAAATTGCTTTCGGGTGGGAGCAGGCTATGTTTTGTTATTGTTTATTCATATAAAAAAAGGTATGCAGTATCCATTAAATATAAAATGTACAATGTTTTATTTCATATGAATATCATGCATACACTACAAGAAAATGTAATAGATTTCACCAATATCCCAAACTTATTTCATTTTAATTTTTAAGCCAAATAAAACATGACAATTATATGAAAAGAAAAAGAAACCTTAATAATTCTTTTATAAACGGAATAAATAAAAATAGGGTTTCCGGTTTCCATCTTAATTTTGTGAGACCTCAAAAATCTAAGGTCTCTTGGTAAAACAAAATAGCCAATTTAATAAAAATTGAATTTAACACACGTAAAAAACATAAAATTCAGAAAAATAAAAGAAAATTAACGAACTTATTTACCTCTTATAATAACTAAACGATTATTGAGATTGTCTGATTATCTTATCGAATAATTATTCTGGCCGTCATTTTGTTGAGTCGTTCAGGTATATACCTGTAAATAAAATAAAAACAAAATGTGTGCAAAAGAACTTGGCAAAAATAAATAAATTTGACTTATTATGGTGTCATTTGTTTTTTTACATATTTAATATCAATTATGAATTATCACTTTTTAATGATTACAATTGAAGCGTTTATTTGAAAAACAACACATGTCCAAAAATAAACATTTCGAGAAATCGAGAAAAACTGCTTACTTTAGTACTGTCTGAGAATGCATTTTTCTGAAAATGATTTTTGAAAATAATATTTAAGTCAAAATCATGTTATAATCTTTATTTTCCTCTTAAATACAAAACATAGGAACAATTTGAAGAAAACTCGAAAATATTGGAAAAGTAACACATGTCCTTAAATTAAAAATACTTTCTTTATTCTCCACCACTGCTATTATCATCACTAATGATTTCAATACATGAAGAACTTTCTCCTCCATGTATTTGTGGTTTCAGGTTAAAATAAAATTTTTTGTTAATGGGATTCTTAAGATATTTTGTGAGCTCCATTAAATCTCGAAACTTCAGTTCGCTTATTTGATGTTGCTGTTTGTTTGGTAACAGAGCTATTTCTTGTGAGTTCCTTTTCCCTGCAATGGTATGAAACGTCCAAGGACCATGATAACTTTGACGTACTAAAACTTGCCCCGGATGCTGTTGAGATACTCGATGTTGAGAGAAATTTTTGGTTTGGGATTTTTCAAGAAAAAGTCTTTCAAACTTTCATCCATAAGAATCCACTCAGTCTCTTTCCCAGCGTTTATCACCTTGAATGGAAATGGCTTAGATCTTGCTTGTCGTATAAGGTCATTCCATTCTTCTGGAACATCAAGGACAACTTTTTTTGCTCGAGAGATGAGACTAAAATCACTATCACAAGGCAAAAATGAGTGTCCTCGAACGGGGAAGATGTGTGTTATCTCAGAGGCTATTTTTAGGACGTGCACAAGTATGTAAACGAATCGAATGAAAACGTAGTTTTTATTCTGACCTGGACAACCATCAGAAAAGAGCCAGATTTTATCCATTCTTCCAGGAATATGGTCCTTAATATAGTGAAATATCATTGATGTCACCTCGTTTTGACCGCGCTTGGCCATCCCTTCATGATACGTATACATACTGACGTCACCGCTTCCGATGTCATGTATTCCAAATACATAATGCCAAAGTTGCCTGCTATAAAACACTTTGTTTGTTGTTAGATTAGGCAAGGGCAGATTCTGCATAAAATCGAAAGCTATTGCTGATACTTGAAGATTACTTTGGCATTTAATTTTAATTCTCCTCTTAATATCATAAAACGCCTTTGCTCTAGCTTGGTGAAGGTTTCTTGTCCTGACGAGTTCATCTTTCTTGGATTGATCGATATTAGGGTATTTTAGTTCAGTTTCGTCACAAAACGTACATGTATCGCTTCTAGGGTAAGAGAAGGATAAGTTAAATCGAGTCTGGAATATTTTGTAATACACGAAGTAAGAAACTTTCGACGTTGGGTGAAGTTCTTCAAAGGCTTTATACATTTTTTTTACATTCAGCTCAGATGGTAGGTAAACTTTCTTTTTGTCAAGTCTTCGTGTATAGTGACTCTGTCGGCCTTTGAAAGAGCAAATATGTGCCATTATCATTTGTATGTCGGATGACTTAGTTTTTCTTGGCCTATTTGCGTGTTTTCCACGTCCGTCCTTCGGCGAAATTCCACTCATAGCTAGGCTATTTCTAATTCGACGCAGCTGCATTTCAGTAATACCAAAAAAATTACTAATAGCTTTAGCACACACATTGACTTCTTTTCCAGGTAGTCGAATTTTGTACTTAAAAGATGCTATATGTGGTGGACCAGAACTGTTTCCATCAGGATCAATTCGGCTGCGACGCCTCTGGACAGGTATTACAGTGATAAGTCCAGATAAGTATGAATCCTGCTCATCTTTTGATGTCATACTGTACAAGTTAATCAACTCGTAACGCTGTTCTTGTGTTGTAACTTGGAAACATCTATAACGCTTACATCTATAACCAAAAGTTACAGTCAAAAGAAAAGCATGTTTGTTACGCAAGATAAACTTACCTGCAGTCAGTTCCTATTGTTCTGGCTGGAACGACTTTATCGCCCCTATGCGTTTTGTGTTCTAGCCCGCTTACTTTTGCACGTTTTATGATTTCACGTTGATAAATTTTCCTTTTTCGTTTTCGAGGTTGATCTGTAGCCCGAATTTCACAACTTTCGTCACCAACAACACCAGAAACATTAACATGAATATTTTCTGCCATATTTAGTTATTATTAATGCTTAAAATCGGCCAAAATTTACAAAATTCTACTTGTAAACAACGGACAATAAACACGAATGCGGACACTGAAAAATACAAAGAAATAATGACGTTTAATCCTATTACGCGTCGCGCCTAGCAACAACGACAGCGGTTAAATACGGACAAGTGTTGTTTTTACAACAAACCGCGTGGACATCAGTTATTCTTCCAAAACTAGCTATATTTTGTCTGTACTTTTAACTCGGACAACTGATTTTTTTTACACTATTGGATGTCTTAAAGATACACACATATTATTATTCTATGAAAATAACTCATAAGCTCGAATTTTGAATAAATGGACATGTGTTGTTTTTCAAATAAACGCTTCAATTGAAAGCGGCCAAAATACTGAACGACAGTATGTAGACATGAACTTCAATGCCAAATATTCCTAGCAACAGGAATATGAAAAAAGTGGTCAAGATACAAAATGAGAGTATGTGAGCATGAATGACAATGCCTAATATTCCGAACGACAGAAATAATAATACGGCACTGAACGACAGCGTCTTATTGCCACGAACGACTGTGTCTTGTGTCTGAACGACAGATGATAAGGCCTGGGCATAAATACCACATTGTAATCATTAATTAAGTGCTTGATAAGAAATCAGTAAAATGTATATTAATATATGAAGACCATAAGTAAGAAACAGGCTATGTGCCAAAAAGAGTTTTTATTTTTAAAGTATGCTTAGTACCCTTAAGAATAATATATTAATTGAGCTAAGTGCCAATCTTAAAATATCGACGTATAAAGCTGGCGTATATGCTAGGTACCCCCACTGTTAAGTTAGAAGTATGCTAAGAGCCGCCAAAACTAAAATTTAAAGAAAAGGGAAAAGTGCCCATTAGCCAAGAAAATAAACAAAAGTTACGGACCATGATTCCTTTTTTAAAGGACCAAAAACATGACGATTTTAACATTACTTAAGAAATGTGCTTTAAATCATTTTGGTACGGGTACGTTGGAAACTGTTCATAAAATTTTTCAATAACGTGTCTGTATGAAGAATCGCCATTAGCATAACATTGAATTAAATGTATTCATTGCTCCGTTGTTAACATTATAAATGAAATACCATTAAAAGTTACCGACTTAATAATGCTTTGCTTGACACTGTCACGCTCACAACTAGTCACTGAAGGAAATTTGGTGAAATGCAAATTTTACACAAGAAACTTCTTTTTATCCAAAGTTGATGAAAATCGACATCTGAAAAAATGGGATGATTTGAACCAAAATTCTTATGTAGTATTTTGCTGAAAACTCAGAAGTGAGGGTAGGTACTTTGTTCCTCAAATAAATTGAATTTTTAACTTTCTGGTCACCTTGTATAAAAAATTATTTTTTCTCTACGACAATCATATTTTTTTAATAAGAATTTTTTTTATGAAGAATGACTTTTTGTCGAAAACTGAAATTTTTGGTCCATTTCTCCTTGTCTACCCGATCGCCGGACATACTGTATACATATCAAAACAAAAATAAGCAATAATGATAGCTAATCTAAATTATTTTAACTATTACCATTAAAAGTTTTCATTTTCTATTTATTTTTGGAAGTACATATTATCTTAATTTTTTACCCTGATTCTCGTGTATAGTCCCAACGTTAACTTTTAAAATCTTTTTAACCTCTTCCTTTTCCGGTTGTTTAAATACCAAATACATTGCTTCTTTCTTCGCCGGCATATCCTCAATACAATTAATCTTCATCATCATCAGAGTATTTCTCAAGTTCCTCACACTTTTCATTCCCTGTTGATATATGTCATTCAATCGCGCCGCGACATCAACCGGGCATCTATAAGATATACTCAATATCTCACCCGTTTCAACAAAATCATGAGAAAAGAATCTTAGAACAGCTTGTGGTATTCTGTTTACATAAGGAATTTGTTTCCTGTCACCCAACATAGTCATCTTTACACAATTTGATACGGAACAAATATACATTAACTCCCCTGGATGTCTCATCAGGGCTTCAGAATTCAACAAAAACGAATGAGTCGTCCTGTAAAATCTTTTGCTCCCCATAAAGCCTTCATCTCTAGATCTTTTACGTAAATCCTCCACTGCCTCTCGGGTTGACGTCAACACCAAATCTACATTATCAATCCTTCCCTTGCCATCATAGGTAATTATATCTTTCTCCCTATACCCCTTATGGTTCTTTAATATATAGTGAGTTTTTCCACAGCCAGGAACCCCCTGTGCTATAGTCACAAAGGGCATAACAAAAGTCTTAACATCGACGTCCTTACACGCGCTATACAAGCATACGTCAAGCGTCAGTTCCGTATCGTTAGAAACCAACAAATATTTCCCACATTTAGAATTTTCCACCAAACCATAGCCATATCCGTTTTCCAATTACTTTATCTCCGCGAAAGTATATCCGTTATACGCCTATAAATATTTATCCTTCCTATACCTCGGTTTGAAAAGCTATTTACCACTTTTGGAGTCCAATATCCTGAAATTCTCCGACATTTCCCTAAGCTTAATCAAAAACGGACTATAATTAAAATGTATCCTTTTATAAACTTCGCTGTGCCGCTTCTCGAAAGCTTCTTGTGAGAATTTCCTCAACTCTAGTTGCTCAATCATCGAGTTTCTCGCAGAATTGCTTAGAAAGCAAAGTTCAACTAGCGGGGGATGGACGCATTTCCTTTTAGCTGAAACTATAGCAATTATACAAACAAGCGTTGATTGTGGAATAGGCGCCTATTTGACAGTCAACGTTAAATTATAGATATTTCAAATATGCAAAATACTTAGTGGGGAATTCTACATTCTACTTGTTCTCTGTTAATCTAGAATTAGAGAAATGTATAAAATTTCAAAGACAGTTTATAAAAATATGTTTCTTTTTTATTTTATGTACCAAGCACCAGTGGAGGTCCATACTAGTCTCTCCAGCAGGCTCTCACTTATGATACCCTCAAACAGTTTAATGGTATGTTAATACCAAGACATATAGACTGCAGTGGAGGCTAGAGGGAGTTACTAAGGATAAGCCTGGATCCAGAAAGTAACAAGACCACTGTTGGAATTTTATATTGTATAAATTGTAATATCACATAGTATTATGCGGTAAGTTTTTTCAAATTGAGGTCTTTCTTTTTGAGCTATAGCGGTCGTATTAATGTTGGGGACCAATATTTTAGAGGGCGGGGAACGTGTAATCTACTAAAATGCATAAGCTACTAAAGAAATATCACCCTGTCGTAAGTTTGAACTTGAACTTGGAGATTGTTATATAAACATTATAAGCAAACTATAAACAACGCGTGTAATCAACGGGAGCGATTTTGAATCTTAAGCATGCCATGATCATCACTTTTTTAGTATAAATACGCTAACGAACCCTCAGTTCGGCAGACTTTAGTCTCGCCTCCAGCTCCCAAGGTTAGCCATTTGACGACTGCCTTCTGGGTTCTATCCGCTCTTAAAGTTAGCCATACGGCTGCTTTAGGTTCTAGTCCATTCATTCCAAACCTGGTACCGGTTAGCCACTTGACGACTGCTAGGACCAGGGCTTTCACAACCTCCATAGTAAAGTCCCGACAAGAAGTTTGTCAGAGTGTTGAGAAAGACAAGTGTCTAAATAGTCAGTTAAAAAGTTTAGCGAAATCTTTTAGTGCTCTTAAATAAAACCCAACTCTTAAGAAAAACTATAAATTATAAGACAGTAAACAAAGACCTATAAACCTCAAATCGAGAAAACATGCGCACCGTTGTAATCGGGTATAAATAATAGAATCTCATTTTTTTCTGACCAATAATTATTGTTAAAGTTTTATCGTTAATACATTGTTATTGTTATAAACTAAACGTGCTTATTTTATCATCTCTTCTTACCCCACGTAAGTCGGTCCCGGTCTACCTCAGTTACCCCCCGGCACGCTAAAGAAGGCGTGTCCTCACGAGTAGAACATCCAGGGCTAGATTAAAGGAAGCATTGAGACCCCGTCATTGTACTAATCGCGACGCGGCTCTTCTCTGAGAAGTTATTCTTTAAGAAACACGCTACCACCTAAACTATTCGTGACAATAGTAACATCCATTTCTGATTGGAACAACAAACAACGCACCGAGCACGTGTTAAGGAAGTAAATTGGCGCGAAACTAGTAGACGTAGCTGCGCATATAACGTTGTTCCACAAAAGTAACAAACTCAACTAATAAAAATTATATTAGAAAACCACCGTTAAAATTTCCGATGCCCCTACTATTACGTCGGCGGATTATTTAGGGCACGTACAACGTTCCACGGAAATACCGTATTTACACATATTGGCGGTTACAACGTTGTTGGATATTTCACAAAATTCTATACGATCGGAAAAACATAATTTTTATACGATTCAGCAAACTAAGACAGCACTTAGCCCTTATGATGATAAAAGAATTGTAAATTACATCTATACTGATACTGTACCAGGTTATAATGATAAGTGATTCTTTTCTTTTTAATTACTAATTAACTAAATTCTTCTTTTTTTTGAGTAATCTGCTCCTGTCTTTGCAGCAGAAGTGGTATCACATATTTAACCCATGAAAATTCATCCAAGTTTTCTGTGGTATTTACTGTTGCCAACATCAGAAATCTTGTTTGAAATGTGAAAAAGCATTTACGAAAAGAGCTGCCACTAACTACCATTCAAGTGAGCTGTATTGCTCGCCTTGCTACAGAGACATAATACACACAAAAATGTTGCTAATATGTGAGGAATAAGATATAGGTTTGTAATAATACTAGTTCATATTAATTTGATATAAACAAAATATTAAAACACGCCACCATATAAAGGTCATCGTGGTGACCCAGAAGCCAACTGCAAATAAGTCGTTTTTTAAATGTTTCTTCATTCCAAAGTAGTACAAAACAAATAAAAATTATTTTTTTTTCTAAAAAGCAAGAAAATCACCCGTGATCCACGTGGCTTACCAGTTATTCGTCTTCAAGTTTAGGCCATATGTATCACGGGGGTTAAATATTTAAATGGATTGCAATCATTCATTATACTAATAAAATTCGGTAAAACATGTCAAACATAGATGTTTGTTACATTTGATACACATAGTAGACACTAATTTCGGTTTTTATAGCCAGCGCTCTGCCACCATCTCTGACGCTTTTATTATAGTATGATAGACACACCTCCTTCTCTTATTTCTGTTATCATTGGTTATTTCTTCTGTATTGTTTAGTGCGTGTTTGTCCGAGGGTTTACCTGATAGTTCTACTGCAACTTGCGTCAAACTTATCACCAGTTCCTCTCTAAAGTCACTGATTTGCATATTTTTCCTTGTGAATTGTTTGTATATGTTTAGAGAATTAACCACAGCTGTGTTCAGAAGAATTTCAAACACTTTTATGGTACCACCTAATAGTTTTGTGCAGTGGTGCAAAATAACTGGACATCTGATCGGACAACTCCATCTTTCCCTGCATTATAGTCGATTATGGCTGAGGGTTTTTTTTACGTAATCTCCTTTTTAATTGCGTTTTCCAGGGGGCTTTATCTCTAAATCGTGTTTTGTGCTGAGAAATGCAACATCCCTCTTATCCTTCCATTTAGCGACTATAATACCTAAAGGATTATCTCACCTTTCCTCAAATTAGCTGTTATTACTTCTTTGGGTAGGCCCCTTCTGTTCTTTCGAAGTGTTCCAAGTAAATGAGTTTTTTGATCTAGAAGGCTTTTTGCGAAAGGTATTGATGTATAAAAATTATCTGTAATTACAGTCCTGCCTTCGTTCAAAAAGTTTTTAGTTGAATCAGTAACAAATCTCTTTGCCAGCCCCTTATCGCTTCTGTCATTTTCAAAGCTTTGCCCTGTATAAGCAGACATCATATAGGTATATCCTCTAGGATCACACAATGTGAACAGTTTTATACCGTAACGATGGCGCTTATTTGGAATGAATTGTCTGAAGAGGAGGCGACCTCGGAATGGAATCATCGTCTCGTCTACAGCTAAAATCTCACCAGGAATAACTTCTTTAGTGAACTTCAACTGACACTTTGATATTATATTCTTCACTTTATGTAGTCTGTAACTAGTGTCTGCAGTCTCGTTGTCAGCAAAGTGGATAAGTTTCAGTGACAATTGGAATCGATTTCTGCTCATAACAGAAGGCACAAAATTATTGTTATAAAGAATATGTTTACGCCAATAATTTGAAACTTTTGGTTATTTTACTAGTCCCATATACATTACTAAACCAAAAAACTTTTTTTATTTCTTCCTTGTTTGTAGGATACCACCGGTTATTTCTAGCTGAACGTGAAACATTTCTTGTATTCTGCAAGGTCTGAGTTGCATTTCTATTCGTCTTCAAAATTATAGTCTCGAGAATTTCTTCATCTAGAAAACGTTGATAAATATCTATCGGTCGAAGATCTTTTGGATTGTCAGGATATATTTCTTGGTGGTAGGGGAAATTCGGGAAACTGCGTAATTTTCAAATTTGTTTTGAAACAAGAACAACTTTTTGTAAACTGGAATCGCCAAGAAGCTTGGTAAATAGTTTGAAGTGTGCTCTACATTAAGGCCTATATTAAGCTTATCATTTAAGCAAAATAAATAATATGCAACGATTCAAAAAAAATCTACACTGCGCACAGTTAACATACATGTATGGGGTGATTCGACGCATATAGCGGGTGAATTGGCGCGTTACCAGATGAATGTGCGCTTTACAACTTGATTTTTTTTCTTGTATATTAATTAAAAAAATATACAGATATTAATGCACAAAATTATCGCTTTTATTCTGAAACAGTTAGGTACAAAAATGCGTAAAAAATAAATGAAATGAGGAACTAAACACATTAAATTCAATGACGAAAATAAGATCTTCTAATCACAACGGCCGCAAATGTAATTTTCTGGTGAGTCATATCCAGTGCAAAGAGCGTGAGCCCAATTCGAACAAACATATATATACCAGGTTTCAGATTTCATGGGAAGCTCTCCACATACTAAACACTAATTTTCGTCTACATCTGGATAATCATCGCATTCTTCAGCATCGCAAATCATACTGACACTGTCAATAGATTCAACCTAGTTATCACTCTCTTTAAACAGTTTACTTTTTACGTTGTTACTTTTCTTCGACTTTGTTTTTTTACTAATCTTTTTAGTAGGATTACTCCGGCGATCAACTTCTTTTTGACGTGCTTGTTTGTTTTTTTCTGCCTCTTCTAACTCGTCCTCGTTTGGTGTTGCTGTCAGTATAATACTTTTCTGCTTATTTTTTCTTTGATACTTACTAGTGCTGCTAGTACAGGGAATTGGAGATAAAGTCTCCGCTGTTACATGTTTAACTTCTAATCGTTTGACAATAGTTTCTAAGGGTGAAGTTCTACCTGACCTTGATTTAGATGCCCGCTCAGAACTGCTACTTGCTAATGACTCAGTTACTAGATTTTCCATTTTACTTGATCTTCGTTGGAATGCTGACTCCAATGTTTTGCTTGTTAATGGTTGACTTTCTGGGTTTGAAATCACACTCGCGTCATTAGGCTTGGAAGACAAATTTTTATTTAAGTGAGTGAAGAGTGGTGGCTGTGTGCATGTATGAATCATACCAAATGAAACACTTTGTATTCCATGCAAAATTTAATCCAAAAGGACTTCTTATAAAAGCATAACAGAGCGCTTTCGGCCTAAACCATCATCAGTGTTACCTGAAAAGTAAGTAGAAGAACCACCCATTAGCAGAAGAAAATGGCTGCTGTGAGAACTTTAAGAATGAAATGAAAAATTAAGAAATGACAATGTTATATCAAGATTCAGAGAGTGTTTAAAGCTTAAAAGGCATAGAATAGGTGTGAGATTTAAAATGGTGTTTTTTTTTGTAATTTTTTTGGGTGATTTTTTTAGAGACAAATGAAAATGGTAGAGGTTCTTACACTTACTTGTCATTGGACCTGAAGAATATATCGACGAAGAGTAAACAAACAACACCAACAAACAATGGTCACATCACAATCAAAAAATCAAAAGTCACATTTTAAAAGGCAACATAATCTTTAAAAAGGACAATGCCCAACCACGAGTTACGTGGAACGACAAAATGTGTCGTTGAAGTTGACAGTCATGTCAAGCAAACTCTGAAGCCACAGGAAGTGGACCGGCAAACAATTTTTGGCGGTAAATTTAAATCTTAAAAATAAATGTTAAACTAATACAGACAGTTATTCAGAATACAAATGAAACAAGTAACATTAGAAAGGAAGTCTGGAGAACAGACTGGCTGACACTAAGCTAGTTGAGGCCAAAAGATAAGATCAATGTTAAATAAAAATGTTATATAAAAAATGTGTTATATAATTTGTAGAACATAAATGATGACTCAGGAAAATCATTGTATTAAAGAAAGATGATGCTTACTTGACTGAGTAGAAGAATATTAGAAAGAAAAACTAAAGTCAAATTTTTTTTTGTTTTATTTATATAATTATAAAAAACAACCGTATTAAAGGCAGACATCAGCTCGACCCAATCTACGAGATTGCCCCCCCCCCTTGTTTGGGTGCTATAATTTTTATTTGAAATAAAAAATTTTTTAGGGTATTTATATCAGTGCAGCAGATATGCGTAAGACTGACCCCACCCAAAATGAGCTGTGAAGAGATAAAATAAATAAAGTACTCTGAGTGGATAGCTATTACAGAAAATAAAGAAAGAACAAACTCAGCAAGTAAGAAGTATGCAAGTGAAAACAAAGGAACCTTAGTTAAGAAGTCTCCTGTGCAGAGGAATGTATGATCTATTTAGATTAACCTGAGTATTGAGGCAGTGGTTGTTCTGAGACAACTCGCTGTTGATCTCGATATCCTCCAAAAAGTCCAGTCTGTTGAAATTCTTTGAAGAAATACTATGCAAGATTTTTGAGTTGGAATGAGGGCTAAAACTATGGTTGTAATTACGTAAATGTTCTCCAAAAGACGAGTTATTCCTGTTTAAATGTTCGCTGATGCGGACTCTTAATGGCCTGCAAGTTCTGCCAATGTAGGTGCTCTCACACGAATTGCATGACAATTTATAGATTCCACTTTTCGAGAGGGTATCAATCTTATCTTTCGTGTTATTTAGAAAGGTTTGTAATTGATTCTTATTTTTAAAAGAGACAAAAGAATTATTGACAAATTGGCGGATTGTATTAGAAATCTTTTCATTAGTCTGAACATTAAAAAAAGGAATAGAGAAGTATTTTTTAGATGTATTGTCCAACAAGCCGTGAGAGAGTTCCCTTCGTAATTTCTTGAGTTTAGTTTTAGTTATCAAATTATCAACAAGACTGGGGTCAAACTGGTTATTGAAGGCAATCTGCTTGATTATGTTCACTTCATTGTTATATTCCCTATTAGACAGAGGTACATTGAGTAGCCTGTTAACGTAGCAATGAAAAGCTGCCATTTTATGCTGCCACGGATGGTGGGATAAATAAGAAATAGTATGGTCAGTCTGGGTAGGCTTCCTGTAAATAGCAAATTCAAGGCCAACCATACTTCGGCGAACAGTGATGTCCAGAAAATTGAGTTTTTTATTAGACTCGAGTTCAATCGTAAAGTTGATGTTTGGATGAATGACATTTAGCTTATCCAAAAGGGCATTGGCTCCTTGGACTTCACAGTTCAGAAAACAAAGACAGTCATCCACATAGCGGAACCAATGAAGGATTTCACTATTGTTAGGAGTAACTATGTGTACATTCTCCAAGTTGTTCATAAAGACATCTGCCAGAAAATGTGAAAGACAGCTGCCCATTGCTAGGCCATCAGGTTGTTTATAATATTTATCATTAAATTGAAAAAAATCTTGAGACAAACAGAGGTTGAGGAGAGATAATATATTAATTTTTTGTTCATCGTTAACGTTACATGAAGTCAGAAGGTCACCAACAAGTTGTACTGCCTCTGTTTTTGGCACCGTAGTGAAAAGGTTGGACACATCAAATGAGACCATAATATAATTTTGTGGCAGTGTTAAATTTTTTAGTTTATTAATTAAAGAAATTGAATTACTTACCGAGTATGTAGGAGTGAACTTGGTGATATCCTTAATTAAGTTGTATGTGAACTGTGCTAGGAAATAAACAGGAGTGTTGGTGAAACTTACCACAGGTCTGATAGGTGTGTCAATTTTATGAATCTTTGGTAGACCATATAACCTCGGTATTGTAGGATTGCTAGAAATTAGATTTTTTCTAGCATTATTCTGTTCAAAAAACACCCCAAAGTGCTTAATGAATCTGGTGACTTTCCTTATAAAACTGTTAAAAGGGTTGTTAGGTAAAAGAGAAAAACTATTGTCGACTAAAAATGTCTCAACTTTAGAGATGTAGTCTGTCTTTTTGAGAACAACCAAACAGTTGCCCTTATCTGCCTTAGAAATAATAAGATCCTCATTTTTAATTTTTGACCTGAGCCTCTTTAAAGTTTTGAAGTAAACATTTGAAGTCCGAGTATTAAATTGTCGAATGTTTTTTTTGGTATTGTAAAGAATATTATGAAAATCATTTCGGATTCTTTTTTTGATGTTGGAATCATTTGAAATTTGTTCGACCAAGACATCGAGCTCAACAGCGAACTGCAAAACATCGCCCTCAGAAAGCGAGGGTTTCAAACAATGTTTAAGACCTAAATTCAAAAGCTCAAGTTCATCAGAGTCAAAAACTGTATCAGTCAAATTCTTAACTCTCTCATGAAATTTAAAATTTGAGAATGTCCCAGAGGTAGAGTTGAATCTTTGTAAGTTAGAATTAATTTTTTGTTTAATTAAAAAATCTAGTTTTGACCTTACTCTAGAAAATTTAAGATTTTTAGCTTCTGACAGCTCATCGGAGATGCTGTTGGAAAAATCAGAGAACTGATCGAGACCAAATTGGTTAACGAATGTATCATAACTGTTTTTAAGTTGGCAATTGATCAAATCTAGTCTAGCATAGTGTTTACAAAACACTTGATATAACATTGTCTTTTCTTAATTTTTCATTTCATTCTCACAGCAGCCATTTTCTTCTGCTAATGGGTGGTTCTTCTACTTACTTTTCAGGTAACACTGATGATGGTTTAGGCCGAAAGCGCTCTGTTATGCTTTTATAGGAAGTCCTTTTGGATTAAATTTTGCATGGAATACAAAGTGTTTCATTTGGTAAAATTTTTATTTGTGTTGTCAATTAATATATTCTTGTCATTAACAGGTTGAAATTGGGATGCTGGTGCAATGTCTTCAAATGTAAATTTGTCTGGTTGGAAGGGATATATACCTGCAGACCTAAACCCGGATATCTTTTTTTTCCATCGTCGCTACTTTAATAAAAGCTTTATTGAAAATTTCAGCCAAGTCACACGTCGTTATTCTTTCGTGACTTCTCAAATACAAGGCGCATTCTTGATTGTATGCTGATTTTAAAGGGCCGAAAAATGTGAGATCTAAGAGCCCGTACCCACTTGTCGGGTGTAGGATCCGACAAAATATCGGATGCTCTAGTGGCAATACATTTTGTATGAAGCTGTTCACATCTATCCGACTCCGTTTTTTTGTCGACAAATATTGTCGGGTGTTTTGCCAGCGCCGCACTCCCGATCAAAAATCGTGTCGGATCTCGTTCGCATATGAGCTTGTATGGCGCTGTTCACATTTGTCGGATGTCGGGCCTGAAACCTCCCTACCAGCTGCCCTAATCATGTATTTTTATAGTTTATGCCAGCTGAAACTCGTGCCCGTAGATCGTTGAATGTAGTTATGGACATTCCAAAATAATTAAAAAACTTATGTTTGTCACTTTTCAATTCAGTGATTAAGGTTTGAAAAGTTCCCAAAGAAAATCGTTCCTTCAGGATTGGGTGCACCCAAAATTTTCTATTATTGGCTTGTTTTCTTCTAAAATAATACAGCACAACAAAATCTTCTTCGACGTCCACCGCGCACAGTCGCTTCGTGGAGAGTACCGAAATTGGCTCCAGCTATGATCTACGATCGGGTACGACAGCCGACTAGTGTGAATAGAGGCGGCGACATCCGATTAAAAAACGGATCCTACAC
>MU181976.1:480770-506756 GCA_016904865.1 Pissodes strobi
ATTAGTTCCCTGCGGGTAATTGACTGCCTATGATGGAAGTCAAGAAGTAGCTTTTCGGCATCGCTACCTAACCTGATATAGGTGATGATCCCCCCCTCCTCTTCTGACAAGAAACCTTTTAGTAATTATTGTCTTAATGCTAAGAGTGCTGCGCCGATCTGGCCTTGAAGAGTACTAAGCTTTTCGTCTCTACGACTTATTTGCGCATTAATGACCTTAAGCATTTTAGTATTCAGTTTTGGGCTCTCTAGCAGTAGGCAGTTTTCCAATGGTGGGTATTTTTAACCAGTTCGTCTTTCTGCTCCTCACCAAGTCCATTTTTTAACATGTGGTCCATCTAGCTGCCACGTCCTTTTGAATTGCAGGAGAGAGCGGTTGTTTTATGGCGGACTCTTCCCCAATAAGAGCGAAGATCCCAGACTTCAATTCGGAAGTTTCCGGAATGCTCTCTCGGATGTCCAATTCCTCTCTTACCGTATCTATAACAACCACAGTGTGTTACTGTAAGACACTAACTGGTGTGCCTAAGTTTGTATAACCCGAATGATAAAATATTGCCATTAAAATACTTTAAACAACCAAGAATACAATAACTGTTTTCGATAGGCTATTTTTATAAATGGAGTGCGACAAGAAAATGCATTGCGTATTACCATAAATAGGACGAACCAGCTAAATTGCATGAACAATATAAGGTTAGTAACATAATGGAAATAAACCTATTACCATAAATATGATTTGCCTATAGCCCCAAATTGTAGAGTGTGCCTATAGCACTCGCGTAATACCATAAATAGGCTCCCAGGTCCAAGCTGTGAAAGAATTCCATCACGAGAACATACATACTTTTTTCACCATGAGTGCACCTAAGAAAAATCTAAAGACACGTTTCTATTCATAAAGTACGTGTTCGTTAATAAATTAAGCTTTCCATGAAGTGTTTACTCATGACATGTATACGCTTGAATGCCTTAATGGCAAAAAAAATAAAAATGAGGAGTGAAGGTTGTGTGCATGTACGAAATGTACTAAATGAAACACCCTTTGTATTCCATGCATAAAATTTTAATCCAATGTTTTCGACTACAAATATACTGTAGTATGTACATTACGATTCTGACAAAAGAGATGAAGCAGAAAATCTTGCTCGAATTTGCTCCATTTTTTTTATATTTAATTAAATTTTGGCGTTTTGGATGATTTGAAAACTGGTTAAAGAGTTCGCACAATATTTTTACTGTATATTTATTAAAATACTTATTTTATAATTGCATACATTCGGAAATATTCAAAAAATTACCTAATTTACTTAAAAAATTACTTTTTTCTCTTTTTAACACGATAGTCCAGGAGATTACGGTGTTCTTTTATTTTAATAATTGCGATGACTGGTGATTTTTAATTTTAATGATTAATGAAAAATAAATTAAGAATTTATTTTTTATTTATGAAAAAAACTTGTTCTAGCCATACAAGAATAAAGCTTTCATTATCTTTTATTTCTTTGCTTCAGATCGCAGTTATTTAACTATAACGTATAAGCAAGTAATAATGCAAAATTTCTTAAATTGAAATTTAAAATATCTGAATTAACAGGATATCAAGACTTTCCCAATGAGTTTAGGTCGACTTGCAATACTTTTTTCTATAAATATATATCTAAGTGGAATCAATCAATTAGGATCAAAGAGAGGCTTTTAGAAAAAAATAAAAATTTACTTACAACTGTTGTAAAATAAATAAATATATATATATATATATATATATATTGTAAAAGGACGCAAAACAGTAGCCTTCAGTGAGGAGTGTAGTGAGCGGTTCAAAAGACGGAGAACAAAACTGCTCCGAGAAAATTCAACACCACAGAAGTTAGCTTAAATGAGCTACAGATCATGTGGTAACTTACCCGCATCGAAAGTTCTCAAAACTATTAGTAACGAACACGAGCAAGCCAAAATTTTTGAAAACAAAAACAATCAAAGTAATTTACATTTAGGGTTAAATGCTGATGAAATATTAGCTCTAATAATTGTAGAAGCTAATTTGTCTAAGCATCTGTGTAAAATTATCAAAACGTAGGAGGGACAAAAAACTGCAACATATCCTTCGTACGACAAAGTTTTGGAGACCACTAAAATGTTATCTCAATTAAGGCCGGGCGATTATTAAAAGTAATAATCAATGTTCGATTATTTGTAATAATCGATTATTCTCGATTAATCGATATAATAACTTAATCGATTAATCGAAATAGCCGATTAATGGAAGTAATCGATTAATCGATATCATGGATTAATCGATATAATCGATTCGTCAAAATAATCGATTAATCAAAATTACCGATATAATCGATTAATCGAAATAATAGATATTTTCTGAAATATTAATCGATTAGTCGATTCATGGATAATTTCTTAAAAGTAAATCGAATAATCGATTATTTTTGCCCACCCCTAATTCCATAATATTTGTAGTAAGTGAAACCATACTGGTGCAAGACTGATGTAACAAAAAGAGGTAATAAATACTTTGGCTGAATCAGCAGATATAATTTATAAGTTAGTTTTAATTTGTAAATATGGTTTTGATGGTAGGTACCTTGGGATACTCAGAATATAAGCAAGTGTTTATGCACAACAGCTGCACTGATGCCTCTATATTTTTTACTAGTTTGATCCCTATTAGATTAATTTTTTAAAATAGCGATCTCTGAAATACTTGTTTGGCAAAATTGCAGGCCATCATCAACGCGTTTTTGTCGTCCAATTAACATTCATTTTACTCGTGAGACTCCTGAATTAACCGTTGCAAAAAAAAACATTTTTTTTTTACAACGAAAGAGCCCTTAATTTTCAAAATCATTTTTTAAAACGGTTTAAGAATATACAAATGATTTTTATCGTTGGTGATTATTGATACACCCTATATATAAATATAGATGATAAGCCAAAAATTCAACAATTCTTTGTCTAAAACACGATATCTTAAACGTGTAATACTTAATAATTATTTCTGGTAAACCTTATTAGGGCCAGCTTTCCTAGAAATTCGACCAGTGTGCGCCGGGTCAAAGGTCGCCTGCCAATATCCTGCTAGTTTTCGCGCGGGGAAGGAGGCATACCGTTGACGTGCCACCGCGGAAGTATCGCATAGTTAATATTCGGTGTTATTACTAAGCTTTTGAACTTCTAAGAGGTTATTGATTTGAATTATGGTACAATTTTCTAAGTTTTTAACATTACAATCATTTTCTAAAACTTCGTTACATACGGTAACATTTCTTAATTCTATTCAAGGTTTTGATAAAAAGTGTATAATATCCTTTCATTTTCTTGTTACATATAATTTCGAAATTGTATGGGTAGATAAAATCTGAAAAGTAATTAAAGGCAATATCTGTATTGATTACACTAGCAGATGCACCGGTATCTATTAGAATTTTCGTATTATAGTTTTTACTGAAAATAAAAGGTAAACGAGGCATTTGATTTAAGTTATTTAAATCGTAAAATTCATCCATGATTCTCAAAGATAATGTTTTTATCAAAACTCAATAAAACAAAAAGATCTCAAAATCTACAGTATCGCATTTATATTTTTAATTAAAATAAGGTGACATGTTTCGCCTCTTTAAGGGCATCATCAGACCTGAAAAATTTTTTAATTACATCACCAAAAGTGTAAAATAAATAGTCCCATATAAAAACAAATAAGCATTTGGTCATACATGAAATTTAAAGACAATAAACAAATACATAGCAGTAGAATACGCTTACAACTAAAATTATCAGTCCAACAGCACTGGCACACTAACAACCAATAAACCATGATGGTGCATTTAACATAAAAACATCAACTATTCACAAAACAGTGCAGCTAGCGACATCTAATAATAAACTAACAGTTACAACAAATTAACACAAAGGAACCTCAAAAATGCGTACGCTATACTAAATGCTAATGGTTAGTATTTAGGTTATTTAGGATATTTTTCTAATAGAAACTTTCTCTTCATTAACTCTATTAAAAAGAAAATTAAAGATAAGGATTTAGTCTTTACGAAGGCAGATAAAGGTTCCTGTTTGGTTGCTTTAAAGAGGATAGATTACATTGACATGGTATCAAATTTTCTAAGTTCTACAGACTTCGATCTTCTCCCTAGAGACCCCACCAACGCCTTTTTTGACAAGGTAAAGAGAGCTCTAGACATGACACTAATCACTATTGAATACTTTAACTCTAATAAATATAAGCTTTACCCTATGAATGCTAAAACATCACTCCTATATGGTTTACCTAAAATACACAAAGACAATATACCTATTAGACCGGTATTATCATTCGTAGGCTCACCTGTGTATAAGCTTTCCTCTTGTCTCAATGGGATTTTAAAAGAAGTCACCGGTTTTGTCTCCTTTTTCAATAAAGAACTCGGTTGATTTCTCCATACAAATAAAAATTTTAAACATCTCTAACAATACAGTTCTGGTATCCTTGGATGTTAAGAATTTGTTTCCCAGCATACCTCCTCAGGACTGTATCGATTTGGTACAAAAATGCTGAAAAATAGGTTGGATCCCTTATTAGCCGAAAACCTATCATTACTCCTCACTATTGTCTTAGAACAAAATTTCTTCCAATTTAACGGAAAGTTTTTCAAACAAAACGAAGGGTTAGCCATGGGATCTTGCTTATATCCATTTCTTAGTGAAGTGTTCATGTCTAACTTAGAAAGAAAAATTATAGGTAGTAAGTATGGAAACTCTATTGTTTTCTATAAACGGTACGTTGACGATGTCTGTATGCTTTGGAGCGGGGGAGACGAGCTGTTGTCGGAATGTTTGATTTTCATTAACACTCTACATACAAAAATTGAGTTCACTATGGAGAGAGAATCTGACAATTCTTTAGCTTTTCTAGATCTATACCTCAAAAGAGCTAATAATAGAATAGAATTTGAAATTTTCAGAAAACCTACCTCTACTGACAGTGTCATCCCATTCAACTCAAATTCACCAGTTTCCCATAAATATGCCGCATTTCATTCTTTATTTTACAGACTTTTCAACATACTTTTAAACAGAACTTCATTTAAAAAAGAATTTTCCATCATTAAACAGATTGCAACAAATAACTTCTTTCCACTTAAATCAATTAATAAAATGTTTTTTAAATATAGAAATAAATATGCACTCTCCTACAACTTAATACATAATGAAAATACCTCTATTCACTCTTTCAGGTCACTTACATACTTTGGTCATTTATCGACCAAAATTGCCAGACTCTTTTCTCCCTATGGTATTTCTACATCTTTTAAAACCGATAACAACTTAAAGAAACACCTAGTTAGGTTAAAAGACACAGTTCCGTCTCTATCGTCATCTGAGGTATACGAGATTAAATGCAATGAGTGTCCCGCAGTTTATATTGGTCAATCAGGTCGAAAAATTTCTGTCAGAATTAGTGAACATAAAGCACAATTTAATAAGTAGAAGGACACAGACGTCACCGAAACTAAATCCTCATTTGCAAATCATTTGCTTTCGTGTGAACACAGTTTTCCACCGAATGAAAATGTTAGAGTTCTTCATTCCTGTAATGAAAGTAAAAAACTTGATTTGTTAGAAACATTAGAAATAAGTAGAGCGTTCAAAAGCCCTGACATCTCGTGTGTTAATGAAGAGATTTGTTTACGAGCCCCATCTTGTTTTTAATAACCTAAATACTAACCATTAGCATTTAGTATAGCGTACCCATTTTTGAGGTTCCTTTGTGTTAATTTGTTGTAACTGTTAGTTTTATTATTAGATGTCGCTAGCTGCACTGTTTTGTGCATATTTGATGTTTTTATGTTAAATGCACCATCATGGTTTATTTGTTGTTAGTATACCAGTGCTGTTGGACTGATAATTTTAGTGGTAAGCGTATTTTACTGCTATGTATTTCATGTATGACCAAATGCTTCTTTGTTTTTATATGGGACTATTTATTTGAAACTTTTGGTGATGTAATTAAAAAAAAAATTCAGGTCTGATGATGCCCTTAAAAAGGCGAAACATGTCACCTTACTTTTAATTAAAAATATAAATGCGATACTGTGGATTTTGAGATATTTTTGATTTATTGAATTTTAAGTTATTTAAGTCTAAGTTAAATTTTCTAGAGAGGCTTCATTGTGAAAATTTTCGAACTGTGCACTAGAATTATCGGTCGGTTGTTCTTCTAAATTATATTTGGTCAGATCTACGATTTCCTAAAGTTTGACAGTGATTATAAGGGCGATTTCGATTATGTGACTGATTTTAATTTCTAGAATTAGAGGTATTACGCGACGTAGTGTACATAGGCGTGAATTTAGGGAAATTTGTATTATTACGCGGTTGAAAAACATTCGTCCATGTGCCAAATGTTTGCCGGTTTGTCGGGATATTTGTATGTACATGCCTAGGTGTTGGCATTTGTATTGGACCGCGTGGATATTGGGGATTCTCTTGAGAGGCCGAATGCGTGAAGGTATTTTGTCTGTTTGAATTACTAAATGTATTTTGCGGTTTGTTAGAATAATTTCTTTTGTGCGAATTGTTTCTCATAAAATTTAAATAATTATTATGTTGTAAATTATCATAGATTCGACATTGGTTAATACAATCATCATCAAGTTAAGGGGTTTAAGTGTAATATATAACTATAATGAGGTTCTTTTAAACCAGCGATAAAAGTACAACGAGCTTGTTCGTCGAACATATCATTTTTTATTCTAGTTATATTTTCGTCTTGAGTATTTAATTGAACATTTTCTTTTAATCTTTGCCTTAATCTTATTTCGTTAGCATAATATTCGAAGTTTTGATTTTGTAACTGGTAACATGTTGTAAGTGAAGTTATTAAGACCTGTTGACTAAAATAACTAAATCTCTAGCTTCTCCTTTAATTTGCGACAAGACGTATTGGAAAAAGTTTTCGTTTAAAACAGTATCAGTAAAACTAAAATTTTAAAGAAATTTTTTAGTATTTTTTATGAAAAAACATAAATCTTTCGAGCCACCTGAAAACTTGGAGACCATGCTTTTTGCAAGATTAAATCTAATTTGAATGTCACTGTAGGAGAAAGAAGGTGGGTTAGTCATTTTGTTTAACCCTTTAACGGGCAAAATTATTCTGAATATATTTTATATAAAAAACACAAACTAAGCAGTCTCCTGAAGATACTGAACGACAATATGCGGCTAACATTCGACATTTATTCTTTTTTCACCCCCATATTGCCGGGTAAACCATGTTACCAGAGACCTTTATAGACCAAATATATTACTAATGATCCCTGGTACAAACGGGGTACCACATTATAAAAACAAATGTTTATATTGCGGTAAAATCAGAATATTATAAAATGATATACTCGATGCATTTCTAACTGATTTATTTATAATAAACTGAACAAAACATATTGTTTGGCAAATAAACACAAACAACAAAACAAAATAACACAAATAACTAAGTGATCTAACTTCTAATGACTAGCTGATAAAACTAGTCAACAAAACTAAACCAAACATGTAATTATTTGATAAAAAAAACAATGTATGTACAGTCGACAAAACTAGTCACTATGGTAAAGACCAAAACATTCGACGCATAAAGCAACTAGGCACTCATTGCACATATAAGAACTTCTTTTTTGAATACCGAATTTACTGCATTGTTGGCATCTTCTTTTTGTGGTTTTCACTGGAAAATGTGAAGCATTTCGAAAATGATTTCTTATTGGTAATGGACCGGCTCTTTTCCTAACTGTAAAATTTCCGATAAGTTGATCAGCAAGAAAGCTTCTAAACTTTAGGTGACTCATTGGTTTTTTTCTTGAATTGCTTTTTTTAAGAGTTTCTTTGTAAATTATATATGAATTGACAATGCTAGAATCGATAAAATAATACAGGAGTTTCATCCACCACCTCCTACTTTACCAACTTACGCAGTATGACTCAAGCCTTTGGTCAAAGCGATCGACGCCTCCCATGAATTTGTTGTAATCAACAATGGATTTTGGGCATGTAACAGTCTTTCTATCACCAGTTCTCTTTGTGCGAAGCACTTGTCCAGTATCTGCGGCATGGTGCATATTGCTACAAACTGTTACAGACACTTGACAACAGAAATCTCTTCACAAATCTAAAAACATAAAAAACCTGAATATTTTTTGCCGTTGAAATTCTTTGGTATATACGTTGTACCACAGTGTAGCGTACGTCTGCACTCTTGCAAGTATTACAACCAACTGCTGAAAGTTCGCAACACTCAGTGGCAGTTGATGTATCTGACATGGCGCGTAATTAGAATCATATTTAAAAATAACGGCTTAACACGGTCGTTACACGTATATACCAAAGAACGTTAAAGGGTTAAAGGAATTTCTTCGTCCGAATCGCTATCAATAAATTCAATAATTTTTATAGGTGATCGATCTCGATTCATAAAATATTCTTTTTTAAAAATTAAAAGGAAATTGGAAAATAGGACTTACAGTAATAACATAGCTTAACTACTTTTTGGAGATGTCGTCGACCAATACCAAGGGCAGCTTCTGCAATGTCTACCAACGGGAAAAGTAGATTTCTTCCTAGACTGCAATGCTTCTCGATGAACCACTATGGAGTCGTCGGAATACTTTGCTGTATCGCTTCTTAATGGTAGTGACCAACTTGATCGCAACTGTTCACGATGAACTGATAAAGGATCAATGAAGCAATCCCGTTCGCAGCGCCAATTAGGATTTTTGAGCCCGAAAAACGCTTTTTAAAAAAACAACTATTTATTAGTTTGAAGTTTATACAAGCGACTTTATTTCGGAACTGAGCTTTCTTACAATTTGCCCTATATTTATAACCTAATGCTTATCTAAACAAAGTACCAAAGGTTGGTGAAAGGAACCGGGCCATTATCTTCTTAATTCCTCTGGTTTGCCCCATGAAGGGACTTTCTAGCTTACTTAATAGTCGGAATATCATATCTTGTTTTTTTTTTATCATGACTTCGAATAGACCGTTATATATAGAGGGACTTCGTTTTTCAAGGCGTTACAAAGAAAATAAAGCGATGAGCTGTGAATAGCGCGAATGCTGCGTTATGCATTTTACATACATTGTGAGGCTGTTAGAGTGTTATATATTAAATTGGTAAATAAGATATGGGAGCATAATGAGATAAAAATTGAAATATGTAATTTACGAAAATGATTATTTAGTCTTTATAATATCACATACAAACTTTTTTATTTTTTTTTGTATGATATTATAGTCATTGTTGATGTTTCCAGTTCTTATGACCATTTAATTTTTCTTCTCAAAGGACCACCCTGAAGACTGTCAGGGACAGCAAATGAACAAACCTGAGTTCGGTTAACTCCCGTTTATTTATTTATAAAAAATAACTAGCAATTTGTGTCTACGACTTCCTTATACCTAATAACATATAACATGATATATCTATACAATATATCGAGATTAAAACTAAAGAACGAAATTATTGAAATTAAGTAATGTGAATACGTGAACGTGAACAGCCGAACCGAGAATGCTTCTCTTTTCTCGTTGTTCATATTCTTTCTTCTCTCTAGACTCTAGAGGCTTTTGGCAGAGGCTTTTGGCAGAGGCTTCTGGCAGAGGCTTCTGGCAGAGGCATCTGGCAGAGGGGTCTGCCAGTGGCATCTGGCAAACGCTTTTCTATTCTGTTGGTTTAGGCAAGACTAGACATGCCGCCCGGGTTGAAAAGTCTTCCTTTTCAAAAGAAAGTCTTGTGGAGCGAAGGGCAAGAGAAATATAAAACAAGGGATTGTCACATTTGTTAGTCTGCTTCAGACTTAAGGGGCAAGATGCAAATTTTTGCTACTGAGCGTCTTAAAATGGATCCAGTTGCTAAGCCAACAGACACTACGCGCACAACTTTGTCTATGCCACAGTGCAGCTCGAAACTCGTGCCATTGGCCAACGCAACGGGGGTAAATTGTCTTCAGCTAGTACCACCAAGGTGCCAACCTTCAAAGTAGTCGCAGTGTCTTTTTTCCGCTTGGAACGGGTTTGTAAGCTTGATAGATACTCCTTGGACCAACGATCCTAAAACTGTTGATACAGCTGCTGTAGACGTTGGAAACGTGACAATCGAAACATTTTGATTTCCTTAAACTCAGCTTCTGGAGAACTAGCTAGAGAGCCGCCTATGATGAAATGGGATAGGGTCAAGGGAGCGTAGTCATTGACGTCGTTAGAAAGGGGTGTCAGCGGTCGCGAAGTTAAACAGGCTTCTATTTGAACTAAGAGTGTGTACATTTCTTCAAACTCAATGAGGTATCACCGATAACGCGCTTTAGATGAAATTTCGTACTTTTAACCGCCGCTTCCCAAAGACCACCCATATGGGCCGAACGAGCGGGGATAAAATGCCATCTTATTTTGTCGCCAGCCAAAAAGGATGAAACTGTATTGTTATGAGCCTTTAAGAGCGTTTAAAAACCTATTGGTTGTCAAGTCTGGGACTAATTCTATATGGAGCGCTCGAGTAGCGAAACATACGAAAATGCAAATATATGTTTTAACTAGCTTACTTCTGCTCAGCGTACCATCCTTAACATAAATTGGACCTGCATAATCGACACCGCAATCCGAGAAGGGTCTGCTAGGATTAACACGTGAGCTTGGTAAAGGCCCCATTAGAACTGGTTTTGGGTTTGCGCGGAAACATACAAAGCAAGTTTTTAACCTTTGTTTTACTGCGCTTTTGCCGTGAAGAGGCCAGAATTTCAATCGTATTATTGAAAGCAAAGTTTGAGCTCCCGCGTGCAAGTGTTTTAAATGCATATCTAAAATTATAAAATCGGTTAAATGATGTTTATAAGGTAAAATAATGGGGTGTTTTTGATTAAAATTTATATTTGAATGTGTTAATCGCCCGCCTGTTCTGAGAACGTCATTAGAATCCAAAAAAGGGTTTAAATTTTGAATTTTACTAGTATTGCTTACGCGTTTGGATTTTTTTAGATCTAGAATTTCTTGTTTAAATGATTCTTGTTGTGCCAACTGAATCAGAACTAAACGAGCTTCGTGTAATTCTTCAACTGTTAAAAACCTTTGGATTTAACTGACAATTTCCTTAATGCGCGATTTTTAAATCTACATGTATAGCCTGTTATTTGCAATAATTTATACAAGGTCGAGTATTTTTTGAAAATATTAAATTTATTTTCGGTTTCTTCTATATTTTCTGGACCTTATAATTCTACGTGGGATTTATTTGCAATATTTAAAGTAATCGTAATTGTAAATTAGATTTAAGTTCAGGTATATCAATTTTTATCTCTTCGATATTATTAGAAACTTGAACTTGATTTCTTAAAAAATCGGGTCCTTTGAACCACATATCGCTTTTGAGTAACTCTTTTGAACTTAAGCCTCGCGAAATAATATCTGCAGCGTTATCACAACTTTTTACGTGATTCCATTGTTTAACGTTTGATAATTCAGTTATTTTACAAATGCGATTAGCTACAAAGTTTAGATGGCTCAATTTTTAGCCAAGCCAGAGCTATGGTTGAATCGGTAAAATAGGTGCAATTAGAGATCTTTATGAGAATATTTTTAACCTTATGGACGAGTTCTGCTAACAAATGTGCTGCCAATAATTGGAGCCGCGGTAAGGTTTGATTTTTTTTGATTGGTGCTACCTCCGATTTAGCGGTTAAAATCCTAATTTATTTTTTTTATGGCAGTGGCACACACACTAAAGGAAGATCCTATGGCGCTCGACGAGCGGTGTGTGTGCGAAGATGTTGATTGACACGGTTCTTGAATATTTGTAGGTTGTAATTAGTGGGAAACAGATGTCCTGGAAGTGAGTTCCACAGCGATGCAGTGCGCCAGACAAAGGAGTTCTGGTAAAGCGATGTTCTAGGTGTTTCTAGTTGTAGGAAGAACTGGTGCGCTCCGGCCGTCTGTGGGGACTGTCTGACAGGAGTTGCCAGGGGCGGGATTATGCGGGCCAAATACTTTATTTCCATGCTTATCAATCGAACAAAGATAGATACACGCACCGTATGCCTTTTCCGAACTATCGCTAAAGCCGTATAAGGTTATCGATATAGCGTTTGATAATAAAACCTGTCTACTTATAGTTATTTGTTTTAAAAATTCGAGTTCTGATGCAAACTCTAACCACCGTTGTTTTATTTGAGAAGAAATCTCCTGATCCCAATCTAATTTTTGTTGCCAAAGTTCTTGAATTATTAACTTTGTCGTGATTATTGCCCCGAGCCTACTAAACCGAGAGGGTCTAATATCTAAGCAATAGCGGATAAAGCAGTTCGTTTCGTGACATTTTTATCGTTAATTTTTACGTTTATTAAGTACGTTAGCGTATCGTCGTTGGCATCCCACGTTATACCAAGGGTTTTTAATTCCTTTTCATCGTGATATAAAATAAAATTTGCATCTTTACTTTCGCTTAACGTTGCAGTATAATTTAGAATTGAATTATCTTTCGAAGACCATTTCCTAAGTTCATATTTGGCTTGAGACATTATTTCCGTAAGTTCGTGATAGATTTCAATCGCTGCCTTTTTTTATCTACGCTTGTTAACAAATCATCCATATAGAAGGAATTTCGTATTAATTTCGCGGTTCGTGGATATTTTCTGCGTTTAAAATGGCTAATCCTTTTAAGCAACAAGTTGCTTGAAAAGGTGCACTGGAAGTGCCATAAGTAACCGTGTTTAGTTTAAAAACCTTCATGGGTTCGTCCGGATTTGTTCGCCATAGAATTTGTTGATAACATCGTTCTTTCTCATTTAGTAAAATGAATCGATACGTCATTTTGATGTCTGCACTTAGTACGTATTTTCATAGTCTTAAACGTAATAAAATGGAAAAAAGATCGAGTTGTATCGTCGGGCCGGTTAATAATATATCGTTTAAAGAAACATCCGTACTTGTCTTCGCGCTCACGTCAAATACTACTCTACATTTCGTTATGATTGAATCTCTTAAGAGGGCAGTATGCGACAAAAAATATGATTTATCTTTAATCGAGACATTTATTCTAATCGCAAGAACTAAAAACTTTTCTCCGGAAATGCGTTATTTTCGTTTTTCAAAAAAATACTAATTAAAAAAAAGTCTTGTACGTTGTATTATGTCCCGCAAAATTAAAATGTAATTTACAACGTTTCTAGTACAAATTAACGAGTCTTACTGAATTTCAGTTTAAAAATGCTAATTTTTCAGGAACTGTTAATGAAAATTATTTTTAAGTATGTGTCCCTTAAACAACACATCCCTATTTGCAACATCCAAGATGACTTTGTTACAACAGCTCTCCATTTCAGATGGTATTGGATAAATTAAGAATTAGTAACCATGGGTGGCGTGACGTATCTTTAATCATTATAGCGTGAAGTATCTTTAATCATTATATTATTTTTTAGAATTTTCACAATTACGTATTTCCATATTTTATTACAAATGCTCTTACATTTTTAAATTTAACGACAAAAGCACGCGATTTAACTGAAATTTTTTAATAATAGTACCTAGGTATAAAATTCCACTGACATAAAAATCGTACATTTAAAACGACAACATATTCAAATTACAGACACCCGACTGAGACAAACTAACCCAAGTTAATCCAAACTAACCCAAGCTAACCGAAACTAACCCAAACTAACCCAAGCTAATCCAAACTACCCAAACTAACCCAAGCTAACCCAAACTAACCCAAATTACAAAGTAAAACAAGCGCGCTTCGCGCGCTTACCATAACTCCACCTAACCCGAACTTCAAATTGCATAATTAAATAAGCGCGCTCTGCGCGCTTACAGTGACCCCACTGTGGCAAACTAACCCAAGCTAATCCAAACTAACCCAAGCTAACCCAAACTAACCCAAGCTAATCCAAACTAACCCAACCTAACCCAAATTACAAAGCTACCGTAACTCAAACTAGCCCAAACTCCAAATTGCAAAATTAAATAAGCGCTCTTTGCGCGCTTACGAAAATCTAACCTGACTCAAATTGCACAATTAGTTTACTTTAAATTATATTAATAGTTATTTAAATTAAATTAAATTTTCTTGAAAAACGGAAATTACGCATTTCTGGAGAAAAGTTATTAGTTTCTGCGATTAGAATAAGTGTCTCAATTACTAAGGTAAAACTAGTTTTTATGTAACCGATTTTAGCTATTCTGAACTAAAATTTTTTTTTTAAATAAAAAAAAAAATGATGCATTTTCGGAAAAAAAAATTCATTCCTGGGCTCTGAATAAATGTCTAGAACATTAAACAAAAACTAATTTTTATGTAACCGATTTCAGCTAATCTAAAGTCTGAAAAACGGAAATGACGCATTTCCGAAAAAATAATTTGTGTTTCTATGTTTAGACAGACCTTTTATAAACAAGCAAAAACACAGTTTTTACATAACCCATTTCAGCTAAAAGAAAGCTGAGCCATATAACCTAGTCAACTGTCAACAAAATACGCTGTCATGAGTATTGACGAAATTTAGGGATTTATTTTTGGCGGAACTTTCACAGAGCAAAAAATACGCATTCCGCAATCCGCAGTTACGAGTACTAGCCTTAACCCGCCATCGGTCCTGTTGTTAGAAAAAATCTAACAAATTTAGTTTGACAACATACTTATTATTAAATTCTTCCCCAAATATCGTGAGCTCCTATGAATGCCTCCTATTGGCCAGAGTGCAGCATCCACGAGAATAGTGTTAGGGAGGAGTAAGGGGTTTTACATATCAATGCAAATATTAATAATAATCTAACGCGCGACCAATCACGTCTCTTCGCTTTCGTGCGCTAAATGTCGTTTTTTTTTGTTACAAATATGTTTGTGGTGCTTATTATCTGTCACAGTTGTTCAGTTTCATTCAACATATCTAGGATCTAGATTTCTTTTTCATTCGCAGGCTTTTTTTTCAAGGAATTTCATCCCGGCTGAGTTTAATACGGTACGCTGTAACCGGGCGTCAGTTTCAGTACCATCGGTAGGTGCGCGCGTGGGAGGCTGCGGTACTCGTGAAAAAAAAGGTTTTCTAAAGTTATTTTATCCCAGGTGAAATTGTTTACATACAATATTGATGTTAATTGGAAACAAAAAACAACAGTCAGCCGTGCGGCAGAGGGGGGATACGTCAGTCGAGCGCGTGAACTTGACAAAAAAAATATGAAATTAAAATTATTTTGTCCCGATTGAAATTTTTACATATGATTTCATACATATATAGAAATATAATAATGACCGTCAGCTGCCTGTCTAGTGGGGATAAAACGGTCAGTCAGGGTAAAAATGTATGAGCGCGCACATGCAATTATACGACGCGCGGAATTTTCTATCGGCTGACTGACGACTTTTTTCCCAATGGGCAATCAGCTGACGGATATTTTCATATTTCTATTTGTTGAAACTATAATATTTATTAATTTCAAATGAGCTTTTTACGATTTACCCAAGATTCATGTAAGTCAAGAGGTAATATTACATCAAAAATATAATTAATATTCGTATAGAATATTCGAATGCAGTAAATCATGTTTGACACCCATTTTACGACGCCGTTATTGGACTATAAGGTAAGTAAAACTCTGTAGAACTTAAGAAAATAAAAATTTATTTTCGTAACACAAACAAACAAAAATTCATTATTTGTTTGGTGATGCTTAATTAGGAAGGAAATAAATTGTGAATCATCACTGCATTGAGAATCAGTGGGAAAATAAAGGGCAGATGCCACCTACTGTACATTTGAACGTGATTGATTTAAAATTTGGCGCCAACAAAATGGCAAAAACCACAAACAGCTACACAACAGACGGCGCCTGAAATGTGTTTAAAACGAGCCGAATAATGAGGCTGTTGGCTGCCGCGAGCCTCATTCGCTTCTTTCGCCGGCATCTCGTTCACTGGAAACAATATAGATGGCGCTACGAACAGCCTCAATTCGATACGCTGTTGTCATATCCACTGAATTGTAGGTAAATTTGAGTTTAAAAAGTAATATAACTTATTAGGTAATTAAAACGTAATTATAACTTCTGTTAGTATATTTTTGATCATACATTGCATATTGCATGTCAAATTTTACCCAGTTCCTATTATAAAAAAAGGCTGAAACAAAAAAAAAGAGTGGAACCTCGTGCAGATTTTGTTAGGTTGTTGAAAATTGCACTTCGAGAGTTTTCGGTTGCCCTGAATTTGAACAAAATATCGAAAAAATCTAGAATCAACCCTTGAAGAGGTGAGGGCATGAAACCACCTCTACAGGAAATAATTGGAAATTATGCTCGGAAGGAGCAGGGTTTGGGTGCGGTATATCTGAATAAAATAATGAGAAAAAAAAAATAGGATATACCCCTAAAAAGTTGAGTAGATGGAAACAGCCATTTTTCAAATATCTACAGAAAATGGTTGAAAATTGCACTCCAGAGGTTTTTCAGTGCGCTACACCTGAATTAAATACTGAAAAAAATTAGTGATCGATCCCTGAAGAGCTATAAGGGGGAAGAAAGCACTCTCTCATGAATCTTTACAGGATACAATGCACTCCGGGGGTTCTCGAATCGGTTGAATCTGAGCTAAATAATAACATAAATTTGTTTTAAAAGTCGCGGGGATGAAAACACCCCTTTTTTGAATATCTATAGGAAATAAGTGCGCTCTAAATATGAATAAAACAATGAAAATTTTAAACCTGTACAAAAAATAATCCAGTAGATTGCTGACTGGTGGTTTTCGGGTGCGCTACGTCTGAATAAAAAATAAAAAAATCTGGGATCAACATTTGACGAGTTGAGGAGATGAAAGCACTTCATTTTGAATCTATACAGGAAATAATTTAAAAATGCGGTTCGAGGGTTTTTGAGTGCAGTGGATCTTAATAAAATATTAAAAAAGTCGCAAATTAACCCCAGAAGCATTAGGAAGATGGAAACATTTCCCTTTTAATTTACAGAAAATCCTTGAAAATATCACCGCGAGAATTTTCTAGTGGGCTAATTCTGATTAAGTTAAAAACAACAGGATCAACCCCTGTAAAGATTTAAGGGGATGAAAACGCTCTGTTTTGAATCCACAGGAAATAATCGAAGATTGAAATTTGGAAGTTTTGTCGTGATGTGGTAATGAAGAAAATCTGTGGTACACCTTTAAAGAGAAAGAATGATAAAAACACCCTACCACGAATCTTCCCAGGAATTAATTGCAAATTGGCCTTTGGGAGTTTTCGGTTGCGCTATATAAGAATTTTTTAAATTACTCAACGGGACATGAATGAACACCTATTATTAAATTTTTACTCCATTTAATCTACATTCATATCTCGCAGTTTGAGAAATTGCAATGATGTTGAGGTTTAAATTTTGGAGACCTTGTAAAACAAGGCCAACATTGTTCGATAGTAGCAACCATCAAGAAGATATCTGCTATTATCAAGTGTCAGTTTCTTCAAACGCTGAATACTTTTATCAGCATGATAACTCACACGTTTTCATTGTCGTGACAATCGTCGCCTATGATGCAGTTAACAGACTGTTACAGTTAGTCAAGCTTGGAGGAACAAGAGTATAGTAGAGTAGAATAATTTAATATTCTGTGCTAGGGGTTAAAGGACATGCCTTTCATCGCTATTTAAATTTTAAACAACAGTTCAACGAGTTAACTGTTGGAATGAACATATTAACGTGCTAGTTAAAAACATCAGCAGACACCTAAACAACAAAATACTGGACCATGAACAACGCAGTTTAGCATACAAACTAACGCACCAAGCTTACCCATCTCTTACAAATCTTTAAAAAAAAAATAAAACACCCTCGGACACATCGATACCGTAGTTCAATAGTGTAACATGTCCAAACATGTAATTGTTGGAAAATAAATAAAACATAAAATTGTGTCATTCAATTTTGAATTACAATTTTGACTGTTAAATAAATGTAAATATTCGCTGATGCTAATTTCTTAATTTACGTTAGTAATAAAATGGTGATTTTGTTTTTAAGTTTAAAGTTTAGACTTATCAGAATTTTGAAATTTCATGATTTGTTACCCTATTAAATTACATTTTTGAAAATTTTCGAATTTAGTAAGGCTGTAACAAATTTCAGAACCCTTTGATTTCCTAAATAAAAAAAATTTTAATTATTATAATGATATTTTAATTCATTTTTAACATTGGTAACAATAGTATAGTAATACTAAATTATCAATAATATTTTTGTGAAACTTTAAACGTCTCTAAATAAAAAACAAATCAACATAAACAAAGTTTCTTTAGATACCTAATCAAAAATAATCTTAGAAAATATAGATTTTTATTTATTCTGATTCAGAAATTTCGGCATCTATCTCCTGCTCTCTGTCCTTTGAATTATCTGACAAACTTTCATAAAATGGCCAATATACTGGTATGATAGCATTTTCTTTGCAGAGATCCAATAAATCTTTCTTTTTCTTTGAGTCTATGGGCGGAGCTTTTTTATAAGCAGGTACAAGCTCCAATAATGTCCTCTGCTCTTGGTTCCTGAGACGTTTGGCATTCTGTCTCACGTCAATTGACTTAAAATCAGCTTGTGCATAGGACGTTTTATAAAACAGGCTGCGTTTTTTCTACCTTCACAATCTTAACATCGTTCCAAACAATTTTTTCATTAATTGTATTTTTTACTAAATTTTTCCCTATTTGGGTACATAATGCTTTCAAATCAAAAATATCATTTGTACTCATTTCTGTAAGTTTATAGGGAGCACCACTTTTTTTGCCAATCTTACAATGCTTGCCCAATGGGCAGGTGTATATATAGGGCCACTTTTAAGCATGTGTTTTTTTTTCCTTTTCAATCGTGGCATGCATGCTGTCTCCCTCATTTTGGGTATGCCCCTTTATTAAAAACTTATGGGTTATAGTTTTGATTTTGTCAATGTTCTGTACACAAAACAAATAGAAAGTAAATATAAACTTATTTTTGTTCT
Source organism: Pissodes strobi (assembly GCA_016904865.1). Taxonomy (NCBI): domain Eukaryota; kingdom Metazoa; phylum Arthropoda; class Insecta; order Coleoptera; family Curculionidae; genus Pissodes; species Pissodes strobi. The sequence goes on from MU181976.1 coordinate 499,803, forward strand.
GTCCGGCACAGTTGTCGGAGTAAAAAATTATGTCTTCACTTTTGCATTCTTCGCTTAATAAATATCGATATAGGCAACTTCCAATTTCATTGGCCCCTCTTTTGGCAATCCCTTCATGCCAGAGGAAGCAAGAGCCCAATTTCTCTTTTATATTATAAATAGTAAAATTATAGGTTGCCAATCGTCTTTTATAGTAGAAGCTACTTATTTCTCCGCTGGGAGTAGTGAGTACTGCCTGTAAATCAAAGCATCATACAAGAACACTGTCAGTTTTCTGTGAATGAAAATGTTTCTCTTGTCTGCTCAATTCCTTTTCTTGTAAGCATTAAGTTTCTCTTCTTCACTACCGTTTTCATAATTGGCACATAATGGACATTGGTCTTTTTTTGGGACATGAAATGCTATATTATTCTCCGTATTAAACATATTCTTATACATAGAGAATTTGGCATACTCTTCTTTATTTTCAATGCATTTCGCCACATACAACCGATACATTGTAGCAATATTGAGACTGCCATCTAGGTATTCCTTTTTTGTTCTCTCCCGACAATAATGAGACTTTTTTTTAGGGAAGGAGTCACTGCGCCTCTTAATGCCATTAATAACCTCTGCCTTAACTCTTTTTTGTTTTCCATGTTTCCCGTGTTTATCTCCTTCTAGAAAGCCATGATCGTCTTTTTTTTAGTTACTGTGAAAATCGTTCTGTTGCTAATGTTCAAAGTGTTGAACTTGAAATAGGATTTACATACCTGAATTACTTGTTCTCCGATTTGGAATGTATATTTTAAGTTTTTCGATCGATTACTTCTAGGCTTCGTGTTCGTGTATTGTGGAGAAATTTTCGATACATGCTTATCAATAAAATTTCTTTGTTTATCTATTAAACCCATTTTCCAGTATGTCTCAAAAATACTTTTTCTTTGATTTTCTGTGAATTTTGAAAAATATTTAAGTCTACATTTTTCTTTACAAGGCTCCTTCATTTTTCTTTTTTCAATTCTTTCTTGGCAGCATTTACATATTCTTCGCCCAAATTCCTTTTGATTTTCTTGACGTTTTTTTCCCAGGTGTCTGGTTGTCTTAATTTTTTTCTTGTCCGTTTCTTATCTTTAATTTTCGTAGTTTCATTTGGCACAGTTGGTGCTGGTTCGTCTTCATTACTCTCTGAAGACGATGGTTCGTAATTTCTGTCTGCTACGCTATCGAAAGGATCATTGGAGTGATCAAAAGATGTTGAGGCGTTCTGAAATAAAAAAGCATTTCTGTATGATCAACCAGAATATTTAATTATGACATTTGGCACAGAAAAGTGTAGGTGTGCATGGTTATTAATTATAATTATTAACAGCATGCAACGTACCAAAGTTAACCCCCTGTATTCAAGTATATTATTATCTATTTCCGATGAGTTCTTAAAATTACAAGGATTCTCTACTTCGCTACTTTTTGAAGATGATGGTTCGTAGTTTCTGTCTGCCATGCTGTCGTCGCAGTCAAAAGGTTCGATGGAATAATTAAAAGATGTTGAGGGGCTCTGAAATTTAAAAAAATGTTTATAGTCAACCCGAATATTTTAATCATGATATTTTGCACAAAAAAGTAGGTGTGCACGGCAATTAATTATTAACAGCATGTAACGTACCAAAGTTAACACCTTGGATTCAGGCATATCTATCTCCGACGGATTGTTAGAATTACAAGGATTCTCCTCTGTGTCTGCAACAGTAACATTATTGTTTTCATACAAAGTTCTGGGATTGGCAGATGTAGAGGGTGCTTCCTAAAAAAAATAGTAAATACTTCAAATTTAAGGACGAACCAATACTTATCATTTTTTACATTTTAATTACGAACTGATTTATTAGTTTAACTACTGTTTGCACAGGCTCTACTTAAGTACTCCTTAATCTTTAAAGTACAATTATCCAACTGTATCACATTTCAATACAATACATGTTAAAACATTGAGACAGAGGTTTCACCTATCTAAGCTGAGCTAGCTAATTGTGACCATAAGGTGAATCCGTGCAAATGACCATAAGTGTAAAACATACTGAATACATACTTAAACGAAAATTAGTTCCATATATTTTACAAAGCAGTAGATAATTCATTACAAAATTGAGGTTATGTCCTAATAATATAACTAAATACAAACTTACCAAAGCGTTAATACTTGTTTCCTGCACATTAGCTTTCGCCAGTCGCAACAGAAAATTGCTACGCGTCTCACAAAGATTTTTACTTAGTTTGTTTAAACAAAAATCACTCATTTTTATTGATTATAGAGAAGTAACAATCACAACACGCTGGTCATAAACAACAAACGACGAAGTTCAATACTGTAACAACTTTACTTGTTACAGTATAGAACTCTCATGCTCTTCGATTATAGGATAATTCTATAATGTAACTAGTGACATCTAGAGTCTAAAATTACAAGTTAGAGTTGTTTCTTTATAGAATTAGGTAAAAGGCAATGTTTTCTTTTATAATATCAGTCCAACTCAAAAGTGATAAATTTTGAGTTGTTACACTATTGAACTACTGGACATGTCAACACTGCAACCATAAAAATACAGAAAATTTAATACATAGATTTTTATGCACGTTACAATCAAGATTAATTGCAGTGCTTATAATAAAAAAAATTGTCAATAAAATAACATACGCAGAGAATAAACTCTCGAAAATTCTAAATCTTACGATCTACTATAATAAAAAAAAGAGACCTGTACATAACAATAGAATATATCGAATATATCTTGAAAAATGCAGGTTCTGCGACCTTATGCGACTATAAGGATAGAATAAAGATCATATGTGTTAAAATAAATAGGATATATCCTGATGTACAGGGTGATCCCCTATAATGTCGCCCCCTTTAACTTATTTATTTTAAGTGTCTCAAAAAAATTAAAAGTATGGTTATGTAGGTACTGAAAAATACTTTTTTCTGCGTATAAAAATATTGGAAAAATGATCAGTATACAGGGAAAAACAAAAAGTTATTTTTTTTTCAATGGAACACCCTATATATGAATTTATTTTTCGATTCCTCGTAAAATTCTAAACATATTTTATGTATGATGTTATATAGATACAAATAGATACAATCCAGGAACTTGAAAAAGAGGTAGATATTTTAACATCAAATTTCCAGCGCATCCGCGATGCAATGTGTCCAAGGACAATTATACGTCCAAGGACAGAAACACTTCCCGAACCCATCCTAAATTTAATTTCTTTCCGTAATAGAATTCGACGCAGATGGCAGAGAAACAGGACATAAATTGAGGCAGCCCGAGTGAGAGACCTCACGGAGGTGATAAAGGTACAAATTCGTGAACACCGAAACAAGGTGTGGCTTGACTATGTGAACAGTGTCAGTGTGGGGGATGACTCGCTGTGGAAGCTCGCTAGGAGAGTTCGCGGAGGCCCTGCTGAAAGCTCCGCGCTTAGGCATAACGGCCTAGATATAATCGACGATCTAGGGAAAGCAAAGGCCTTCGCAGACTACCTAGAGGGAGTCTACAGCGAGGCACCAAACACGACACAAGAGCACGTAAATATCACGGAACAGGTAAAGTTTTTCAAAGACCAAAAGTACCATATCGCCCCCGTAGAGCTCGAAAAACTCAGAGTGACCCCTGCGGAAATCCGCAAAGCTCTCTGTCAACTGCCGAGAAATAAAGCTCCCGGTCCGGATAATATTCCGTATATGCCAAACAAAACCTTGATCCAATACATGCACATTATTAATGCAATTATTCGGCTGCAACATTTCCCGTCTGCCTGGAAGAAAGCGTGTGTAATACTGTTTCCTAAACCCGGCAAAAACCTGAAATGGCCGGCCTCATACAGGCCAATCTCACTGCTTAACACACTCGGTAAGGTCGCTGAAAAGCTTCTATTACCGAGGATCAACAGTGCGATGGAAAAACTGCGCATTCTACCGCAGGAGCAGTTCGGCTTTCGCGGAAAGCATAGTACCACCATGCTGGCCGCGAAAATGGCAACTGATGTATTTGAAGGCTTCAATGAGAAGCAATCTACCGTGATATTGCTCCTCGATATAGAAAAGGCTTTCGACAAGGTATGGCACAATGGACTGCTGTTCAAGCTCTATGTAGAGTACTGAATTCCGTTACATCTAGCAGCTCTAATTGAGTCATATCTTGCCGAGCGCACCTTTGAAATCCGAGTATGTAAACAGACCTCGTCAGTCAGGCGCATCCACGCGGGGGTGCCACAGGGAACGGTACTATCACCGCAACTATTCAGTCTTTTTATTGCTGACTTTCCTTCAAATCCAAATACCCGTCAAGCCTTGTATGCGGATGATACCGTAATTTATTCCCAAGATCCTAATGCAGAAGTGGCCAAAACAAACATCACAAGACACTTAGACACTCATAAAATATTAGGAGAGGTGGAAGACCACTTTAAACGCAGCAAAAACTGAGCTGATCGTCATTTCGCGTAAGCGAAAAAACATAGAAATTACACCCCTCGTAATAAATAACACACAAATCTCACCCAAAGACAAAGTCAAATATCTTGGCATAATATTTGACCAAAAATTCAATTTCAGTAAACACATAGAACACGTAATACAGAAAAATATTACTATTAAAAAGAGTCTTAATATCTTAATATCCCCTAGGTCTTTTCTAAGCCCCCAAAACAAATTGATTATATACAGATCAATAATAAGGCCGGCAATCTTATATGGTGCCCCTATATGGTGCTCCGCGGCCAAAACTCACCTGAAAAAACTTCAAGTAATCCAAAACCATTACTTAAGAGCAGCCTTCTCGGTATCCCTGAATGACAGGGTTAGAACAGAGGACCTACACGCGTGGGCAAACTTCGAATTCATTAATGAGCACATAGACCGCCTCGCGTGTAGGTTCTTTGACTTTGAAATACAGGGATCACCGCTGACGACAAATATTGCCAATGAGAGGTTTGACCCGGAGCGCCGACTGAAGCACGGTCCCATTTACAAAGACTCGACAATATTTTTTAAACAACTAAGACCACCTTAACCCTAATTTTAAACTGTAAATATTGAATTTTTCAAGTGTAAATGTCATATAAAATACATACACACGCCCCTCTTTTACATGTATATAGTAACAATAATAACACTTAAACGCATACAAATAACATTAACATTATTAGAAACAACAATGTATTATAAATGAAAGCAAACTAAATGCATAAACCGCTGCTGGCAGGAGAACCGAAGCAGCTGCGAGACGCCCTTACACCGACTTCGTTGTTCAGTCTAATGACTTGAAGGACGGCGAGCGACGCCACTATTATGCAGCAGTCTAAACGCTGACCTTAGGTGCAATATAGGTAACAAGCAATAGCTACACATGAATGTAAGGCAAAGCACCTGCTATACAGGATGCTGTTAAAATAACGGCACAAACTCAACCTGGCACGTCTTCGTCTACCAAGCTCGGGCATGGGGGCGATTCGTGCAACAGGACACTGTAAAATAGCTCACTAAAACACTAGCACAAATACACATCATACATTACACCGCCACGGATGGGTCCTTATCACCGCAGCTGAATAAAACTCGCTCACTGCTCCTGGTATGTTATAATTCCTGGCTACCGGAACTAGACTTAGATACTAAGTCTATATAACTTGTACATATGTACATATTTAATTCTTCGACCCCCCTTTTTAAGGGCAGTACATGTTGTAAATATAAATGTTGTATCGTTTCCGTATTGTCAGCTCATTTACGAGCAATTTTTAAGCAGGTTTTTGTACAATTTTTCCTGCATTACATACTAGACAAATATATACCAAAGCAATTCTTTGAAGCCACATACTACAGCTAAATGCTGACCCAGATTGGTAGCTGTTTTGGAGGGACAGAGCCCTAAGGAAAGTTAATTAATATTGCAGCATCACAAGCCTTATATAATGATAGGGCACACACCTTGCCCCGACCAGGTGCTTGTTTCGCGCGCCGAAAACACGTTGTTTGACGTGTGGCAAAACGCGGAGAATACCAAAGCATGTCATTATTATTATAAGGAATGTGTTATAAATGTACCATAATTTTGAAAATAAATATATATGTATGTATGTATGTTATATCTCTAGAGTTAGTAGTTTCACAGCTATAAACAGTTGTTTGGTAGTTGGCTACTTTTCACCTTGGTAGCAAGGAGATCATTAGCGATGGAGTAAAATGAATTTCACATTCCTGTCTTAACTTTCCAAGAGCTATCTGATGGTGCTAACTTATGGTACCTACTGAGGTACCAGATTTGGTACCCATGGTACCGCCTGCCTGTTAGTACCGTCAGATAGCTCTTGAAAAGTTAAGATAGGAATGTGAAATTTATTTTACTCCATCTCTGATGATCTTCTTGCTACCAAGGTGAAAAGTAGTCAAAGTACCGATTTTCAACTGTTTACAGCTGTGAAACTACTAACTTTAGAGGTATAACATCATACATAGAATATGCTTAGAATTTTACAAGGAATCGAAAAATAAATTCATATATATGTTCCATTGAAAAAAAAATACTTTTTGGTTTTCCCTGTATACTGATCATTTTGCAATATTTTTTATATGCAGAAAAAAAAGTATTTTTCAGTGCCTACATAACCATACTTTTATTTTTTTTGGGACACTTAAAATAAAAACGTTATAGGGGGGCGACATTATAGGGGATCACCCTGTACATATGATGTTAAGAAATTTATTAGCGTAGAATTAAGGTGAACACCCAATGCAAATCTTGCCTATACTTGCATCACTATTTAAATTTTTATCAGCAGTTTAATGAATCGACTATTAATATATACATACTTACAATACTTGTTTACTAAAGAAGAAATATTTACAGAATAATAACTATTGTTATAAGGGTTATTACTTGCATCACTATTTACATTTTAATCAGCAGTTCA
>MU181976.1:506766-612258 GCA_016904865.1 Pissodes strobi
TAAGGGTTATTACTTGCATCACTATTTACATTTTAATCAGCAGTTCAACCAATCGACTATTAATTTGTACTTTTTAACAATATTAAAAAAAATATATTTATAGAATAATAAAAATTGTCATCACATTTTAGTGGCACGCATTAAATCTATATTTTTTATTTGACGTTTATCGTTCAATCATGCAGTTGCATTCCATCAAATTTGACACTGATTTAGAATATATCTTAATATTCAAATACATTAAAAAAAAGAAAGTATACATTCACGTTGTTTCCATATCTACGCATATTATTCGACACTGACTTGACAACTTTTGTTTTAATTGTAGTTTCTTTGTATCAGTGTGTCCAGGAAGTGATTCCGGAATAGGGAAAACTTTTAACAATGAAAATGGTTATGTTAGTATATGGGACCATGTTAAGAGTTTTTATTCAAAGCCAAAATACATCGGGCGGCCTCAATACCACCTAGGTGATATTGGCGGCATCGGCATTTGAGCTGATGCCAGCGAACGGCGCGAGTATTTTGTCATTTATAGATTCTAAAAGTTTGATAAACAGCGAAAACTCTTAAGGGATATCGACGGAGTAAACGTCTACGCTAGTTTGGGACAAATATTATTTATTTTCATAAATAAAAGCGTAGGTAAACGTCTGCGCTAGGTTGGAACAAATATTATTTTATCTTCATAAATAAAGTGCTGTAATATTCGATATTTTTATTCACAACCTTGTGTGTTAATTATGTTTCATACAGGGTGTCGGGCATCGTGCGAAAATTATGTCGATTAATCGAAATAATTTAAGTTCGTATGTTATTCGGCGAGAAAATTTCACACCAAAATTTGGGGATTTGCTGCCTGTATCCAATATTTCAAAAAAAAGAAACTGATAATTTGGGAACCCCAGCAGGATGGATATAGTATACCAATTTAGAATTGATTTCTGCAACATAAGAGGCCTAAATACAAACATAAATTCGGTACACCAACATCTACAAGCAAATAGACCACACATACTAGCCCTTACAGAAACACAAGTATGTTCTACAACAACAACTGTGAACTACCCTTATCCTGGTTACGACTTACATACCCGATTTAGACATAAGTTCGGAATATGCCTTTTTGTCCGAAGCGACCTTTCATGTCACCGAGAGGAAACACTCGAACCGAACAACCTTGACGTCATGTGGCTCAAATTCACCGCCAATGGATTAACCAAGTTTATATGTTGTCTCTATCGCCCTCCGAGCGATAGAGCCTACCAAAGCTTTTTTTCAACACTAGCTACCACTTTTGACTCAATACAGGTTGATCACCCCAGTTCAGAAATAATCGTTCTGGGAGACTTCAATGCCCACAACACCAACTGGCTCAAACATCACAACAAGACCGACAACGATGGTAGAGAGGCTGAAGCATTCGCCATCAGCTGCGGGCTTACTCAAATTGTAGACGAACCAACTCGAATCTCAGAGAGGGGCGAATTCGCCGCCCTCCTGGATCTTTTTCTAACCACCAATCCTGACCAGTACACAGTTACAGTTGGTCCGCCATTAGGTACTTCAGACCACAAACTTATTACTACGGTTTGTGAATTGCCACTCATACAGAAGGATCCACCATTGCCTCGCAAAATCTGGCATTACAATTCTGCAAACTGGGACGATCTAAGGGAGTTCTACCTAGACGTCTGCTTTGGCGCTGACGACCCGTCAGTCTGCTGCGAAAAGATCACGCAAGTAATCTCCTCAGGAATGGAAGCATACATCCCAAATTCCATCAAGTTACCATCAAAAGGAAAGCCCTGGTTCGACAAAACATGCGAAAGAGCTGTGGGTAGGAAACAGCAAGCCTACAACTACTGGCAGCAAAATCAGACTGCTGAAAATCGGAATTATTTTATCCAAGCGAGAAACGAATGCAAGCGTGTTATCGACGAAACTAAGGACAAACACAATCAAAGGATCAGGAATAAACTTTTGCAATGCCCCAGTGGCTCCAGGAATTTCTGGTCGGTAGCAAAGGCAGTAAGTAACAACTTTACAGAAATGTCTCTCCCACCTTTGACAGACGAACGTGGCACCACGGCGACTACAGCCAAGGAAAAAGCAAACATGCTCGCTAAAATGTTTTCTTTGCACTCTACCTTAGACGTCCCCCAAGGCAAGACTCTCCCCACCATATCGAACATCAACACTACTATGGCAGATGTCAAATTTCATCACCGTGATATTCGTAAAATCCTTAAAAATCTAGATACGCAAAAGGCATCAGGACCGGACGGAGTGCCTGCCATCGTGTTAAAGAGCTGCGCCAACGAACTAACACCCGTTTTTTCCAGGCTTTTTTCTCTGTCTTACGGAAAAGGGATTTACCCATCTTCTTGGAAAGTCGCTCGAGTGCAACCTGTTCCAAAAAAAGGCAAGAAAACCACGCCATCAAACTATCGTCCAATTGCCTTGCTTCCAATAATCTCCAAAGTCATGGAACGTGTAGTCAATCAGCAACTACTCAAGTACCTCGAGAACAACAAAATAATCAGCGATAATCAATACGGCTTTCGCAAAGAGAGATCGACAGGAGATATATTGGCCTATGTCACTCATATATGGAGTAAGGCAATTGAGAACTACGGAGAGTCTCGAGCGATTGCGTTGGATATTTCAAAGGCATTCGACAGAGTTTGGCATGACGGACTGCTCAACAAACTACCGTCCCTGCCTCTCTCTGCAGCTGGCTTGCCAGTTTCCATAAGAGCCGATCTCTGCACGTTGCAGTCGATGGACACATTCACCATCAACGCGGGCGTGCCTCAGGGCGCAATACTTTCACCAACTCTGTTCCTCATCTATATTAATGACCTGCTGACCGCAACAAATAATCCTGTTTACAGTTTTGCAGATGACAGTACCCTTGTCTCCCACTTTAGATCAGAAAAACCCTTACCAGCGACTGAGACTCATCACCGTAGACAGGAGCAGATTACAGCAATTAATCAAGACCTGGAGAAAGTTCAAACTTGGGGCGACCGAAATTTGGTCCAGTTCAATGCAGCAAAGACCCAAGCAGCCACGTTTACCAAGAGGGCCAATACAGCGGGCCCTGACATCATTATGGCAGGGTCGACCATTCCTTCATCCTCGTCAATCGGACTGCTGGGTATCTCGGTCAACAGCAATATGTCCTGGCATGACCACGTTGCTAACATCGCAAAATCAGCCTCCCAGAAGCTTGGTGCGCTATTTCGCAACAAAAAACTCTATACACCGCAGCAGTTGCTCTTGCTCTACAAAGCGCAAATAAGACCGTGCTTAGAATATTGCTCACATATCTGGGGTGCCGCACCAAAGCACACCCTAAAGCTGCTGGATTCCATTCAGAAGAGAGCTGTGCGTCTCGTCGGCGACCCGGAGTTGACCCGGAATCTAGATAGTCTGGAACACTGCAGACATGTAGCCGAGATATCTCTGTTTTACAGATACTTTCACGGCAGATGTTCCCAGGATTTGATCCGCCTCATCCCGCCCCTGGCAGCTCCTGTCAGACAGTCACGACAGGCGGCAAGAGCGCATCAGTTCGTCGTACAACTGGAAACATCTAGAACATCGCTTTACAAGAACTCCTTTGTCTGGCGCACTGCATCACTATGGAACTCACTCCCAGGACATCTGTTTCCCACTAATTACAACTTACAAATATTCAAGAGCCGTGTCAATCAACATCTTCGCACACACACCGCTCATCGAGCGCCATAGGGTCTCCCTTTAGTGTGTGTGCCACTGCCATAAAAAAAAAAGAAAAAAAAACTGATATTCTCTAAAAGTGCACAAGTTGGTGCCAAAAAAACTGTCAGATAGTAAATGGATAATTAGAAATTTCGACATTCCACATATGTATCCCGTTCGCTTGTTTGAATTGGATTGAAAAAAGGGGAAATCTTATTCAAATCGAGAGATTGTTCTTAACACTCCAAACCCATAATGGAGTAAACCCAATTCGAAGGGATGGTATAAGAACAGTCCAGTAGGTAAGAATATTACATCTTCAAGGTTTAAGTCAGCAGCTTCTGATATAGAAATTGACACTAAAAAAGTTAAAAGCGCCAATCATTCTACAAGAGCAACAGCTGTTTCGAATTTGGGCAAAGAGGGAGTTGGTAAACAGTAAACATCTCACTAAAATTATTGGACATAGTAATACCCAATCAATCAAATCTTACTTACAATAATTAGACGTTGAACATCATCAAGAGGTGATTGGAGCCATGAGGAGTACTTTGCCAACTACTAGCAAGTTTAGTCATGATCAGAGCAAAACACAATATAAAACAAGAATAACGAAATTACCAACTTTCGTTCAAAGTCAAAGTTAAAATATGCTTTATTGTCCAAGATAAATCTCATTGACAAAGCTTTGTTTACAATTAAAACTACAACTAAAAGTAAGATAAAGTAACACAAAAGTAAAACAATTTTCAAGATAAATATGGAAAACATTTCAGAAATGAATACACAAAGCCTACCTTGGAGGACCAATAGCAATAGCAAATTGTTATGTATTTTTAAAATAAAACAGACAAACTAGTAAAACAAAGTCTAAAATTTAACATGAGCTAAAGCTCATTTAGTTGTTGACTAAAAAGAAATCAGCAGTCTTACGGCACAAGTAACAAAAGTCGATACAATAAAAACAACCAGTAACAATAAAAGAACAAATAACAAGTCACCAAACAACTATAAAATAAAGAAGCATTAAATGTTATCACAAAATTACTTGATGCATGATTAAAATGATATCTTAAAGATTATCACAGTAATACTCTGTCAGAGTGTAGTAAGCTTTACCAACTAACAACGTCTTTACCCTTTTACGGAACAATTTCAGTGATTGTTCTTGTTTCATAGCTACTGACAAATGATTGAAAATCTTTTTGCATTCATAAATTATTGATTTCTTAGTTAACGTTGATGTAGGTATAGGTAAAGGTATATCCATACTACGTCGTGTAGCATAACAAGGATCAGGATCTATAAACTTCTTCCTATTTTTAAATATTAAAATAACCGTCTCCAATATGAAAATCGATACCAAAGTCAAAATTCTTATTCGTTAAAGTTGGTAGAAATATATTTTTTGGAAGTAGCACGACGCAATTTCAAAGAAATTTTGATGTAGGTACATCCAACATATTTCGTTATACACCTAAAAAAAGTAACTTCAGTTACACCAAATGCTAAAACTCGGATGAGTAGTAGAGTTCAATCTATCACGTTTTGGCAATTCTAGTTTACTAAAGGTGGCAGAAATGTATATTTTAAAAAGTAATTCACAACACTTCTTATGAAAAAAATATATGATTGACATGATGGTTTGTTGCAGGTTGCAGTAAGCGCCTATGTGACATAATATCATTATAGGTTTGTTCCAACTGACTAGAAAACCGTACGAGGGACCGTCATTTCTAGTTGTCAATTTCACTTTTGAAGTTGATAAATAACCTGTCATGTTGACAAACGAATTATACTACTGGAAATTACCGTCCTATGTACGGTTTCACGGTTAGTTGGAACATACCTAATATATGTAATTTTTTCGTACCTCGCATATTTTTTTTAGAAATTAATAACAATCTAACGCTTCAGGACAAACAAAAGGTTTTATAAAGAGACTTTTTTCGTAAATCAACCAATAAAAACTTTCGCTCTTCCGGAGTCAGTGCGTGGACACATTGTATGGTCTAACACCATGTATTATACGGTAAATACTACATCGGATACTGTCTATCTTTATTTCAGAGAAGTTTGATAGAGGTTTACTGATTTTTTAAAATTTTTCAGTTTCTGTTTGAAATCCTTTTTATAATTTTCATTCCATTTGCAAAATTTAAACAAGTTTGTATTTACCATCTTTGTAATTAAAAACAATTTATGTTGATAACAGTCTCTATCTTTTCTTCCCAACTAAGCGTAATTTTTGGAAATTATAGCATTTTTTATCTTTGTTCCTATAAACTCCTGTTCTTTGATTTTGTCAAATGTCTCTTTAAATAAATCCATCGATTTTTCACCATATTTTCAGTACTTTTGTTTGGCACCGCTAAATGCATTCTTATATTAGTACCATAGTTTTTATTTAAAATTAAAATATGTGACGGATCATTGAGAAATATATCAGAATGTGATAAATCCTCAGAGCAATGCTGGCATTTAAATTTAATATGTGTCGATCTTATCAAATATCCAGCATAATAAGATACTACACAATCTTCTAACAAAACATTTTTTGAATCAATCATTGTTCCCGTTGTTGTGGGAAGATCGTCAGTTGATGAGAAATCAGCCACAGTATGATCAATATAAACATCAATTTTGTTGGAGTAAGTACAAACCCCTGAGTTTATCTCTTTAGATCCTTTGAATGGCATTAAAAATTGCTCGATATCTGCGTTGTCCTCGCAATTTGGCGCCTTTGAGGGATGTAAAATATTGGTGATTGACTGAATTCGAAATGCCAATCTAAAAGCTTTGGCAGTTGGATTTAAACTCCATCCACCTTTTTGTCAAATAAGTGAAAAAAAGTTTTCTAAGAAGTCCTGATTTAAATTATTCGTCAGAAGAAAGCTATGAGATTGCTTCTCCGACTCAAAGAGACCTACAATCGCATTAATGGAATGAACAATACCGTCGAAGCAAGGTGGTCTGCTTTCTTTTTCTCGACGTATTTTTTTTTTCAAGGGGTTCACCATCTAATTTATTACTTTTCATTCGACTAGTTTCAGTCACTTTTATAAGAGATTCAAATATTTGCTTTCCTTTTTCTAAAGTTTCTAGTACCAACGGATTTCTTTCGCTAAGACCGCAGTTAAATGGATTTTTCGCGAAAAGACGTCTACTATTTAATGAATCAAACAAATTATTCAAATGTGAAATAAAATCGGCAGTATCCAATCCTTGTTGATCGAGTTGTCTTAATTGTCCCGTAGCAATGCATGATCTTATTGCTGCCGCCATTGAATTCGAAAACAATTGTAACGCTAGAGAACAAGACATCTTTTCGAAATTATTGGGATTAATATGTTTATCTGAAATTTTAGGAAGAGCCCTTGCTGTGCTAGTTTTTTTGTCAATATCAAATGTCCGCCTTAAAACATCAAACGAAAATATTTTACATCACAATTTAAAGATACCAGTCAACCAGTTATTTCGCACGCTTTTAAATAGGTGCGGCACGTCATAAATGGTGAATATTTTTTGATTGTTCAACTCAAAATAGGGTTTGTCTTTCGTGACTCCTAATAAATTTAAAGCTCCTCTATTACCGGAACCCTGATCGCACACAACCGCTTTGGGTAGAAATCCTATGGAAAACAGTGATTTGATATTAAAAATAATTAATTTCTTTAACTTATCTTTGTTTACAGAATTACATGAGAAGAAATAAGAAAGAGGAAATTTCCATTTTCCATAAATGCTTCGAACTGAAAACACTAAGGCATGCGTTGCATATTTAGGACTTCTTCCCAAAGGACCTAAATCTTCCAAACCCTCGATCAAGTCTAGTTTTTTATTGAATTCGATTGCTTCTTTAATTGCCATTTCATCAAAAGCCACAATAAACTTTCTCTGACTTTCAGATAGCGATTCAGATTTTGCCTTGAGAAATTTCAATACACATTCATCGATTCCTGTTTTGTATTCATTTTGTCTAAGCCAACCTTGGATCGTTTTCGGGCTGGGCAATACAACACCCTGTTTTCGCAAAAAGTTGTACCCTGCTAGCGATTTATAATAAAAGGTTGTGGAAAATTCTTTCTCTTTTTGCTGCCATACACGTCGTTTTCCACGAAATTGCATTAGAACAAAAGTTTTTTTCTCCGATTGACAGCAAATATTAATTTTGCAGACACATATCAATCAGCAAAGTATTACTTTTCCTGTCCAGGCAGCAAAGTAAGTACTTTGCTGCCTAGGCAGCAAAGTGATTAGTCTCCATGGGAATAAAACGTTTGACATAAGTTGTCAAACTATAATTATTATGGACATATACATTTCCATAGCAACCAACCGTTCCAACAATTGCGATTTCTATCAAATTTTGTCTTCATTTATCACTACAGGAAAAATAAAAAGATTGTGGGAATTGCAATAATTTACAAATATACAATATACATAATATATCGTTATAAACAATCGGAGAAAAAATTATATGTTCAACTCGGCAGCAAACTAGATTGACTGCCTTAGCTGAATTCCTAGCCTCGCTACGCTCGGCTATGAACTATCAGCCACGGCAGTCAATCTATCACTTTGCTACCTAGTAAAACAAATAACTATTGCCACAGAACTTAAAAGTGAAAGAAATGGGATAATATTGAAAACTGTTTGTTTATATCTACGAATATTATTTCTAAGCCTGCTTAACCTAAGGTGAATTTGTTTTATTTTTTTTGTTTGATAAACAATTTTATTTCGGAGTTTTAATTTTCTCGGTGTTGACGTTGGATTATCCGGCAAATCTACAAGTTTTTTGATAAAAGATTCGTCGGAATTTTTAGGAGAATCTGTATTTTGGGTGAAAATTGATGGCATTTTTCTTTTTTGGTACGTTCTTTTTGGGGTTAGAACCTTCAAATGTTCTGTCGGTTCTTCAGCACTTTCGGAAGCATATTTTCGTGGACTGTGTCGTTCTTAAGATAGAATTTCTTAGGCCCCCGAAAAATCTTCCTCCGAAAAATGCTTCTCACAAATATATTTTTTCTTCATGATGTCCGATGGTAATTCAGCCAAAGTTGCGTTTCCTGTAACCCCATACAGAAATAATTTTTTTTTAAGTGCAACTTTAAGAGCAGTCGGAAAATAACTAGAAAAAAAACCACGACCCACTTGTATAGGTTCGGATTACTCGAAAGTTCGAGTAATAATACTAACTTACCTTACACCAAAAACTAACAATTAAATTAGATAATTTTTTATTAGCTAATTTGTTTTTGCTGTTATACATAACGCTGAATGGTTTGAAAATTCCAACAACAATCGTTTACTTTCATTTGTCATTTGGTCTTATAACGTAAATTATTAATATTTTAATCCTAGACTTAACTCGAACTTGCATGTAATCCGAACTACAGAAGCCGGAGAGTGCACCTTTAGTAACGTACCTAGAAGAATCTAAGCACAAACAAATTAGCTACACGAACAAATTAGCTACGCTAGCTAATTTGTTTGTGAGCGAAGGTAAATATGAAAAAATAGTTAATTTTATACAATACACACAGTATGTCCATAGATTGACTCAGAAAGAAGAACTGTTTTATTTGTGCATTTCCGAAGAAAAGATTCACTTTTACTTGTCCTAAAACGTTAAAAAAATATTAGTTTTCAGTAAAAACTACCTATACTGGACACGCAAAAATTAAAAATATTTTACAAAACCTTATAAATAAAAGTTCTTTTCCCTCTGAAGTTACTTTTATTTTTGTGGTTTTTGTACTTAATAAAAATTTTGCATGTCCGGTATTTTTTTGAAAATTAATGATATTTTAACGTTTCGGGACAAGCAGAAGTTCCTATATTTGATTGATTGATGCATGACCGTTTATCGTTTAATTTATTATTTACGTTGCAAAATGTAAAAAATCTTGACCCTCAAGAAAACCGCTTTAACCACAGAGAATCTATGCTCAATGTGAAAAAATTGTCAAAATATGTTAACCCATTTTAGTTATATAGCAATAAAAATTGATATACCTACTTAAATGTTATGTTTGATTGGTTATCTAAGGTCAAATGACATAAATGTTAGTTTATAATATGATCTAAGCGTGAATGCAAGGATTAGCAAAAACATCTAGAGATACAGATATTGACCTTGGTAACGCATACATATTATACCTATATCGATCGGGTGCTGTATCGTCGAACTTATCAAAGGGTCAATTACTGTTTTCCCTAATTTTATTATTATTTAAGGCAAGAGACTATTAATTAGAAGTCGTGGAAGAGCAATAAAAAAGGGTTTGCTTAAATAATAAATCCAAGCTTTTTCCAGTAAACCAGGTACCTACCATTGAAATGATTTCGCAAACTTTTAGTTTGCGAACCAGGTACATATTAATGATTGCTAATAAAAACACCGTAGAAATAATAATAGTTTAAAATATCATATTCAAATGACATATCTTTTTCATTTAATCTTCGAAAATTACTACTCTAAAATAATTAGTGAAGCCAAGAATTGACCCCATTTAAATAGACTTTCGTACTCGCCCGACGATGTAGCATCACAAATCGTAACCAAAAGGTTGCATTTTTGAAAAAGTTAACAGCAATATCAATGATGCACGATTAAAATACAATCAATCTATCAATAAGTGATATAAATTACCTAATTAGTTTTATTAATTTTAACTTCTACAACTACTTAAATCTTGAATCTTAATGCTATCTACTATTACTATACATACTTTAATAGAGACTATATTTTTACGTACCACACCGAAGAACCCATGTCCTACACAATTCAGGATTTTTATCAGGAAATCTAAACATTCTAACCCCCCCATCACGCAGCTTAGATTTTCCACAATTGAAATATTTACATGTATTACCAGCCATGCTACAAAATGGAAAATACGGGCAGATATGAATGAGAATATTGCTCACAGTCATAAAATAGTTTACCCAAAGATTTTCTTCACACCATCAACCGTCACAGCAAGGGCATGCAAATGCTATTCAATATTTTTTTAGATCTTCCTTTCTTAATTATTATGCCTCTATAAGTATTTTTAGAAATGCAGGTAAATAAATATTAATTTTGCGGCTCCCGAAATGACCGGGGAAACCCATACACCACACAGCAGTTGCACACAGCCACAAACAAATTAGTTGCTTGTGACACCGCTGCAGTCGGCTCCTCACTCTTGGATCGCGACAACCCTTCCATGAATCTGTTTGTTCCACCGCAAACAAATAATTAGCTACGCGCTATCCACGCATCCAATTATCTGAATCGAAAGATATCGGCAACAGTGTAGAAACGGCGGTCGGCCGCTGGGAGTAAATTTGCAGGGGAAATTGAATTCACGCCGCTCGCTGCCTTTAGTGCCATCTCTTGAAGTATGATAGAGATTCGGCGTTCGCTAAATGACCGTTTCATTTCTTGTCATTCTGACCAGGCGTCTGTTGCGTAGCTATATTGTTTGTTCTAAAACTGGTTGTTCAGAATACAGTGAAGAAGACTAGTTGACATTTGTCGTTGCTAATGGTCGCGGTTGAGAGCCTGGCATTGAAACAGGAGTTTCTGTACCATTATAAGGAATAACTCGAGGAATATTCACGGTGTTGTTGCTACTGGAATATGATGGGGTTGGTGTGTTCAATGAACGATTCTGTGCTTTAAGTATAGCCTCTTGAAGTTGAATTTTTGTACGCAGTCTGGCATGCTCTAGAATCTCTTTCATATCTGGTAACAAGTCTGGTAACAAGGATAATAGAAATAATCTGTCTTCGTCCTCCTCAATTTTATCCTGTAAAGAATCTGTCATAACTTTTCTTTTGAGGACAGTGATCAACTCATCATCATTATTTTAATGTTTCTGCTTTTGGTTGTGGTTTGGCATAAATAGTTAGCATAACTTGACCTTGATCTCCACTTTACGAATCATCTTCTTGAGATCTAGTTGCTGGCACACTTTCACCATAGTTTCCGGTAAGGCTGTCAGAAGTTTCCTTAAAGCAGGTTTCTAGAAACCTCAACTGTTCAAAATAAACATATCGCTTCCGGCCACTGGCAGCAAATCCACTTTTCTCCTTCTTATTTTGCTAGTTCTCTTGCGTAGCTATTCCGAAGGTTATTCAATTTTTTTTGACTAAAGATCCTGAAACATATTATTATTGAAATACTAGATCGGGCATCTCTGTCATTCAGCTTTTATCTTTGTTATATTGCTTATATCAACTGAATGTTGATATTATACAGAACTTCTTGATATTATGTATTGTATATATTTTAGGTTTATAAACTACCGAAACTTTAACCTACCTAAATTGTGGAAATAACATTTTGCATAAAAAAATAATTAAGAATCTAGTTGCCAATTTCATTTTCTCCTTCAGGTCTTTTTCATTGAGAGTTGGAAAAAAGTTAGTAATAATTTGTCCTCAAGCGTTCTATTTTTCGATTTTGTTGCTGTACATCAGCTGTTACATTCTATATTGTCGGGTACATTTCAACTTGCGAAATAAATTCTTCAGTATTGATTTTGTCAACTATTTTCTTGGTACTCATTTTTCTAAAAAGTGGTCTACCAAAAATTACACAAATAACAACCTATACTACGCTCCTGAATTCAGAATTTCATACAAAGAATCACAGTGTGAAGACACTTGAAGGGTATGCGCTGGTAAATAAGGCAGCTTCTTCTAATACAATGGTTTACTAATTAAACTTTAAAATTATTACACAAATTCTTGGTAATTCTATAATCAAAAATGAGACACGTAACTTTCGCTTTCTAGTCTGAAAGCTGTCTGACAGCAGCATAGAAAATATATTACAGGGAGACAGCAGTACGATCTCGATTCGTTTCGGATAGCGCGGAGCGGTGGCGCTGTATTCAAATAATTTGAATTAATGGCAGTAATATTGCTTAGAGAAATAATGGCGTGTAATTTTGAAAACTTAAAATAATATACACGTATGATCGTACAACACTCATATAAGCATGTGGTTTTCAATGAGAAGAACAGCGGGCGACTGAATTTGTCTCCGATTCCCGACGCGAAAGGATATCCTCCCGCTATTCGTCCGCCGCCGGCGGAAATCGTCTTAACTTCTTTGGTATCCCAGTGTGAAACGATTTCATTAAAATGCATGCTCGACAAAGGTCCGCTTCTAGAATCGGATTCGAGAATACGATTCCGGAATCTGAGTGTGAAACGGCTCTTAGACAATAACACCTAGAAAAATTACCAATTTTTTTTATAATTTATAGTCGACTTAGAAAAAATTAAGCATTTGCCTTAAATTATCCACATGTGTGTTAGAGCAACGGTTAGAGTTAACGTTAATGGTTTAAGATAAGCCCCATAACATACATAAGCCCCATAGTAGACGTATCACAATACTTTATTATGAAATTATCTTGGCCCAGTTTGTCATGGGAATAAAAACGACAATGAAACTGCTTGATATCGTGCATTGTCAGAGAACTACATCTATATGATTTTGAACTGTGCTGGCAAGTGGGATATGTTGGAGTTGCAAGATCCTTGGCTTTGTACCTAAAAAAATCTACCAAAAAATATAAACAAAACACAGAAAATAAATACAACCTACCGAAACACGTTTTGTAGCCAAGTCGGGAGTAACGGGCTTCGGAAATTGTGCGCCACACTCTTCCATTTTCAATTAAATAATAAAGGAACTTCTTTACTCTCAAAATATACTATTTCACAAAGACAAAACTTAAGAAAACCTTTGTAACGATCGTGAATGAATTAACACATTCGCTGCCCAGAAAATACCGTACAGTATCCTACGTACAACTCTCATTTTTTTTATCAAAACTAAAAGAAAATGCATAAGCTAAGTGAGTTAATGTTAGTAACTACCTAATTAATTTCATTTTTTTATGAAAGAAAACAAAAACACGCCTAGCGTGGTGTGGGCACGGGGTATGCACTTTCTTACCTTCTCTGCCACAGAACGCACTAGGCGCGTAAAAAATATTTTCACAAAAACTATTTATTAAAAAATATTTTAGAACTATTTAGCCTACAAAACTTAGAAATAATAATATATGGTACAAAATTAACAAAACATTTTAAAAACAAATAAGTGGCATCAAATAAAACTTTTTTGTACTATATAAAAAAACGTAAAAAACGCCACACGACGAGGGTCAAAAAAGTCTTACATATTAGCGTGAAAACCCTAAAACAAGGCCTCAAACACAGTCTAGTACTTTCTGGACACAATGGGCAATAATATATGGAATCCTTCCGTTGCTTATTCTTCCAACAAACTTGGCAGCGACGACTTTTGGTTTTTCTGTTGGCACCCTTTTGGCACAATTCAGGTAAATAAAAAATTTTAATTTTGGAATTGGTTGTAGAAATGGACCCAACAAATCTTGAATAGCCGATAGTCTGTATTCATGCAAATCGATTTGCTTCTTGGTACCTTCTTTATATAGGTTATGGGAGGCAGCCAACATCATCAGGAAAATGTGGATTCCTATTTTTTATACCAAATAATTGTTTTATGCTCACAGGAGTAATATGCCATCATTTGGTCGCCGTGGTTCACATCCGACATAAACTGGTTGTACTTGTTTATTAATTCCGGTTTTTGCTTGGTTTTGCCGAGTAGTGACTTCTTGTAACTGGCCGCCATATTCACTAGAAATTGCCTAGATTTTTCTTCTGTCCTTCCATTTCAATACACAAATGTTTTTGTCATTATACATAACAGCAAATTCTCCTTTTTTAAGATTTTTAGTGCTTCTGATGGATTGCCTATGCCATTCAATCTAAGTGTTCCAGTAACGTATGTTTTTTCATTAGCTGTTCAGTCAGACTAACGCTGTTATAAAAATTATCCATATAAATGGAATGCCTAAAACCCAATTTTTCTCGCAATAGATGCATAACAACTTTCTCTGTATGGTGCTGACCACCTACGAGAGAATCAGTTGACGCTTGCCCTTTACATATTATCGAAACTTACGCCTACCGCGCCAGAGAGCCATAGATTCGTCCAGTGATAACTCTTTTTTGGAGAGTAAATTGTTTGCATTCTTGAATTGTCCATTTTACCAATTGGGCTACGTGGTATCTGGCCATTAGTATCTTCAAAATTTAAAAATTTCAAAATGAGCAAAAAGCGATTCCGGTTCATATAATTTGAAAATGCGGTTAGATTAAAGAGGGGATACCTTTTCCAATAATCGTTAATCTTATTCATTCTTATTGTGCCAATGTGGAATAACAAACCAAGGAAAACTTTCATTTCGGGGATTGTGACATCATTCCATCGTGCTTCATCACTATAGCTTCTGGATAGCACTTCAATAGCTTGTCTGTTTGTTTTTTGGCAAAGACTGTCGAAAAACTTCGGTAGCTAGTAAACATAAATAATCTATGTGTCGTGAGTCACTGGGTTGGACCGGTAATCCAGGCTTTCCCGTAAAAGGAATATTAGTCTTTTGAGGAACTATTTCAGTCCAATTTTAAAATGAGGTTGCACCATTTTGAGGAGGAACGACGGTTGTTGGAGATGTCGCTAAAGTTGATGGGGTGCGCGGAATCGGCATGAGAAGTTTCTGTGAGCCTCGCGTGGCAGCTATCGTAAATATTTCACCGTCGGAATCGCTGTTACTTTCAGTTTCATCAAAATAATCTGGATCGTCTTCGCTTTCGTTAAGAAACGGATCATTCTCGTCTTGAGAGTCGTCCAACATTTCACGCAACTCCTCATCTGATAAAAATGTGTGTCTATTATATGGGCCATATTTACCCTGTTTTTTAAACAGTTCGTCTGTTCTGGATGGCCTAGGCTGTTCGTTCATCATTGATACCTGTAAATACGCAAAACAGTCACAGGCCAGAACAAGAAATAAATTATTTTTATTATTACGCATATGCATTTACTGTGTGCCCCTAAACGCGCCAGGTGCGGTCAAACAGCGAAGAGCATGTATAAACTATGAACTGTCATGGGTAAATTGCTATATTGAATGAACTAAAAACTTATAAAACAGTATGATTACTTACCAAATGTTTGAAAACTCAATCCAATAAATAAAAAATTTAGCAACTCACCAACTTAACAAAAGAATCACAAACCAAATCCAGTGCGATACTGCCAAGACAAGTGCCAAATGCACCCCCCACTATTATGCAGCATAAACTCCATGCCGTTTAAAGTACAGGCTCTGAAAACCATGCCTACATGGAACGCGCGCGGCGCGGTGTTGGGACACGACTAAACTTATAGCCAACGCGCCTGGCGGCCTGGCGCGATCAGGGCAGCGAATGTGTTAATAATCACACAAGGTTATAATATTAAACGCCAGACTACAAGCCAGCTGGTAGGCGCGTGGCACATAAAGCGGTGCTGTGATTGACTATAATGGATTTGTTGGCGTTTGATTTTAGTTGCGCGTCGATTTGTCGTATTTTGAAACTAACTGAATATTTTGAGCGTAAATTTTAAATTGATTTGTTGGGTTTTGACAGGCAAACGTCATATAGGCTTAGAGAGAATTAAAAGGCGAATCCAGGCCTGTATCAAACTCATTTTTCGTGAAAAGTGGATTTGTCGGGTTTTGATTCAGTTAATCTGTCATTCTCCCTTTTCGTCTATCTTAAAATTGCTATAATAAATTTTAAAAAATAAAATTTAAGTCATCAATATAATGGGTAGAAAAGGCAAACGGTAATTTGATAATATGAGATCTGAACAAATACGATTTTCGTTAAACGTTTTAAAATCTAAAATAAATTCACTGAGATCAACAATTGAAAATGAAGTTCTAGAATCCAGAATACATGAAGGAAGTGTATTTAAGGACATCACTGATGATTATCAATGATGCTGTGAAGTAATTAAAACTTATAAGCTTTTTTAGTAATGTGGGCCTTGGATCTTTTGATTTCAGACTGAAATTTTCTGTATGCTATTAATTTCACATGATATATTGTCTTTCTAGAGGGATTATGTCTCAAAATTAAAAAATAATTCTCAACCTTTCCTTTACTGACTAGATTAATTCGTTTACACTAAAAAATAGGCAATATCTGACAATGATTTCAACCAGAATATCGCTTGAGTTTGAATGATCCTTACAGTTTATTAAATTGAAACTCAATTGTGTTTTTAAATAGTTCTCAGAACAGAAGATACATTCAGACAATGACACAAACGAGGAATGAGATAAAATAATCTTGAAATTGATTATGAGACTAAAAAATAGAAATAGGTGCCAGGTCTTATCAATTTTGATTTTTCATATGGCCTGGCATCTATGAAGTCAGTATCACTGTCGGAATTCCTTTTTTGGTAATTGTCCCTACAATTACAACATTTGACTTTGCCTATAATTTTTTTGCGATAAATCCAGCAATATAGGTAGCTGTACACTTTGAAATTTTTGTTTTTCTACGCAATACTATATTTGAGGGTATTTCAGGCTCTTCTATATCATTTAAGCGAGTAACCGTATCAATGTCACCTAAAAGGAAACCTTGAAGGTTCACTAAGGCTCCAGTGCTCTCATCTTCTTCACAATTGGCTCCAGGTGAGTGAGTTGACATGAAATTATTTTTACTAAAGACTTAAACGATGCGATAAAATAAGAAGCATTGGGCATGTTTCCCTTCCATAATAATTTCGAATGCACCAAAATCTTTTTTCGAGTGCATCCTGCTGGAGTGCCCTCAAAGAAATCTATTTATTTTTATGTGCGTTCAAGATTTTCTGGCACAAATAAATAAATCCTCTAAGTTACCATGAGGTTTTTCAGTGATGGTACTACCTTAAAATGCCTCGTTTCAGCACACTAGTACCTCATTGACTGAATTATTTTATGGAATCATACCAATACTTCAAGTGTTTCGAGTTGGAAGTGACGCTAGGCTTAAGAGGTTTCCGAGGGACCTCTTTTAGGCTGGAATTGAGGCTATCTAATAGTTTGTCCAAGAACAGAATTAGCTCAGCTGTTTCCACTGCTTCAGGATCTAACTTAACTTAGGATTCTTCGAAAAAAAGTTAATATATGCTATAGGAGGTACAGTTATATTTTGTTTCTGAAGAACAATACTTACTCAAGGTGGTAATTCTCTTCATGATTATCCCTACTTGGTAGCTGAAGACTTAAGTGCAACAACTGACATTATTTTTCCCCTTATGATATGCTTCCGTTAGTTTATTGCAAATACGATTTTCATCGTCACAATCTAGAAGGTACAATTCTTCGATGTGTACCCACTTTGCGACCTGTTTTGTTCGTTTCTTACACCTTTAAATAAATGGGGGGTGTCATAAGTAGGCACAATTCCTTTTGTATCTACCAGGAACTCAAGGAGCTCATTTTCAGTGTTTTTTTTTCTTTGGTGAAGTTCATTTTTCCTTCTATAAAAGACTGATAGCAGACTGGTTGGTGCTACACAGTAGCTATTACATTAAGGCCAATTTGATGGGCCTTCCTTATAATGTCCACTATCAGGCTCTTGAGTAGTGTCCCTTTAGATGGTCCATTACTAGTGTAATGTGGCACACAGGTTAGAATAGAACAGAACAAATTTTATTCTCAACATTACGGTTTTTCATATACTTACAAACTAGTCGCTAATATATAAAGCTGTGTGTTGTTATCACGAGTTCTATGTTCCGCTGTTCCAGCGCCACCACACACGCGAACTAAACACCTACGACTTACGTAACACACAGGTTGCTTCTACTGCCTGAATACACCATTCAATCAGTAAAACAGTGGCATGATCAGCTAGTTCAGGTGATCTTCTGTCATGGCCTTCATCATAGACTCCAGTAATTATGTCCTCTTTTGAATTACAGTGTACTAAACTATCGATAGCCATTTCGTCAAATACCAAAATTGCTGTTCGATCAATTGGTTTCAATTTTGACTCGGGTCTTCTGAAACTTTCAAACATATTATTGCCGACCCCAGCAGTGAATGGAACTCTATTCAGTAAATTTATTGAAGTTCGTTTTGAAGAAAGTGCAAACAGCTTCGACAATAGACGATATCCTTTACCACTCGCTTTTAAGAGGTTTAGGGAAAATATCTTCTCATTCATTGTGAATCGTCTAGCCTTAGGTTGTTGTTGTTTGAAATTATATGTCGAGAGATTCACATGGTTTAACAAATTTTTAGACGGCAACCTTCATTCGAACATTAAACTCGTGACTCATTCACTAAGTCTACATATCTTTTTGATAACATTTCTGTAGAAATATTTTGCCTTTGGGATCAAGAACTTTTCTCTTGTAACGTTGACATTTTTAAAACGCTTGCCTTCCGCTGTATTTTGGCAGCTACAAAAACGAGAATATTAGTAGGTGTCTAAGCTGCATGAAATAATTTCAATTACTACCCGTAACAAAGCTGCATGAAATAATTTCAGTTACTACCCGTAACATGGCACACATTCAATAAATTGATGCTTAACCATTTGCATTAAATATTTCCCCAGTATGCCACATTTTTCTGAATATACTAACTAGTCCGAAATCATTGACAAAAGCTAACACCTTTTAGAAGAAACTACTATAAAATTACCTTTTTATGCACAACAATATCCTTCCCTTTAGAAGCCCCCGTTATTTTTGTCTAGAATTATTAAGTACAGATATTAACTTAGTTAATGAATGTTATAGTTAGACTAGAATATAAGTGAGATTAGACTGTATCTATAATCGGATTTTCAAACTAATTATCTATATCAAAAAGTGAGTTTGCTGTTCCAATTGGTCTAAGGTCTAAACCTTAGATCATTGGTCTAAGGCCTAAACTGAAGAAATAAGACAAGAAATATATATTTCCTTATCTACATGACATCACACACAAAGAGTAAACATCGTACTAGATTATGTTATATACAGGAGTGGGGTACGTAACAACCAGAAAAATGTTTTGTAAGTTAGACACTCTATAACACAAAAAAAAACAAACAATAATCACTTACGTGTGTGAATAACTGCTTTATCACATTCTTTTCCTAATTGATCAATCAAAAACATGAATGATCCTGCTCATATGATGTAGAAGGTGTTGTATGGCGTATGTTAGGGGTTACTCAATAACTCAACGTTGTCAGCGAAAGTAAATATTTAATCGAACGAACCAACTCTTACAGTGTTTACTAAAGACTAATTCTATAATATAATCCTATATATTTCTTCTCCTATCGTCTTTCTTACGTCATCCCTCATACATCACGTTTTGCTGACTTGCTCCGATATATCTTTCTCGCCTCGTCAGGAGATTGTTGTGCAATTCGATAGGACCGCCAACACGTATAAAGTCGGAATTATACCCATTTGTAACGACTTAATTTTTTTGAAGTGAAACTTGTCCCGAAAAACGGTCACGATATTTTATTGTGATATCTTTGTTAGTTTGCAAGCAAAAAATATGGGATTTGCTTTATTACCTTGTCAATACATAAACGAAACTTTTATGAAGAATATTTTCTTTTCATTTAGGCCTCCGCCTTTTGTTAATTGAGTGGTATATTTAAAAAAACGACTTTTTAACCAAATCCGTTACGATATGTATACACCGGCGGTTCTACGGGGGGGGGGGGGGGGATTAAAGGGGGTAATTAACCCCTAAGGCTTGAAGAATAAAAACAATAATAGGAACTAAATTACAAAAATTATGATTTTTATTTTGTTAGAACACAAAACATACATAATAAAAAATATAATACTGAAGATCTCTCTATAACTAAAGTAATAAATTTATATGCCTTTTCTTTTCTCTGGCAAAGTCGATCACTTTTTCAATATCTGTGTCTATATCTTTGTGTATGTGCATGAGGGCTAGACCCACCAAACGATCTTGGCCCATGTTAGATCTCAGCCAAGCTTTTAGCCTGTTAAGAGCTGAAAAACTTCACTCTCCAGTCGCAACACTGGCTGGTAATACACAAAGGATACGTAGAGCTACTTTAATAAAAAGAAAAATTACTTCATCACATTCAATATAGGACGCGATCGCATCTTGAGGTATATCGGATAAATTCCTTTGCCACCTTTTCTTCCATAAAAGTAACTCACCGCATAACCTATCAAAAATAAATGTTTCGTTCTCCTTTATAATATTATTACTACTTAAATAATTCGAAAGATCTTTTAGCATCGTAGATATGTCTTCACCAGTGGTCTTCACTATTAACGATGGCACCAAAACATTTAGGTGAAATATGTTAGTCACTTTTTTATCGGCAAAGCGAAATTCAATGTCTTCTATTATATTTTCTAACAATGGAACGAATATAGAGATCATGAAGTAAACTTCTGGATCTATTTGTTTGTCTTGCAGCCCTTCGGGGGATCAAAATAGGAATCTCTAGAGCGTAATGACATTCATTTATTTTTAAAAAAAGTTAATGGAAAAATTGTCTGCATTTTTGAAGTGAAAACTTCTTTAGGCGCGTTTTGCATTTTTTTGTGGGGGTTGAATGAGACCGAGTCGTCACGCATCACGCGCCACGTGTCATGCTCGGTTATAACGTGATGCTCCTTATACTGGCATGTTCCCGTATAGGTAGAGGGCCAAAATTTTCAGGGGATGTAGCCGGGGTAAAAATAAGATCCTGGACGAGAACGGACCCCGTACGTGGGGGGTTTGGCCAGGGGAGGGGAGAGAAGGAAGAACTTAAATAATTAATTTTGGGAGAACGGGAAGAGGTACGGGGTCGAAATTTTTATGGTAGGTGCACCCCAGACTACCTTAGACCATACGGGGGGATTTAGGCGGAAAACCGTTTTTCGCCCGTATCTCTGCAACGAAGGCTCGGATCAAAATTGTGATAAACGATGACCCCCCTTGTCGAAGTTTTCACTTCTATCATGTGGTCTTAAGCACACAATTTTTTTCTCGTATCTTTTAAAATTGATAAAACGTCATCAATGAGAGTCTTGGCGCGGCATTTATCTTAAACTTTTTCTTGCAAAACATTACTTAAATCGTGCGTGATCGAGAACAGGTAAGACAAGGAATAAAGACTTACTTTAAGGTTTGTGTTTAAAAGCGATGATAACAAACTTTGAGCTTTAGAGGAAGTTTGGATATCATTCCATGTTAAAATTTTTTGCAAAGCATCAGCAACATGTTGAATATTGTTTTTAAATCTTAACACAGACTCGTTCTTTCACTCCATCTTGTCTCGCATAATTTTTTCAGGCCTTGTTCGCCAGAGTTTAACAAAACTGAGAAACTTTTAGCAGAAGCATTAAAAAAGCTGATTGTTTCTTTCATAATACCTACACAGTTTCTTATATCTTGGACATTATTGGATTTCGAAATTGATAGGTTTAAATAGTGACTCAGACAAGGAGATTTAATGGCTTGTGGCATATACTTTTGCTATTCAACTACTGCCCCCTTCTGATCTGAAAGCATAACACTGCAAGTGTCAGTACCTATGCCAACACAATCATTCAGGTTAAACCCGTATTTTTGTAACAAAAACAAATCAAGTTCAGCCAATACTTTTCCCGTCAATTTTGGTTCGGAATCTAAACTTTTTGAGGGAATTTCTATTTTTGTTGCCATTGAGCTTCCTAATTGATCAAAACAGTCTAAGAATGCTATAAAATCTTCTTTAATTTCATTGTTTTTAGGATACCTTATTATGAGTGTCATTTGAGATTTGTGGAATGTCTATAGTCTCGTCGAAAATAATACTGTAAAACTTAGATTTTTTTCACTTTTCCCACAATCTTTTCCAAAATTTCATGGCCACATATGTCAAATTAGTTCGTTTTGTATTGTATTGCTAATATACATGGCAGATAAACATCATCTCTAGATGGGTTTTTAGAGTTTGATCTCCAGAATTTGCCCGGAAACGTAGAAGCTCACGAAAATTGCCCTCATTTGACTCACTCAAAGTGTCTACCGTAATCCTACCATAATCACGGTGTCCTCGCAGTGCAATATTTTGCCTTCCAAGAAATATTACTTTTTCTATGAGAGGTCTCAGTTTTTTTCTGTTTTCTTTTATTTGTGATACTCTTTTGACATCTAAAATGTTAATAATTTGTTTTTCCGGATTCTAAAATGCTTTCAAAAAATTTTCAGCAGATTTCATAGCTTCTCTATGGTATTTACTGGAGTCATGCATAATTAAATCTCCATCTTTTTCTAGCAATTTCGAATATTTATAGAGCGGACTTAAAACTAATTTATTCAAAGGTATACTTTTGTTAACACCCCCATATTTTGCAAAAAGGAAACAAAATTTACAAAAAACACTTTGGCATTTTTCCGAGTATGTAAGTCATTTGAACATCTCAAAATGTTTAGCGGACAGAAAACACCGAATTTATTTTTCTTTTTTTTTATGGATCGAAAAAGGATATTTGAAGTCTTTTCCGCGAACAAGGGTATTCTTCAATATGTTGTATTTATCAGCATCTGGAATGACTTCAGCTCTTGAGCAGTATGTTCCAATATCGAAGGCAACGGATTCGTGACTATCTATGGACTGCTGTAAATATGTACACTTTTGCTTATCCGGGTGTTCTTGGCTATCTGTGGATTTTTCGCTACCTGAGTGTTGAAAATCAACCATTGCAGCTTCAGTCGGCTGTGTTATAGTATCTACCCCAATTTCTGCTAATGACCCTGGTTTTGCAGCTTTTGATCGCATTTTATTAAACAGCTGATCTATCGTCTGACAAGGTCGTTTACTCATTTTCTAAAAAAAAAATGTCTTTATGAATAAAAAAAATCATATTCAGGTCGAGGGTCACTAGAGAATGCGCTGTCATTTTGGCAATTATCATGTAAATCGGTTAATAAAATAGCAAATATTGATTGCCATTTCTCGCGCAAAAGTGATTTATAAATAAGCACATCGATTACATATTTAGCGTCGACATACGGTGTCGCGGTCTCGCTAAAAATTGACAATCTCATGTCCACTATAAACTCCTATTTTACTTTACCCCCCTCGGACCCAAGAGAATAATTGTCGTTTTCTTTTTGTACATTTATCTTTTTGTTTGTCAAATGGGTATATTTTAACCAAAAATTAATATACTTTTCAAAGATTTTCCCTGTGTTTTTTTTAACGTGGTATCATATGATACTTCTGGTAAATATAAGTACAAAATAAAACAAGTATGTAGATATATTATTTAATGATAAAAACAATTTGTTTCAATACTGCAACATAAACATTTTTACAGGCCGTACATTATGCAAACGTAAGCTTCTTACACCCCGGATTACTACATTTGGACTTGTTTGGCTATTTTTCATAAATTGTGGAAAATGTTGTTTCCTGGACAATCTAAATCTTTTGTCTGGTAAGGGCTGTAGTTTTCCTTTTTTTACTGGGACCCATATTCTCTTCTTCTGAGCTTTCTTCGTTGTCTCTTGGAGCATGTTCCCAAATTAAAGATTCAGCCACGGATAGTTTGAAGTCTAAACAGTCTAAAATGTCTTTTTCCCAAAATTTGCAGCAGCTGCATCTTGCCTGTATTCGAGCCATGCGGCTGATGTGGCAAAGTCAAAAAAATGATAGATAGTGCGTATTGTCCATTTATTGGTTCTGTTTCGCATTGAATATTTTCCCAACACCCTATCCAAAAGATCCACACCCCCATATTGATGTTATATTGTGCTACAATAGCTGGCTGTCTTATTTCAAGTGTTTGTTGTCAACTTTAGACCATCTGCGGCATTTGCCTTGAGGTTCTACTCCAAAACTTGATGAAGCAAAATGAATAGGTTTTGAATCAAACAATTTAATTAAATTTATTTTGCCTCCTTGTCTAATTAATTGATCGCTTGAACCCCTGCCCAACTTTCTCAGCTCATTATCTTTTAAAAAATAAGCGTTTTTGGGCAAACTATTTGCTATAATTGTCCCAGCTAAAGTTATATTACGCGATAGAAGGCAATCAATAAGAAGAATGGATGTAAAATATCTGTCTGTAAAGACCGAGACACCCAATGGAAGAGTATCTGCGAGTTTTAAAACCATTCTTCCTCCTACATTTGGTTTCTCGGGAGTTGCAATTGGATGTGTGCAAAATTATGTAACCCTGAATAAAACACAATTCCTGAAGAGTGCCAACCCAAACGGTTACAAAAAGAAAAATATTTTAATAAAAAAAATACATCGCAAATACATTAAATTGTAGTGGCAGAGACCCAACGTATCGAATAGTACGATGTACGCGTCTCTAAAGTGTATCCATCCAAACAACGGAGAGCGTCAAACATAGAGCACGTGATTTATGAAAATGGAGATGCTTGTACAGAGCCGCATTAAGAATTACGTGGAACATATTTAAATTATTGAAAAAGTATAAATTAGGGAATTGGTGCATAAAGCCTGCTTATTTATAAAAAAATAAGGTGAATATTAATGAAAATTAATGAGGAAGAAAAGTATAAAATTAGGGATATGTATACATATATTTAAACAATAACATTCAAAAAATAAAAAAAAAAAGATCACATTTTATGTTATATAAAAATGGCAAAACGAACAAAAGTAATAATACATAATACGAATAAATGTTAGTCGAAATCTGAAGAGCTAAGGCTAGAAGAATCATCATTAAGATTAATTATTATTTGATTTCTATCGATTTGTTCATCTATAAGGTGGTCAAGTTGCAACATTTTTACTTCTACTTTATCTCTTACATGCTCTACGCAATTGTTCCATTTTTCTGGTGTAATTGATATAACGGCCTCGTGGAAAATATTTTTTACATCACTAAATGTAAAACTTGTATTTTTATTTGCAACATAGTTTTTTATATCCGCCAAAATCAGTTCAATCGGGTTGAGCTCACAATGATAAGGAGGAAGCCGTAATACTGTTCTGTTATGTGCTTTAGCTATTTCGTCGACGATGTTTTTGTTATACTTTGTTTTATGTTCATTCACTATACTTAGTAATTCTGCTTTAACCATGTTGTCTTCAAATGGTATGGTCTTAGAACGCAGCCAGTCTTGAATTTCTGCTTTTCTTGTGGCTGTAGTAGGAATTTTTTCAGCATTCCTGGAATGGTACGGGGCGTTGTCTAAAACGATGACACAGTGTTCTTCTAGCGTGGGTAATACCTTGGTAAACCAATTTTCAAAAGATTTTCCGTCCATTTCCTCATGATAGTCGCCCGTTTTTTTTTGACTCGAATGCCCACAAGGCCTCAGGAACAAAACCGGTTTCACTTCCTATGTGACAGATTATTAACCGTTTTCCTTTTCCTAAAAATATTATTTATTGTAGACAGATACACAAAAGATAAATTGAGAAAAAAATGCATAAATGGAATCTAAATAGACTCAACTTTATTCAGTAAGACATAGCAAATCACTTGATAAAACCGAAGTTTTTTCAATATTACGATTTGGCGAATGAAATTTAATAAAATCTATGAAAACTAAACAGAGAAGCGATAGAAAAATCCGAATTTCGGTTGAAGTAAAAAGTATTATATTAACATCCTTACCTGAAGGGTTTTTCAATCCAGTTGATAAGCCGTTTAAAAATGCCTGCCTTGAGGAGGTTATCGACTCATATTCCCAAATTTTGGACTTAGTGTGACCTGCATTTACTCATGTTTCATCTAAATAATAGATTTTTCGCTTTTCTCTTCTATACGTTTGTCGTAAACAGACGTTATGCTTCGAAGGACCATATAAATTCAAATTATACCATAAATAAAGTTGCAAGAGAAAGATGATTTCTGTAAGTTATAATTGTCGCAGACGAAACGCACATTAAATGCAAATGGCACTCACCCTTTTTCCGTTCGTGGATCTTGTTGGAGAGCGCTCTCACTTCTTGTGGATTCGGTTCATCCCCTTTTTCGGATGGTCTGGACACTGAATTTGCTGTTCTGAATAAGTTAGTTCACTCGCGAAATAAAATTGATATGCGAAAAATCTTAAGTGTATTTCATGGCTTAATGGTCGCACGCCGTCCCTTGTACTTCTGTGCGGTACTACTTCGGCTCTTTTCTGCGCATGACATCATGCTCAGTCGACAGGCATAAAAGGAGTGTATATCCGCAAATAATGTGCATTGTTAGCGCGAAAATTCAAATATGGGACAAAACTATTTCCCATAAATCATACAGTTCCTGTACGAGTATAAGTAAATAAAACTATTTATCCCAATAAAATAAATTGAAAGGAAAATAAATATTTAAAAACCCGTCCATTTCCGACAACGTTCTTATTTTTCTTAAATAATCTCTTCTCCACAAAACGATTTCCGGTTTTTCAAGCAATAAACTGTTTCTTCCCCTTTTTTTAAATTTAAAGCTAATTTTTTTCAATAGCTTGTGAAATGTAGATCTTTTAAAATTTGGTAAATCTGGGTCATCATTTACCTCTCTCATAATTGCACTTATGGTCGGCATTTCATTTCGAAAAAAGAGTTGATGTACTTTTCCTCTGATCGCGTTTAAATCAAAATCGTCCACCATTTCAACAATCTTCTTTCTGGATGGGTATGGATTGGCAATAAAGGATGTGCTTTAATTTGGTTTTTGTACACATTCAAAATTACAGTTTTCTCATTAATATTCAAATGAAGTTTTTTTGGTCTTTTTTTTGGTGGAGTGTAAAAACATATGTTTGCATTTTCTTCAGCAGTATCTGTACTCCACATTTTTACCACTTTGTATTCTCAAAATTTAAAAATTCCCTCAATATACAACAAAAAACTACTACACGCACTTACGAACAACCGAGACAAACAAAAATTAATGTTTAATGTGGTTTAAACTACGTAACTATAAACGTGTCTGAGAATCCGGACCTGCGAATAAGCACCTGAAAATGCGAATTGTTAGTCAGTCAATCGATATCATTCGGCTGACGCTATTGGTTAAGAACAGAAGGCCCGTTTATTTCGACCAATAAATGCATATGCACGAGGTGATCACGCTCTGATCATTGTTTTGGAACACTTGCTTATTGCATGGATATACTTTAGGACGCAGTAATTGGTTCGAGGCCCGGTCTTTGCAAGTTTTGTTTATTGGATTGTTAGTTTTTTGGCATGCCTTGGGTTAGTTTTTGTTGGTCGCGTCCCGCAGCGAGCGGAGGTCCTTGTATGAAGTGAATATGTGAAAATACAAGTTACGAGCGGAGGTCGGGATCAGGCTACCCACAGCGGCGAGACGCTAGTGCTCGGCTACGAGGGACAGTCTATAGTCAGTGTGCAAATGCGCTGAGATTGTCTACTGTCGGGTCGTGTTGAAATAATAACCGAGGAAATAATTTTGCATCAGCGAATACTTTTTGAATCTCTCCCGACAGACTGCTCGCTGCTGTAGGTGTGCGGCGGCTTTTACGTTTGATGCAAAAACATCAAACGATTTTTCTGAGTGGCTCTGCTTGATATTGTTTGTACTCTGGCCTAGGAATGCAAAATATTAATTTGACGTATTTTTTATGACAGTGGCACGCACACTAAAGGGAGATACTATGGCACTCGAAGAGCGGTGTATGCGCGAAGATGTTGAAGGATTATTACAGATTATGAAGCTCATAATATTGTTCAGCCGTTAATTTCTGGGAGAGTTTATAAAGCGCCGTACTTCCCAAGCAATCCAAATGATTGAATGATACTTTCACCGATTTACATTATAGATACAGAATTGGTATATCAACTATAAGCCATATTGTAAGAGAAGTATGCGCTAAAATTTGGATGATTTTAAAGGAAGAATGTATACCAACACCATCAAGGGAATATTGGCTGAAAATATCGAAGCAATATGCCGAACGAACTCATTTTCCACATTGCATCGGAGCTGTGGACGGTAAACACGTTCGAGTGCTTAAGTTCACGGGCAGCAGATCAATGAATTTGAACTATAAACACTTTTTTTCAATTCGTCTTATGGCAATTGCTGATGCAGTCTATCGTTTTGTTTACGTTGACATAGGAGCATACGGTAAAGACTGCGAATCTTCAGATTTCCAGATAACTGTGTTTTGGAAAATGCTGGAAGAAGGGAAATTAGATATTCCACGACCAACCCCACTCGACGGAGCCGAAGATATTGATTTGCCGTATGTATTGTTAGGTGATGAAGCTTTTGCATTAACTACCAATATACTGCGACCCTATGGAGGACATAACCTCGACGACGCAAAAAAGATTTTCAATTATCGTTTGAGCCGCGCTGTGCATTCGGCATTTTAAGCAACAAGTGGAGAATTTTTCTTCGACCGCTCAAAGTTTCCAAAACATTTGCGAAAGATATTGTCAAAGCCTGCATCATCCGTGACAATTTAGTTCGAGATAGGGATGGATTAACCTCTGATGCCTTCTACACATCAAAAGGATTTATTAATCTACTTGTTACAAGAAATGTGAGGGGAAGAAGCCGAGCAAATTACATTAGAGAATGCTTCACACGTTACTTTTTAAGTTCTGATGGTTCATTACCTTGGCAAATGTCAAAAATATAAAACTTGTCAAATACAGGATAAGGCCGATCCACACCGATGAGTGTTCACCCTGGGTTTTGAGTTGCCATGCAATTAGGGACTCTATTCTGGACTTTACAAATGTTAATTTAAAGAACCAGAACAATTTTGAGCGATATTAGTGAACACATTGTCCAGACACACACCGCCTCTGGTGGGAAAACCCACAGTGCCATGCATCCCATATGCCTCGAAGAAGTTGCACAGCTCCACCGCCTTACTATCTTGTGTGGAAAAATGGACATTAAAATCACCTGTTAGAATTGTATTTAGTGATAGATTCATACAATCAAGAATGGCTGCCAAGATTTCCAAAAACCTGTCAAAGTCTCCAGTGGGGGACCTGTAGACAGTAATGAGCTGGGTCGCAGAATGCTTTAAAAATACACCCGCTGCTTCGCAGTTCAACTCCTCCGAGAACCTATAAATATTAAGTTCGACAAAATCAGTGTCATCCCGCAAGTAGACAGCCACACCCCCATGACCCCTCACAGACCTGCAAAAGCCAGAAACAGCCCTGTATCCTTCCAGTGCTATCACTGAAAATTCATCTGAGTTTAGCCAGTGCTCATTTATACAAAAACAATTAAATACCTTATCCCTGAGGACTATCTCAATTTCAGACAATTTATTACGAACACTCTGCATATTTGCATATAACACAGATATTCTACTCCTGCTTGGTACCCCGTACACAGAGCCATTACTCTTAGGGGAAACCTCATGGTTCACCGCCGTTCTAGTATGTAGCGTATCCTCTATTTTAGCCCCTTCTGAGGCGCTATCCTCTTTAAGTTTAAAAATTTGTTCACATAAATACCTTTGGGCCATAGATTTGCATTCATTATTGTTTTTTGCTCTACATCCGGCACTTCAACCCTGAAGGAACTGTGGTTTCTATGTTTTGTCCTTAGTAACTCGCAGGAACAATCTTCGATCCCATTGTTTTTTAAATATTGTTGGATTTGATCTGTAGTCGTCGACTTAAGGTCGATTCGCATTTTACGGAACGTCAACGTCACGTCACTGACCGGCAACGTCACGTTAAAAACTGTCGCTCATTCGCAGTATACGATCAGATTAGGCTCCGTCACTTCAAATCTCATTGGAATTTAACAGTGCTACATGCTCACTATAGTGCCTAAATTTTGTGTGTAATTTCGAAAAATGAACAAAGCAAGTTTAGCATGCAAGTTTAGCAAAGAAAAATTAGCAATGATTGCTTTAATTGTGAACGAAGAGGAGCAGGCTAGCCCTAGAACTAAGAAAAAGTTGTGGGTTAGTTTGGGTTATTTGCTAATAGAAAATGTGTAGGGGAATACTACACATTGTTCAAGCAATTAGAAGATGATCAAATTTGTTTTTACAAATACTTCAGAATGAGTCAGGATCAGTTTTATGTACTATTATTTAAAATTGAGAAGCAAATTCAGAAGAAGAACACTACATTTCGAGAAGCAATCAGTCCTAAATAAAAGCTAATGGTATGTTTAAGGTAAGACAATGGCTTAAGAAACACTCAAATTAAAAATAAATAATAGTTTAAATAGCCAAAAAACACGCTTTTATAGCAGATCAAACTAAAAAGTAAAAATTAATTTTAATTAGTAAAATAATTCTCAGAGTTTAAAATAATAGTAAAGTGATAAACAAAAAAAATCATAAAAATGCGTGGGGTGCTCCACATCGTTTTTTATAGATATTTCATTAGTATCTAGTTCTTAAAGTAGAGTTAGTATAAAAATAAATTATAAAGCACCCCACGTTTTTTTATAATTAAAATAACTTTTTACTTTTTAGTTCGATCTGCTATGAAACAGTGTTTTTTAGTTTTTTAAACTATTATTAATTTCATACTTTTTAGTATGTTAAAAGCGTTTTTTACGTTTTTAATCATAAACAAAACAAAATTTAGCCCCTCCCCCTAAATACGCCCCTGGATTCGATGATACCATATCATTATATTGTTACCGGAACTATAAATGCGTACCAAATTTCAAATCAATCCGACAAGTCATTCAAAATCCACTTCCTAGATTTGTTACTGACATAATACATACACACATACATACATACAAACCTACAAGCGAAGCTAAAATAAAAGCGTGTTAATGAAAAATATTTTTATTCTAAAGTAAATGAAAACATGACAACGGATTCTAACGCATGATAAATATAGTTTGCTTTAGCTGTTATTTTGGTCAGAAATTTTCTGTGTTGAAATTTTCATAATAACTTTGAGTTGAAGACGCCACAGAATTTGTAGATGGAGTGAAACATTCATAGTGTTGTTCGGGCGATACCAGCGGGGTCGTAACCCGCAGCATTGTGCTTCTCTGTGTCTCTTGTAGTGGTCGTAGTCCTGTAGTTTGAAAAGCCGACGCCTGCGTGGCTGGTATACTCTGTTGGTTTTTATTCCTCTGTAGTTGTGTCCATTCTAGATCAGACACAATTGAAAATAGTCTTGTTTTAGCTATATGTTGATATTCGGGTGTAAATATTTTAACTGTTGCTGCCAGACTATTGAAAAACAAATCAATAGGGTCAGAATTTGATGGGGACTGTGACTGTTGCTTATCACTGTCGAGTAAATAATTCATTAGAACAGATGAGGCTGTTTCAGGTCTATTCGTTTTCCTCACCTTAGAAGAGGAAGGAGCTGGCATTTTTTTGGGAGATAATGTGCGCATATCTCCGTTTTCGAGGATTTTCAGCTTTATTTTCATGAATGTCATCATTTTCAGAAGCACTGTACTCTACAGGTTCTCCTCCATCATTAGTGTCTCCTCCATCATTAGTTTCTCCTCCATCATTGTTTTCTTCATTAGCGCTTCCTAGATCACCAATGTTGCATTTAGTTTCCCTCTCCTTGAAATAAGGGATTATAAAAGACATAAAATCTACATACTTCCATTTTTTTGTACTATTGGCAGCTTGTCCACTTTTTGTGACTTTCTTTTTCAACGCCTTTCTTAGCTGGTCCCTCAAAGAGATCCATCTTGATTTGCATGTTGACCCTAGAAATAAAATAGAACCAAATCATAAAACATGAAACTTAAATTAAATAATTTTTTTTTTAAAGATTTTTAGCAACTGGAGACTCGTTTCAGACTATATCGTTTAGTAATCGTTTAGGACATTCCACTGTGCATTATATAGTCAGAGAAGTGTGCCAAGCTATAATTGATAACTTACTAACAGAGGTATTGCCAACCCCACAAGAAAAAGATTGGGAGAGAATTGCTGACGAGTTCTGGAGAATATGGAACTTTCCAAATTGTTTAGGAGCGCTAGACGGCAAGCATGTGGAAATTTTTGCACCACCCAATAGCGGCTCACAATACTTTAACTATAAACGCACTTTTTCGATAGTTTTATTGACGTTAGTAGACGCCAATTATAAGTTTATTGCAGTGGATGTGGGGTCCTATGGAAAGAACAGTGACGGAGGAATTTTTGCTAACTCAAATTTTGGAAAAGCGTTACAACAAAATAGAATGAATGTTCCGAAGGATAAATATCTTCCTGGAACTAAAAATTCCGCACCCTACGTAATTGTCGGAGATGAGGCTTTTCCTCTCAAGACTTATCTGCTTAGACCTTATCCTGGATCTGTAATAAATGGGGATCCAGCCAAAGAATGTTTTAATTATAGATTATCGCGAGCTAGGCGAGTTTCTGAAAATGCGTTTGGAAATTTAGCACAAAAATTTAGAATCTATTTCAGAAGTATAAATTCTCTTCCAGAGAACGTGGACAACATAATACTTACCACCTGCATTTTGCATAGTTATATTAAAGACAACATATTGATAGCTCGACATACGGAGCCTCCAGAAGGGGAACCAAATTGGAGAAATATACCTAGGCAAGGTGGAAATGCACACAATTCTGCATTTCAAGTGCGCGAAATATACAAAACATTTTTTAGATCTGCAAAAGGAGCCCTGCCATGGCGTAACGAATAGTTTTAATATTTTTCTGCTTTATATTCCTCCACTTATTTATAATTAAATAGATTACTTACCAGGCACATTTAATTGACTTCCGATTTTCATCCATAATTTGTCTTTGTGTAAATTATCACTATATTTCTTATGTGACATATCGTATAGTTCTGTGTATTCCCTCACACACTCAATTAATTTTTCGTCATCCATCACGAATCGAAATAACGTTCTTTTCTAAATTGACGAGAACACACAGCCAAATTTTTACAAGACGAGCCGATATTGTGCTTATCCGCTGCAAGGAACCGTCAACGGCACGTCAAACTATTCCTCAAAATAAATCTTGACGGTCCGGGATGGTGACGTTCCGTGACGGTGCCTGCATATGAGAACATCGCTATTCAAAATATACTATAGAATATTTTGACGTGACGTTGCCGGTCGGTGACGTGACGTTGACGTTCCGTAAAATGCGAATCGACCTTTATCCAGTCCCGACACAAAGAACCATGTATACTTTGTGATATTTGCAGCCTCCTTTGTTCCCATAACTGGGGCGGGTCTCAAACTTTTATGGAAATTAGGTTTTCTCCTTTTACGTGAGATTACCGTTTTCCATTCCTCATTTTTCGTTTTTTCTAGATTTTCAACTTCTAGACTCTTGTTTGGGATATCATGATTGCCTGGCAATGTTGACATTTGCGGATTTGGATTGAGGTTATGTTGTCCATGCTTTAAAAGTCGTAAGATGGGTAGAAAACTTAATACTAAATTATGTAATTTAGTTTTCACTTCTAGGGTTTCAAAATAACACTTTTTATAAAGGTTTGTTATAACTCAATGCTAAAGATAATTAAAAATGTGTTTAATAAAATCATCGTGGAGACATATGGTAGAAACTGTTCGTGTTGTAACAGAGGTATATGTTATCCACGATGTTTTTGTATCCCTGCATAAAATAAGAACATAAAACGTTCAAAAATATAATCGACCTTCGAAGTTAACAGCGAAGAAAGTTAGAGAAAAATTGAAAGTATAGGTACAGAGTCTTCCAACGAGGACTGAACAGGGGCCTATTTTTTAATTTCCTTGTATAAAATCCAAAAGAGCCAATCGATGTATTTTTTTCTGAAGAATTGAAAAACGTGATCAAAAAAAAGTTTGAATAAAAAACAAAAGACTGACGCCATGGCCAGGGCGTTTCTTAAATGGTATATTATGACATTTCTGGATTCGTTGGATCGATCTAGATACATCTTATAAATAAATATCTGATACCTACCTTCACCTGTTCACGAAATATTGACAATTAAAAATTGGCTATTTTGACATTTTGGCAGGCTGTAAGATCTAAGCCATAAGAGATAAGGCAAAACGGTTTGCACATTCATGTCTTAGTTTTTCGTAAGCTACCGACTGACACTAACTTCATATTTAACCCTAGACCCTAGGGTTAAAATTCACGGGAACCTTAACCCTCGGGTTAAATATGAAGTTAATGGCAGTCGATTAAAAACTAAGATGGAAATGTGCAAACCGTTTTGCTTTATCTCTGTTAGTTTAGATTTTAGAGCTTGTCAAAATAGCCAATTTTCAATTGTCAGTATTTCGTGAACAGGTGAAGGTAGGTATCAGATATTTATAAGATGTATCTAGATCGATCCAAGGAATCCAGAAATGTGATAATATACAGGGTGTTCCATTTAAGAAACGCCTTGCCCGTGGCGTCAGTCTTTTGTTTTTTTATTAAAATGTTTTTTGGTGACGTTTTTTAATCCTTCCGAAAAATCATCGATTGGCTATTTTGGATTTTTTCAAAAATACAGAGAAGGTCAAAAATAAGCCCCTGTTCAGTCCTCGTTGGAAGACCCTGTACAAAAATATTTTTAGGCGTCACACACCATCAAATTAAAAGTCGTAAGATGAGTACAAAACTTAAAATTAAATTATTCTATTTTTAAATTCTAGGGGTTCTAAATAACATTTTTTATAAAGGTTTATTATAACCAAATGCTAAAGGTAATCAAAAATGAGTTTAATAAAAACATCATGGATATATATGATGGTAGAAACTGTTTGAGAACAAAATATAAAAATGTTCAAAAATATGTCCTTCCTCTTCTACATCGCTCAAAGTGCTTCTTGAGGCTGACGAAGAACAATCACTTTTTCATGTATAATGCGTTTAGTTCATGTGAATAAGTTTTTTTCGTTCTAACCATTGAAATGGGCGGCAAAGAAAATAGTTTACCTCGGTATCCAGTGAAATGCCACTCCTAGTTATTTTAAAATCAGTAACTGATAGCAGTAATAAAGCGTGCATAAATGTTGGAGGAGCTAAATCGTCTCCTCTGGATAGTTCCAAGGAATTTTAGTACGTCCTCCAGTCCTCGATATCACTTTATACACATAGGGCTCGTTTTGTTCACTATGTTTAAAGAAAAACATTCCCCCCGTTCCCTTTCTATCCCACCCGCATCCCGTAACTCTCCAGGAAAGGCCCTCATTCATCTTCTAGTGCTCAACGGTTCACGTCGTGCATCGCGGGAACCCGCCGTTCCGTGATTGTTTCTAGCACCAGTGCTACGTTCCCAAATTAAGTGTTTAGGTGAGTTTCGGATTACCATTCTTGAATGTCATGTAAGTAATTTTTCCTTTATTTTCTATATTTCCTTAAAATGGGAAAATCCAAGAAGCGGACCCGATCCCACAGTAGGGACAAAATCCATAATAATGACCTATATAAAAGACTGGCATATTTAGAAAGGGAATTTAAATGATCGGGAAGGGAATCTGTATCCAGAAGATCCCGCTCTACCTCTAGAGTGATTCGGTCTAGCTCTGAATCGAGTAATAATTCTCGTGCTTATCATACATCCCGAAGGCGTTCCCCATCAAGAAATCCATCGCCATTGAGCGAACACCGATAGGTT
This sequence comes from Pissodes strobi, assembly GCA_016904865.1. NCBI lineage: Eukaryota > Metazoa > Arthropoda > Insecta > Coleoptera > Curculionidae > Pissodes > Pissodes strobi. The sequence goes on from MU181976.1 coordinate 542,884, forward strand.
CGCCATTGCGCGGTAGTGCAGAGCGTGACTTGCATGTCATAGAGCCAGCCACTACAGCCAGGGTCACCGATGTAAATGACCCATCTGACCAGCCATCATGTCATAGCCCGCCTGTACTTTTATTAGACGACGATGACATCCAAATTCTTGGGGAAGACGCTTTACTTCCGGTCAAAGGATCTAATACCTTAAACCAGGCAATATGCTCTCGATGGGGATACCTTCTTACTCATGGTTTGGCGGAGGATGAGAAAAATCTATATATAATAAATATGATTTTCCCGAGAATTTCCCTTTACTTCACCCTCCGGACCTTAACCCAGAGGTATTGTCAGCGTTGTCCCAAATTAACAAAAAAACGGGACTCATATTACTCGGACCTGCAAGAAAGCCTGGGTCGGGGCTTAACTGCCATGGGCTCCTCCCTAAACGTCGCCCTTGGAAAAGGTCTTTAACCCGATATATAGGGCCAACTCCTAGGACCCCTTTGGGAATTCACCTTGTGGACACTTTTGATAACATTACAACGACACCTTTTTCTTCAGAAAAAAAAAGGGGGAGGAGACCCTTTACAGCAAACACCCGATCTATCCTATCGTCGGAAAACCGGCAGAGGCCGTTTCGTCCAAGGAGGGAGACGAACTTCAAAGCCTACAATCGCAATCCCTCCAAAGATTACCGTCGCCAAAACAAAAGGAGATAGAGGTAACTTTACACGCAGGTCGCTTAAAATATTTTTTACCTGCCTGGAAACACATAACTTCTAATGAAGTCGCCTTATCCTGGGTTAATGGCATAAAACTAATGTTTTCTTCTCAACTATATCAAACAAACCCACCACCTATCCGCAAGTTTACTCCTAATGAAGTCATTAAGTTAATTTCCTGAACGCAGACATAACTAACCTAAAAACCCTGGGGGCCATTAAAAATGTCATAACATACAACCAGGGCAATTCATATTGAACCTAAAAAATCATAATGTGCTCATTAAATCATCCCATTTTCAAATGGAAGACTATAGAACTGTTTCTAGAATTTTGCAAGAAAATATGTTTATGTGCACAATTGACCTTAAAGATGCATAATGCTATCTTCTTCCATATATATCCATAATTTATACAGAAAATATTTGCGTTTCAGTTTTAATGACAGTACTTATGAATTTACTTGTTTACCGTTTGGTCTATCTTCGGCACCTTTTGTTTTTACAAAATTAACAATACCAACTATCACTTTTCTGAGAAACAAAGGAACTCGTAGATACGGTTACTTCCAACGAAGGCGTTGCACTTTGGTTGGAGCTGCAAGACTACGTTTGTGTTGATCACTTGGGTAACTATATTTCGTGATCACACTTGATAGTTAGGGGTAGTGGATCTGAGACACAGATCAACCAATGGTTGAGGCTAAGCTTTTGTACACTATAGTCTTTAGCGAGTAAATGCGATGATTGGCATGTTTCTGGTAGAGCTAATTGTTGTTTCAATAACTGTGCTTCACAGATAGCGTCTCGGTCGATGGGGTACGGCAGTTTGTTAGAGCAGATCCTTGATCTTCCAATGATGGTCTTACAGGATTCCAGATTTTGTAGAGTAATATACAATAGTGAATCATCATTTCTCGCGATATACTTATTATTTGAAATTAAGATGTGATGCAAACCTGTTCCGGTATTGGGATAGGGTATACGCGGAACAATGTATACTGAGCTGGATCTACTAAAGGGATATTTAAAATAAAAACTACCCTTGAATTCAGTTGATAAGCTTGTAATTCTATGATGTCGAGGTATTGAGCAATGGTTGAAGGGTAAATTGGTAGAGGAAGATTACTTCTCTGGTGCGCTTGTGAAATGTGTTGCAGAGATTCAATTAGATCGTATGGGGTAATGATCGAGCTGTGCAAAATTTTCAATCGTGCGAAAGTTATTGCGTTGTTTATATCTGGTAAGGTATTTTCTAAAAACGAATAACTTTCCAGTAGGGATTCGCACCAGTCTAATACTTTGATTTGAGCAGAATAGAATCTGATAGCATCGTCAATGTTCATAATTGACTGTTTAATTTCCTTAATGTCATCATTGAAGGTTTGTTCGTCGATTTGTAGTTTTTGAATGGTATCATTAAAACTTTTAATTACCGACGTGGTTACCGAAATTTGGTTTTTTATCAAATTTCGATTTCCCGTTCGTCCCGAGATATCTTATCGATGCAATCGTTATAGTATTGCCCGTCGGATGCATCTAGATTACCCGTTATCGTTTTCCAGATAGTCCCTAGTCCATCGAATATACCACGTTTGTATCTTAAGTTATAGTTATGAGTTTCAGCTATAATTGCATTATATTTTTGATTTACCGAAACTGATATTTGGCTAAGCAGGCTGACGTGTGTTTGTACCTCTGCTTTAAAAGACATCATGCGAGCGCTGTCTCCATGAATGGTTTCGATTAAGTGTGATAGAATTAAGTCATTATTTGTAAGCGTGTCCTTAATTGGTTGGAGGTCTTTATAAACAAGGAGGGATCACTTGTCATTCGAGATTTTGATTGTTCCTTCTTCATTAAAGAAGATTCCAACGGTGTTGGTGACGGGAGTGATAGAGTATTGGGTTCGGATGACAGGTAACAGTCCGCATAATCTGCAAAGAAAATTATTCGTGATATGGCTTTAATCTATCGAAGTTCAATTTTGATTTCTGATTTGTTAGTGGGTTTAGCACGGTGGCTGAATTTTGGAAAAGTTCAGTAATTTGGAAAGGGCCATTGAATTTGTTATGCGATTTGTCTTTAATTTGTGATTCGCGTACGTACACTTTGTCTCCTACTTTATAGTCAGGGATTTTGTTGGATACGTGTTTATCGAATCGTTCTTTGGCTTTTTCTTTTTGACGGTCAGTTCTTATACGAGCTAATTTGTAATAGTGTTCCATGCGGTTATTTAGATCTCGCATGTATTTTGAAATTAACAACTTTTCGTTATATAGAGTGTCAGGTGGTCTTGACGATGTGTGACCGAATATTAATTCGAACGGCGTGAAACCGTGAGTCTTGATTTTCATGTTGTTATAACAGATAACGGCGTATGGAAGTACAGTGAATGGATGTTCATCCGGGTTATCAGCGAGATTTAGTCTTATCATTTCACAAAGGGTGGCGTGGAAACGCTCGATAGAACCATTAGATTGTGGGTGTCCCACGCTGGAAAAGGTCATTTTGATTTCGAAGAGTACGCAGAGGTCTTTCAATAGCGTGTTGTCGAACTCGCGTTCGTAGTCGCAATGGATACGCATTGGGGTTCCATAGTGTTGGAAGAAAACTAGGAGGGTATCACTATTGACTTAGCTGTTTTGTCGGATATGGGATATGTCTGGGTGAATTTAGTTAACTCATCTCTGATGGTCAGAGCGTAATTCCTTGTTGGATATTCGAAAACATCAATATCGATCCTTTCGAAAGGGGTTTTTGGGGTCTCTGTAATAACTAAAGGAGTACTTAAATTCTTTCGGCAGATTTTAACCTTTTGACAGGTTTCGCAACGTTTGATGAAATTTTCCGCGTCTTTAACCAAGCCTGGCCAATTGTATTTTTGTTTGATACGACGGACGGTTTCGTTAATACCGCGATGTAGGTTAGTCTTACCTTGGTGGTACTGTTCAAGGATAATAGGCATCTCGTCCTGATCGGGGGTTTTAACTATATTTTGGCAAATGCCGATTTTAATGGCTTTATCAGTAAAAATATAGGAAAATATTTCTAGGATCGGGAGTTCTAAATTATTTTCAACATAGTATGTCTGCTCGAGTGGAAGTTCATTTTGAGCCTTGAAGATTATATAAAATAGGTGGGGCACTACCGTTTCCGGGTCAAATGGGAGGGGTACAATGAAGTATTTTCGGTTTTTCACCGACTTGCTAGAAAAAATTTTGACACGATCTATGTCAAACTCTGGATGCTCGTCAAGGATATCGTCAATAATTTGGTAGTGCATTTCTTCTAGTTTTTCCTTTCGGAAAAAGGTGATTATATTTTTATGGGTTTTGTCTAATAGTTGGTCATTTTGCCTACTGGGAAATTGCTGTTGTCTTGGAGTAATATTTGAATTACCATAGGCATTATTGTAGGCATTATTATTGTTCGAGTGGTTTGAAATGACCGGCTGTGAACGACAAGAGTTGGCTAAGTGTCCTAAACGACCACAATTAAAACATTTTGGAGATTGAGGAATCTGATATTGCAGATTAGGTCTCCTTACAGGTGGATTGGGCCTCGGAGGTGGGAACCTCATTTGGTTTGATTTTTGGTTTTCGAAGTAAGAGAGTTGCATCTCTCGTCGGATGCCTACTTGTGCCTCCAGAAGGTCACGTGGATTACTGGCTCTAATTACGTGAGCTAAGCGGGGTTCTAGACCTGTGAGAAGGGTATTTAAAGCCATGGATTCAATTAGGGTTAGTTGAGCCTGTTTTTCCAAGTTGGAGAGGTGGGATTTTTGGATATTGGAGTACACTTTAGCATTAAGGACTTGTATTCTGTGGATCTTGAATCAAGGAAGACAAATCTCGAGTCTCACCAAAATGTGCGTTTAACAATTGTTTTATTTCTAAGTATGAAAGCGGATTACGTGAACTTACTAATTGAGCTGCTCTACCACGCAATTTATTTTTGATATGAATTACTAATAGAGTTTTTTGATCACCAGTTGCCATGTTGTAGACATAATCACACGCTTGCAAAAACGTATGTAAGAATATTTGATCGCCATCAAACTCTGGCACAATTGAAAAGATCTCTGAAACCTTATATGGTTCGATAACCACATTGGGTTCTGTTTTAGAACTTCCTCCTTCCATTGCTCAAAATAACTAGGTGTAACGTAATAAAATTTCAAACAGTATATCAACAGAATTAAAGGTTTTCGATTGGAAGATAATAATTGGTATAATTTGTCAATAACCAAATAAATAACAATAAAATCAACAATATGTTATCGATTAGCAGAATAATCGACAGAAAATCGAACAGTATGTTATCGATTAGCAGAATAATCGAAAAAATATCAGAAAATCGAACAGTATGTTATCAATTAGCAGAATAATTGACTAAGAATAATTACTTTAAAGCAAAACAAAACGAGATGATTCACTTACGCTAACAGAAAAAGCATCTGGTCGTCTGGTTCTCAATAGGCTTTTCTACCAGGGGTGTCACTGGGTGTTCCTTCCGTAGACGCTTATGGAGTGAGGACGTTGGTTCTTCTGGTTAAGGGATGAGGATCCGCCGTTGTCAGTGAGACTTCGTCGTGTCCTGTCAACGTTGCCAGATCCTACCGACTGCGCCAATTTTTATATCTTCTCAACTAATTTCCACTTTTTAAAAAAACACTTTTATTACATAAATTATACTTTAGGTTAAACGTGAACAAATACAGAATTATAACTGACTAAAACTAAAAAGTCTGCTTTTTATATCAAGTCCGGCTGGAGTGAAAAGCTTGGATGGCACGTATCGCTGACCGTGCGTTTGGTTATAGGTGGCAATTCTTGAAAGTCGTTGTATCTGATACCGCCGGGTCGGGTAATCAGGTCTGTGGCACGTGCTGCTGAGCTTGCGTCTGCGTTTTCTTGGAAACCTGACACCGTGGGACTTGCCGGTATTGAACAGGTAGAGACACGTGGGCTAATATCAAATATATCATATATATATATATATATATATACGTCTACAAAAAGTGAGTGAAGGACTAAAAATTCAACAATAAATATCCTTTTTCCGAACGGAGGCATGGAATACTTTCAAAATATTCCACCAGTTTTCCAGGGTGGAGTAGGTTACATGTTCTTATTTTAGATGTTTTAGTCCAATTTTCTTCTACCGTTGTCCAAGGTTTGGTGGAGTTTTTCAGCCACAAAATAATGTCTTCGTGCGCGTTTTCTGTAATTGCAAGACATGTACAGTGTTAAAATAATTTAAACAATTCCAAAGTCTGAATTTATCAAAAATGCGCTTAGGCTGTTTCTTACCTGATCAGATGTAGGTAAATTAATGTCTGATTTTTGTTTTCCAACCTTAGGTAATAAGCCACAGTCCCTGAAGGATCTTTTGAGAGTATACAATTTTTACACTAATTTGCCTTTTGCCACAGTTTCGGTTTTCTGATTTCTTTCAACTTTTTCTTTTGAAAAGTATATTTGCTAAAATTCAAATATTAAATATACCAAATACCTATACCAAAATATATATAATTATGCAGAATGAATAGGATAGATACCTTATACTGAAAGGTGTCAGACCAGGGTCAAATGATTCTAAAAAAAAAGGGAAAACCCAGCAAGGCAAATAATTTTCAGTAAAATAGATTTAATATACCTACATTATAATATGCATATAATATAATAATATTCCAATGGTAAACTTTAACGGGGCTTAAACAAGCAAAATCATGGGCTTACAATGCGCTCGCTACAACCACTTAAAATTCTTGAAGTTTGATAAGGGAATTAGGTTCCTATATTGCCACGCAATAAGGGTGAAGATACCGTAAGTCAAGTAAAAGACAAGGGGAGATGCGTGACGTTAGCTGGATACGGGGGAAGGCTCCATATAAAAAGCCAACCGACAGCATTGAATTTTATTCTAAAATTTATTCTTTTAAAGGTACGAACGAAACTCTGCTCGACCACTAATTAATTTCTTGAACTGGAAAATTCTAAATTTAAATTAATTAAAGGGGAATGTTGATTATTGATATTTTCTCAAAAAAAGTCGTGTTAATCTACAGCGTCCGAGCCTAACGGTGTCCGGTGCTGGATTGCAAGTCTGTGTGAGGAAATAATTAATAAGCAACATTAGGGAAATTTAATAATTTCTTGAAATGCATTCTAAATTTTAAACTCTATTTTAAATAATTAAAGTAGAATGTTGATTATTGATATTTTCTCAAAAAAGTCGTGTTAATCTACAGCGTCCGAGCCTGACGGTGTCCGGTGCTGGATTGCAAGTCTGTGAGAGGAAATAATTAATAACAACATTAGGGGAATTTAAATTTATTTCAAAATAAAAAAAAATCAATTTAACATATTTAATGCTGATATTGAACTTTCCGATAGAGTATTGCAATTTTTATAGCGTCCGAACCTCTGATGGTGTGCGGTGCTTGTTTTGCAAGACTTTAGCGGAAATTCAATACGAGCTACATTGTTGTTGCATTTTTTATGGTATTTTGGTGCGTTTAAACGTCAAACCTAATATGGCGGTGTACGATGTTGACAATCTAAAGTTCCATGGAGTAATGCACTAACAATTTCAGAATTCTGACATATTTGCTAATGAGGAATAAAAGAAGATCCTAACGCCGAACCTTATATAACGGTGTACGATGTGGGGATTGACTGATATTACCATTGACAAATTGAGAATTCTGGAAGGGTCACGGGGGGGTCTCAATTTATTTGATATGGAATTTTCCTGTTCGATTATTCTAAAATTTATTCTTTTAAAGGGTTCGCCTGTGAAACTCAACAACAACAAAAAAAATCAGCAAGTATGAATACTCGGGGAACGGCTAAGAGGGCTGGGGGAGAAAAATCAATAAACCAAATTCTTCCAGGTAAGCGCAATTACACGAAAATGGGAAGGGGAATTATATCAAGAAAAAAATTGGGTTCTATAAATTTTGGTCACGTTTAATGCTATCCTGGTCACACTAACTCTGGTCCCAATAAACCCTTAAATTTCGAAAGTAAATATAAAAGAATTAAAAGGTCTAGACAGACAATAATCGATCGAAAGTTCAAATGTTTTCCGAATTTCACAGCTGTTAAATAGGTCACTAGCACTTGTTTCATTCTTGTAGTAAAGTTAAGGACATCTGGTGAATGAGTCAATGGGCACGATGACTTTTGAAGGGTACCTTCTATCGAAGTCATCTGGTTAAGAACAAAATAGTAAATAGTACGGATTGCCGCAGGCAAGATCCGTACTCCCGAAATTTTTATTATTTAATTGCATACAACTGAATATCCCGAGTGTATGATACGATAGTTGGTTGAATTTGAATTGTACGTTGTTGTGTGATGTCTGAATGAATGGGAATATGCAGAGGTATGTACACGCGAATAATAATGTATTGGCATTGAAGCGATAGGTTGTAGAGAGGGTAACGAGTTAAGTCGATGATTAATTGACAAGATCCATGGATGTCCGACAGGAGTTGTTAGGAACTGTGCGTCCGCTCCTGGACCGTTGTCTTTCGGCTTGCTTGGTGTTTAATTATATTGCTTGACTTGTTTCCCATTTTAAAATCTTCGTAATTATCGTAACCGTTGTTACGTTAAGTTCTGGACTAATACAATATTATGAGAAGAGAACAATGCAGTAATTATCAGGTACAACGTACCACGCCCACAAAAAAAAAACATTCGGATTAAATAATCTCCAATAATATGTTAGCATTGAGACGTTAAGTTATACCTAAAGTATAACTGGCGTGTTGTATGTGATAAGTGTCAGGTATCACATCCAATTACTCTGGACTAACATATTAATAGGTGATCTGATTCGTGAATTAAAAATGGTACATATTAAGTACTACGGTCCTGGATGTTACTACAAGTTATGAAGGGTGGCATAATTAAGTATATTTAGAGTTTAACAAAATTACTTCTTACCTATGTTCATACTGAACTTTAAGAAAATTAAGATGTTCTTTCTTCATTTATTAAGATTTGATTCATGTTAACATGTGCTGACTGGTTCCGTTTATTTAATAAATGTATTAAATGTTCTTGGTGTATTAATTGCTAAAATAAGATAAAAAAAGGAACATAGTTCCCAACAAAGAAAAAAAAAACAAACGACTTTTGCGGCTCCAAACTCTAAAGAACTTGGGAGATACAAAATACACAACGTAATGGATGGGTCGAAATAGGTTTGTAAAAAAAAATATTGTACGATCACGTGTCTGACTGCCGACTTTCAGAAGGTAATTCATAGACTGGGGGTCGGTAAGTTTCAATACTCTGTCCGAAATAACTCCACTATCATTTCGGATAACTCTATTAATCTGCTTCCACGAATTGTTTTGCCAGGCTGCCCTTCTAGTTCATTCCTTATGACAATATCGGCAATAGTTTGTCTATTTTGTCGATATTTTGAGTAATTATATAAGGAGTATCAGTGACCAATACCAGTTCTGTAGGCATGTTACCAGTTTGTGTAACATCCATTTTTTAAATTTTTTGAATAGTAGATTGTAATTGATTATCATCTTTATGGACGCTGATAATATCCTCAGCCAAACAGCAAAAATTTCCATCTATATTTAAGACTTTGTAATTGTAATTATCGACATCTCTGTTACGATGGACCAAGAATACAGCATTCTTTAAATTGTCTAATATTCCTAAGTTTTCATTATGTATAAAACGTTTTTCTAAAATTGCCCGCTCGTTTTCATTTAACATGTCTCCGTTACCAATTTCTGTTAAAATTGTTGAAAACATTGTGTATTTTTGTAGGACAACCTCGTCTAAGGAAAAAAAACCAAGTGAATGCCATAACGTCCGGGTCTGTTGTAAATTTGGTGGTCGAGCGAAAACAGGTTTTGTATTCACTGGTGGTAATTGCCTTAAATCACAGCAAAATATTACATAAAATCCTCCGAAGTTAGCATTCGTATCCCGACTTACCGCTCGCAGTCGACTGTCAATTTGTTTTACAATGTCGTAACTCATCATACTTACCTCATCGACAATAATAGTAGTTACTTCATTAAAATCGCAAGGCATATTATGTAGGAGATCTTCTCTTAAATTTAGATTTCTTTTAGCATTAATACTAATATTAGTGTACACAGTAGTATCATCAATATTGACAGCAGCCTTGCCAGTTGTTGCACAAGCAACAAAAGCACATTTAGGTGCCGTAAGGAGAATCTGTTTACTGTTTCCATTAATAATTTTAATACAAAACGTTTTCCCGTGCCCGCGGGTCCTGTAAAAAAAATTGTAATGATCGATGATTTTGTTCATGTGGTGTAAAAGATAACCGATTAATGAATTCCAAAAGAAATGTTAATTGCTTTAAATTTAACGCCTATAAGCCAAGCAAAATTCTGAATTCAACTCGTCTAACTACGCTTGATCGAGCGACTGAATCTAAAGCAAGATGGCGCTTTGATGTGGTTCAGCAAGGAAATCATTATCTTGAAAAGATCTGACTGAAGGTCCGACAATTGGTGAGCATTATTCTGTAATAACATTTTCCTCATTAAATGCTCGTCCAATTGCAGTTAATATTTGTAAAGATAAACCGCTATTATATTCATCACAATTTTTTTTGTAGCTGCGCAAAGTGTTCCTCATAAATTTGTGTATACTTATCATTGTCCAAAACATCCAATTCTTCATTGTTAAATGGCCAAAAAAGTGTAGCTAGTTCTCTTTTAAAATTTAACGGATCTTTCGTATAATCATAGGAGCGCCATTTCAAAACTTTTGCTAGTTTCCTCTTTCGATATTTACCCGAAGAGGTATTCCTAGGAACTGTGTTAGCAGTAAGTAGTACGTTCATTGTGGTCCGTCTCAGTATTATTCTCGTCGCTAGGACCATCCCTCATATAAAAAGGCAATAGATTATCTTTCTTTAAACGTGTAACATCATACCAAGCCGCAAAATCAGCCAAACAAACTTCTTTTAAATCACGGGGCCTCTGCTCATACTTCTGGAGTATATTGAGTTTCCAGATATCAGTAGAGTCGTTTTCAATGTGCTGTTCATTCATTTCCTTAAGTGATTTCTTCATTAAAAATAAAAATCTTGCTGTTGGATGTTGTGTGGGTACAGTTTCAACTTTTCTAGAAGCCTCAGACATGGGTAAACGCAATAAATACCGAGCAGCCTCTTGGGTACACATTGTTTAATGCTAATTTGTCAGTTTCTTTCAGACACATCTCATAATCCATGTCTGGATATTTATCTCACAATTTTAATATTTCCCTATGAAGAGAACTGAACCCTCGTTCTGCCTTATTAACGCACGCGACAGCATATGCCGCGAAAGAATATTCATCTCATATAAATTGAACGTCCATATTTGATTCTAATACTTTCGAAATACATGCATTAAATGGGCTTATCCAGATGTCTTCTATTCCGCGTTTCATGAAAACCATTGCACGATGAATTCTTTGTCGAAGAATATCCAAATATTCATCAAAAGACTACAAATAAAATTTTCGAATAACAAAATCTTGGACTTATCCTTTCTACTGGTAAAACTGGCAATAATATTCTAGTTTTGTCCATTGGCCAAAACGGTGCACCAAAACGACATTTCTTCGTATTTTTCTTGTAACAAGTATGAGTATGGTTATGTGTAATGTGTAAATTTCTAGTACTGGAAACTAAGCATTCCTCAGCTGATGCAATAGTATCAATTAATTGAATTGTCTCCGGTAAATCTTATCCATGTAAAAATTGTATTTCACTCAAAGGTGGCGATTTTTCAAGCCATAATAACATATGACAATGTGGACTGCCTCGATGCTGAAATTCAACTCTACGGAAGTAATGGGTTAATTAATTAATTAATTCCGCTTTGTCCCTATTAGACATAATATCAAATATACTATCATCGATGACATCTTCATAGTCCATATTTTCAAGAAATTTATAGACACATTTCAAAAGTGGTTTCCAATATATTTCTGAGGCGCAGTGTTAGAAAAACAGTTGATTTACCAAGTTGACGCATCATAGCAAATAGATCCTTTTTCCTCGATTGCCAATATTGAATGAAATTAGGTATGTGTTTTAAAAATGACTCATTTCGTTCCATACTTTCTTTAACAAATTGGGGATCACATAAATGTTCTCTGGTAATATGTTTTACTTCCTGGTCGTTATTCCGAAACATTATCTGAAACGCTTGAATAATTTTTAAGCGCATTATTTTTGCTGCCATGTACAGAATATGATTAGGGTCCACCCCACGTCGCGTCGGTCTTTTCGGCGAATCTCGCTTGTTGCCATCATATATGGAGTAACGTTCACTCTAACTTTTCACTCATGCCCCTAATAAATAGCAGGAAAAGATAATTCTTCCGCATCGGCATCAAAAGATAATGCAAAGGGTTTATTGTGTTGACCAGGAGCTAAATGTAATACCACGTCTTCACCCCAGAACATTGTCGTTACATATTCAATAGTTGTTCAGCGGTTAATGATCTTTCCTTTCTCGTTGAAACCATTTCTAAAGCTATTTCGGACACCTGTCCTGTCATTATCATTTGCAAAATCAAATGGCTGCTGTATACCCAAAAATGCAGCATCAATTTTTATGTTATATTTTTGATACAATGGGGTATTTCGTAGATACAATAACCATCTCCGTAAAACACTTTTTGAAACACATCCAGACAATAATATGCTCCTTTTTGAAGAATATTGCGCTTTATTACTACTATTACCGCATAATCATCATTAATATTTTTTGGTAAATACGTTACCATACTATTGACATTAACTGGAACATTTATTATTTGACTCACCAATCTCTGACTTTAGGCAAAATAATGAACTTTACGAATTTGCATAAATGGTAAACGAGGTGAAATTAAACGTACTGCTATTGGGTTTAGAGGTGGCAAATCAGGTGGAATAGGAAGAAGTCCATTAATAGTGGCTAATTGAGGAATTCTGTTGCGCGATAACATTGACTTACAATTTCGACAGCATTTATAAAAATCACATTCATCTTCGTTTCTCGAAAACATTTGAGCATTACCGGCCTCACGGAGGAGAAAACAGCAGCATTGTGGGATATTTAGCACATATCTTTAGTCCACTAAATTCTGTCGCAGATACGACAATATTCATTAAAGTTATTATTATAAAAGTTATTTTTCATATAATTCTCCAAGAATAGTGTTCTCTTTTCAAAAACCTTTACATTTGTCGGTATTAACGTAACTAACTGATTTGGTGACAAACTACTATCAACACAAATATCACTCTTACCTTTTTGTATATCCGTTTTCGTCCCCTCTTACCTTTCAGTAATAGAGAGAGGCGAAGAACGAGCAGCTTGCAAGGTTTTCTTCTTCAAAGCATTAGGGGAAGAAGAACCAGTTTTCTTGCGTTGTTTATCCGTTGGTGACAACGTTCCTAAAAGATTAGCAACAAATACAATTATTAGTGCCTTTCTGATCCATATTGTGGCTTGTCGTTTGGCAATCTAAAACATTTCCAGGTGATAGAACAACCATAGACAAAGAAACGTCATTAAGTGCAATAGACTCACTAGCAGTTTGCAAGGTCGTTACATAAGTTTCTTATATTGTCTATACGCTCGACAATGAAACTTCCCATACCCCGATCGTGTGTTTACACGCCAGAGTATAGTATTGGCTGTGATCGTCACGTGGACTATTATTTCTTTAAAACAATTTATTGTCGAAAATCCTATATTCTAGCTGTGCGCGTAGCAGGTGCTTTTAGAGTTTGAATAAGTTTAAGTTTGTTTATCGAATCTTCGAGTAGCGTACCTCTTGTCTGAAAAGCTAATAACAGCAATAAAAGCCAATTTTCGAGAATCACAATTTATTTTAATAATAATTAGAAATTTATACATTGAACAACCCAGCGCACTATCAATTTCAAACCATAGGAAGTTTAGCAATTTAGTAAAGTAAAAGTCGTATAATTGAAATATAAATCATAACATAATTTTAGCAAATAAATCCCTACGCAATTTGTCAATCAATAAATTCTACACAGTAAAATTGTAACAAATAAAATCATACACAAGTTTATCAGATAATCAATTCGTTCAATGGTATAAAGAATATATCCAACTTAATTTTTTAAACATTACTTATGTTTGACCAAACTATGGTGACCAATTTGCATGAAACCGCTATCAAAAATAGGTGGCAAGTAATGGCCCACGGCGAAAGGTATACTTCATATTTACAATACATCCATTTCACCTCATTTGTTCGCCTCTATCAAACCGCCAATGGCCAACCAACGGACATTATATACCTAATTGCACGTAAGTCAGTCTCTTGCACCAGGAACGCTAACCTTGTATACTATTAACTTGCAGTACATCAAAGATCTTTAGTTTTTATAATTTTTTTTTCACGCTGGGGAGGTACTCCAGCCGCGGGTGGATAGCACATCAGGCAGAATTTTACTTTTTTTCACGCGGGGAAGGTGCTTCAGCCGCGGGTCATTTTTCTGACCAAACTAAGAGATACTTTTTTAACGCAGGGGCGGTAGGCCAGCCGCGGGACCTTGTCCAGTGGTAGATTTTGAATGTTTGCAAGCTTCATAACTCGTTTAATAAATAATTTATTTTTAATTATGTATGGTCAATATTAATATCCAATTTCAGCAAACCAGCCAAACCTATACCTAAGTTGTCTTTAAGGCCTCCATATTTGATTCAAACCCTTTAAATATAAATTTCACATTACTTTATGTCAAACACTACATTGTGTCCATAATTCATTCTTGGAACCATTCCTACATATTTTATACCTACGGAGTGTTTACCATTTTCTTTATTTACATGGCCTAATTGGCCTGACTGAAACCCGATACTCTTGTCTAATTTGACCGGGATATCGTTCCCAAAATCTGTACCACATTTATGCCATGGGCAACGAATATTTCTTTTTTTATGATTATCTTGAATGAACTCATGATACATGTAGTGGATTGGTAATTTGATTTTACTTATTAAAGTAATTTAACCTTAGTTAATGGCACATAAGTTTATAATCTTTTAATTCCCAAAGAAAGCGGACATAATAATCATGTTCGACTCATGACACAAGTAACTTGTGTTTGGTAAATTTATATTAGTTATTTAACTATTTTTCTTTACCAAACCCGATTTATAGAGTCAGATAACTGAATAGGTGTAATACATTAACGAAAGATGTGACCTTTATTCTAATGAAATAATTTCTCACCTGTAATTTTACACAGTTCACTTTGGACTAATTCAGGATCGGTTTGTTTTAACTCTACTGTCTTAGTACGTTTTTGCGTGACTTTCGGCATTTTGCTAGATAATTTAACTTTTACTTTATTTTACTTGAAAAGCAATGAAAGAGTTATAATCGAATTTGTCAACAGTTTCGCCGCAGCACAAAGACGTCGCTCTGTTGCCAAGAACCTAGATTACCCAATTCGCAGCCGTCGAAACGTCGCAAGAGGGTAACCTAACTTAATTAATACCTATGAATGCTATGAAATACCTGTGCAAAATTTCTTTATTGATACCGTTGACTAAGCCAGTCGGTTTCCCGTTGTTGAGCCAATAATATCAATGCAATTAGATATACAACATTCGCAGCCGTCGAAGACGCCGCCAAGGTATATCCAATTTCTCGCAAAGGGAGCCCACAGCATGCACAGGTACTCGTATGTACCTTAAAACTGCTAGCTAACAAGTGTCCCGATTCAGTCGCGTGTTTTCCTTTTTATTGGCGTTCGCGCCTCCCGTCCCTTGATTACTGTGACGTCTTTCGAACGTTTCTTTTATTCGGCCCTTCGTATGGGAATTCTACCGGCTTACTTTTTTTAAATTTGATTAATTTTGCTTGCGTTTATTAAATAAAATTAATTTGATTAAGCAGTGAATTTGCTTTTAGTTGTATTATTTGTAGGGTAGGTCTGGGCCGTTTCACACACCACCTATCATAAAGTAGGAATGATTCCAAAGCATGAATACTTTATGATGACCTAAAGAAATACGTATTTATTAATATTTTTACTAAATTCGTACTACGATTACGATAATAACTACTAGAATAATACCTTACATACTACGCTGGGTCGATTCCAGATAATAATACTTAAATTCCCAATTGCTACTATCTACAAGTGATTCTAGTATTCTAGAAAGTTCACGGCGAATAATCGGAAAAGCCCTGTGGGAAAAATACCCGGGAAACGTGGACTTTAAAGAATAATCACTGCTTACTACATGAACAGGGAGTACTTGTGCAAATTACCATAGTAACACTCAGCTTTGGAATATTTGCAACAGAAATATGTTTTATATTAAAAATCTTTTATTTAATTATAGGGCGGTAATTATTATGAAACAATTTCTATAACTTACACTCCATTTATATGTTCATTTTAAACATGTGGCTTTTATCTGTAAGGGTTGGCCCTTGAAATTTGTTAGTGTTGACTATTGTGACTTTTTTAAATGCGAGAACAGTTTTATGCATGTTATTATTTGTGACATTGATGACTTGAAACAGATCTTGATAACTCGTGATTTTTTCTAGTTTTTAAAATAATAATGTAAAAATAGGAGTTTTAGAGTTAAGTTTTTTTTTATTGTGATTTGGCTTTTGTCCATTCTCTTTGCAACTATAATATATATGTCTTTATACTTGACATTTGATAGTGTCTAGATTAAGCAAACAAATAATAATAAACTAAACTAAAACTACGTTACTTGCCGCAATGTCACTTTATCCATTAGACTTGTTATTTTGGAACCACCACCGCACACACTCACTCACTAATCGCTGTCTCTTTGGTGTCGTCTAGCCAATCTTCTTTGCTGCCGTTTTTTGGTGGCCTGTTTTCCTGATCTCTTCTTACGTTTGCATTCAGGGGACTCAGTCCCGTGGGCCCCGAGATGTTGAGCCGCGCAGTTACCAA
The DNA here is from genome assembly GCA_016904865.1 of Pissodes strobi. Classification (NCBI taxonomy): domain Eukaryota; kingdom Metazoa; phylum Arthropoda; class Insecta; order Coleoptera; family Curculionidae; genus Pissodes; species Pissodes strobi. Next base: position 559,579 of record MU181976.1, read on the forward strand.
TGACCATCAGTTCCATAGGCACTCGTGGTCCCGTCTTTGGCTCTGGACGTGGGTCGCGGAGGATGGGATCACGTATGACTACTGCCGTCATAGAATATGTTTCGGTGGTCGAGATGGATGTGGTAGGCATTGCGGTCTCCGTAGTTACTACAGAAGGGTTAGTTTGGTTACCTTGGGTATTTTCACCAGCTTGTTGGGTTTCTGGGCTATTCAGACATAGTAGCTGTTCAGTGATTTTAATTTCTTCATCTGTTAGCTCAGATTGTAAATCCAAATTTAAAAAATCATTCAAGTTTGCACTTGGCACATCATTAATCGCCATTATCGCTACTTCTATGGCCTGTGGCGTCACAGGTCGTCCATTTTCGTATGTATTTATTGTTATTCCGTCATTCAAATTAAATTTATCCGCGAACGCGTTCATGTTGTCTTGTCTGTCTCAACGTTTAGCCAACTAATTTGAGCTTAAAATATTTTTTTAGGTGTCGCTGTGGTATGGGTGTATGTTATGTGTGTTATAAGTGCCTCTTTTAACGCTAATATGCAGATAAGAAATTTCGTACACATTATCTTGTGGTATTTTGGTAATTCGGTATGGTCCATCATAAACCAGATGGAACTTTTGTGCCACCCTGACAGCGGCACTAGAGGTTGGGTTTAGTTTTAACAGTACTAAATCTTCGAGGCGACATTTATAGGGTTGACGTTTTTGGTTAAGTACCCGTCGTTGGGATATTTTAACGAGCATTTGCCAGAGGTTTCCTCTGATATCTTCCGGGGTCTCGATCTGTTGTGGTAAAATGCGGTCAGTTACATTTTGTAAATAAAAGCGATATTTTTCTCCTGTAATTATTTCAAATGCACTTCGGCCTGTGCTTGAGTGAGGTACACTGTTCAGGCAATCTTCAATGTCACTTGTATAATTTGCCCATGATGTATGTTTATTGTGACAATATGTCCTGAAAAGGCGACTTATCTCCTTCACGTATCGTTCGCTAGGGTTGGATCTAGCATTACGAACAATGGCGTAGGTAACTTTGATTCCTTGGTCCTGTAATGGTTTTCTCCATCTATTGGATGTACATTGAGATCCGTGGCCACTCAAAATCTTATTAATTTTAATTATTGGTAAATAATCTTTAATAATGAGGTTAAAAACTGCGGTTGCGGTAGTTTTCTTCATTGGAAATAATTTAATGTATTTTGAAAATAGGTCAACTGCAACGATAATATATGCTACACCCCCCTTTTCCTTTGGCCAATGGTCCATAGAAGTCTACAGCAACTAGCTCGCCAATCTCCTTTGCAATTATCGGTTTTAGTGGTCCTTCCAAATTATTGTTGGGTTTTTTGCCTTTTGACATAAATCAAAGGTTTGTAGCAAATGTTTAATATGTCCGCATGTTCGGCCAATAAAAATTATGTTTTATGACTGTGAAAGCTTTTTGGCCTCCGAAGTGTCCCATTTCCTGATGACACTGCCACGTTAATTTTTCTTGTAGACAATTTGGTACCGCTATGGATTTGTGACTAGTGTGTGTATCTGTGTGAATAAGTATGTCATTTCCTAAGCGGTAACAATGAAGCGCACTCGTCGAATGCTTGAATCGGATGTCAGCTGCCTGTTTTCTAGGTTTTCCCGAATTTCCTTAAGGAATGAATCCTTTTTTTGATACTCTTGGACATTTTTAAAATCTCTTAGAAGTTCCTTTGAGCCCTCAGCAGTGAAAGAAGCAATAACGGGAAACTGTTGATCACCAATTAATTTCCCGTCAGTGGGATATGTGCTTAAAATATCGGCTGCAATATTTTCGGCTCCCTTTATATATTCAATTTGGAAATCAAATTGTTGTATTAGAAGTAACCATGTTGTTTTTAGGAACGTTAATGCTTTATGATCCGTCCTGTTAAGTATAATGAACCGTGCTCCAGTTAAGTATAATCTGAATTTATGTAATGCATAAACAATACTTAGCGGTTCTTTTTCAGTAGTAACGTAGTTAAGCTCGGGCCCCCTGAGGCTACGACTCTGAAATGCAATAACTCCTCGCCTTCCGTCTTCCATTATTTGGTATAAAACAGCACCAATTCCGTAGTTCCTAGTAGAATGTTTTCCGGTATCGGTGTTGTTAAAAGACGGGCCTGTCCAACATAGTGCGCAAAATGTGCCTCCATTGTCCGGCGCTGCATGGCGGCCCAACGGTGAGTGCTTATATTGTGTCGTAGTTTATTTTGCGCTTGTTCTGATCAGAATGCATTGAGAAAATCCAAGCGAAAATCTTCATAAGTCTCCCAAGATATCTGAAAGATACTTGCCCAGTCACGTGCTTCTTCAATTAATGCTTCGCGAATTATATCAAGTTTTTTCGTCGGTGAAATGTCTAGCTTGCGGAAATAGACTTCGATTTCTTCCAAAAATTTAACTGGATGTTTGTGGTTTTCCGCTCCACGAAATGTAGGTAATGGAGGTTGGTGTGCAAACTACATTGGACATGTGTCTGAATTCGTTGTTGTGGATGAATTTGTCTCCGTGTTTCGTGAAGTGTCAATGTATGTTGAAGTGCTATTAATACAATTTTCAATACCCCCAAGTTTTGATTGATGTTCTTTTTGCATGGCAACCAAACTTTTACCCAACTGTAGCTGAAAGGATTTTTGGTCTTCTCTATCTGCTGAACTATGGCCGTAAGTTCCTTTAATGCTTCGTCCAGACTTGTTATGGTGGTGGTAGTAGTCATATTATTTCCTGATGCCTCATCAGAAAAACTGCTCTCGGATGTTGGGTGCGCCTCACCTCTAATTTTGTGCAATGTCAGATTCAAATACTAAAACCTATCCAATTTTACTGACTCTGTATCCTGGTCACGGCACCAGTGAAACTTCCCATACCCCGGTGGTGTGTTCACACGCCAGAGTATAGTATTGGCTGTGATGGTCACGTGGACTATTATTTGTTTAAAACAATTTATTGTCGAGGACCCTGTATTCTAGCTGTGCGCGTAGCAGTTTGTTTTAGAGTTTGAATAAGTTTAAGTTTGTTTATCGAAACTTTGAGTAGCGTACCTGGTCTGAAAAGCTAATAACAGCAATAATTTTTATGATAATTAGAAATTTATACATTGAACAACCTAGCGCACTATCAATTTCAAACCATAGGAAGTTTAGCGATTTAGTAAAGTAAAAGTCGTATAATTGAAATATAAATCATAACACAATTTTAACAAATAAATCCCTACGCAATTTGTCAATCAATAAATTGTACAATAAAATTGCAACAAATAAAATCAAACCCAAGTTATCAGTTTGGTAAATTAAAGTCGTACAAATGAAAATTAAATCACATTTCAACTAAAGAAATCGTTATGCGTTTTATCAATCAATGAATTGGACAGTAAAATTGTAACAAATAAAATCATACACAAGTTTATTAGATAATCAATTCGTTTAATGGTATAAAGAATATATCCAACTTAATTTTATAAACATTAATTATGTTTGACCAAACTATGGTGACCAGTTTGCATGAAGTGGCAAGTAATGGCCCACGGCCAATACATCCATTTCACCTCATTTGTTCGCCTCTATCAAACTGCCAATGACCAACCAACAGACACTATATACCTAATTGCACGTAAGCCAGCAGTCCCTTTCACCAGAAATGCTAATCTTGTATACTATTGTAGAAGGATATGAAAAGTTAAAGGCCAAAAATTTAATAAAATAAATTATAATTTTTTTTTCTGAACTTGATAATAACATTATATTAAAATAGAAACTAAAACTAATAACTTCAGTTTTTGAAATGACCGGCTTTCGAGGTAACACATGGGGACGATTTGTAATGAAGAGAAAAATAATCTGAGCATCCAAAATGCCAGAAGTAAAGAATTAAATCATATTAACATCAAGGTAGATAAAAAAATACATAAATTAATACATTTATGTTCATTATCAATTTTGTAACTAGTCGAAAGTTCTACGTTGATTAATTAATTAGGCCACACAGGATATAAAAAAATATTGATATTAAGGGATGTAAATTCGCATAATATCTATTCTCATTTCTCAATCAATCAACTGAGTATATAACTAACTAAGAGTGTATGTCCCACAAAGTAACTCCTCAAATATCTAGTAGCGATTATTTCGAACGTGCAATGGGCCCCAAGGGACGTAAACACGCGAGGACATCCCATCGCAAATAATCGAATCGAGTATATAACGATACACAAAGTATCTACTCAAATATCTAGTAGCGATTATTTCGAACGTGCAATGGGCACCAAGGGACGTAAATACGCGAGGATACCCCGTCGCAAATAATCAAATCGAGTATATAACGATACACAAAGTATCTACTCAAATATCTAGTAGCGATTGTTTCGAACGTGCAATGGGCACCAAGGGACGTAAACACGCGAGGATACCCCGACGCAATGACTTAAATAAAATAATTAGCTATCATTAAGCAAAATAGAAATACAAGGATTAAAACATTAAGGTATGCTCTGTGATATGACTCACCTTTTAGACAAAACAGCACGGCCCCAAAACGTACAAATACAATGAAAGCCCTTCTTTTTAGAACTTTGGCGGATTCAACGAGACATAGATATTTAGATGTGCCAGCGAGAAAGACGGACACCAGCCCGTTAGGTATATTTATTACCTAAATAACGTAAACAAAGGATACCATATGTCTATACATTTTGCTCGTATTTTGTCGTTTATAAGAGCACGCTTACTGTATTTTATTCCAATTGAATTTGAATTAGATAGAAATAAAATACTTTTCTTACACTATTAACTTGCAGTACATCAAAGATCTTTAGTTTTTATATTTTGTTCCACGCGGGGGAGCTACTACAGCCGTGGGTGGATAGCACACCAGGTAGAATTTTACTTTTTTTCACGCGGGGAAGGTGCTTCAGCCGCGGGTAATTTTTGCTGACCAGGCTAAGAGATACTTTATTAACGTAGGGGCGGTACGCCAGCCGCGGGACGTTGTCCAGTGGTAGATTTTGAATGTTTGCAAGCTTCATAACTCATTCAATAAGTAATTTATTTTTAGTTATGTATAGTCAATATTAATAACCAATTCAGCAAACCAGCCACACCTATGCCTAAGTTGTCTTTAAGGCCTCCATATTTGATTCAAACCCTTTAAATATAAATTTCACATTACTTTATGTGGAACCCTACATTGTGCCCATGTATAGTTAATATTAATAACCAATTTCAGCAAACCAGCCAAACCTATACCTAAGTTGTCTTTAAGGCCTCCATATTTGATTCAAACCCTTTAAATATAAATTTCACATTACTTTATGTCAAACCCTACATTGTGCCCATAATTCATTCTTGAAATCATTCCTACATATTTTATACCTACGGAGTGTTTACCATTTTCTTTATTTACATGATCTAATTGGCCTGACTGAAACTCGATACTCTTGTCTAATTTGACCGGGATACCGTTCCCTAAATCTGTACCACAATTATGCCATCGGCAACGAATATTTCTTTTTTTATGATTATCTTGAATCAACTCATGATACGTGTAGTGAATTGTAATTTGATTTTATTTATTAAAGTAATTTAACCTTAGTTAATGGCACATAAGTTTATAATCTTTTAATTCCCAAAGAAAGCGGACATAATTATCATGTTCGTCTCATGACACAAGTAACTTGTGTTTGGTAAATTTATATTAGTTATTTAACTATTTTGCTTTACGAAACCCGATTTATAGAGTTAGATAACTGAATAGGTGTAATACATTAACGAAAGATGTGACCTATATTCTAATGAAATAATTTCTCACCTGTAATTTTACACAGTTCACTTTGGACTAATTCAGGATCGGTTTGTTTTGACTCTACTGTTTTAGTACGTTTTTGCGTGACTTTCGGCATTTTGCTAGATAATTTAACTTTTACTTTAACTTTATTTTACTTGAAAAGCAATGCAAGAGTTGTACTCGAATTTGTCAACAGTTTCGCAGCCGCACAAAGACGTCGCTCTGTTGCCGAGAACCTAGATTACCCAATTCGCAGCCGTCGAAACGTCGCCAGAGGGTAACCTAACTTAATTAATATCTATGAATGCTATGAAATACCTTTGCAAAATTTCTGTATTGATGGCGTTGACTATGCCAGTCAGTTTCCCTTTGTTAAGCCAATAATATCAATGCAATTAGATATACAACATTCGCAGCCGTCGAAGACGTCGCCAAGGTATATCCAATTTCTCGCAAAGGGAACCCACAACATTCACAGGTACTCGTATGTACCTTAAAACTGCTAGCTAACAAGTGTCCCGATTCAGTCGCGTATTTTCCTTTTTATAGGCGTTCGCGCCTCCCGTCCTTGATTACTGTGACGTCTTTCGAACGTTTCTTTTATTCGGCCCTTCGTATGGGAATTCTACCGGCTTACTCTTTTTAAATTTGATTAATTTTGCTTGCGTTTATTAAATAAAATTAATTTGAGTATGCAGTAGATTTGCTTTTAGTTGTATTATTTGTAGGGTAGGTCTGGGCCGTTTCACACACCCCCTATCATAAAGTAGGAATGATTCCAAAGCATGAATACTTTATGATGACCTAAAGAAATACCTATTTATTAATATTTTTACTAAATTCATACTACGATTACGATAATAACTACTAGAATAATACCTTACATACTACGCTGGGTCGGTTCCAGATAATAATACTTAAATTCCCAATTGCTACTATCTACAAGTGATTCTAGTATTCTAGAAAGTTCACGGCGAATAACCGGAAAAGCCCTGTGGGAAAAATACCCGGAAAACGTGGACTTACTACATGAACAGGGAGTACTTGTGCAAATTACCATAGTAACACTCAGCTTTGGAATATTTGCAACATAAATGTTTTATATTAAAAATATTTTATTTAATTATAGGGCGGTAATTATTATGAAACAATTTCTATAGCTTACACTCCATTCATATGTTAATTTTAAACATGTGGCTTTTATCTGTAAGGGTTGGCCCTTGAAATTTGTTAGTGTTGACTATTGTGACTTTTTAAATGCGAGAACAGTTTTATGCATGTTATTATGCGTGACATTGATGACTTGAAACACATCTTGATAACTCGTGATTTTTTTTAGTTTTTAAAATAATAATTTAAAAATAGGAGTTTTAGAGTTAAGTTTTTTTTTAATTGTGATTTGGCTTTTGTCCATTCTCTTTGCAACTATAATATGTAGTCCGTCTAGAAAGTATCCGGAATTTTATATTTTTCCTAATTTTAATATATTTCTTTTTCGTAACATTCCAAAACAAAAGTAATGCATCAAGTACGTTCTCCGGATAGTAGGCTACAGTCAAAATAACAAGGCAACACTATAATTCAAACGTTGTTGATTGTAAGCAAGCTTAAGATTTGTGAAATAATGTCGAAAGTAGAAAAAAGAAGATAGGTAGAATCTTTGTATAGAAAAGGTGTTTGAACGTTATAAAATTCATATAATTGAGTGGACTCGAAAAAAACGCAGTATATCGTCGCTGATCTGGCATAGTGGCGTAAGCGACATTTACCCAGTTTTACAGGAGAATGAATTAAATAAAATTAACTTCTTATATGGTTCATTATTTCTAACAATAATTGGCTAACATTTTCTGTCATATAATATTAAAGTGCACTGACGGCTATAGATTGAAACTATATTAGTAGGGTTTAGATAGTTTCATCCTAATATTGTAAAAAAGGCACTAAATGGACATACGCCTTTTTGTTAGATTCCTATTGCGGCGGTATGTCAGATACGCCCAGATGGAAATATGCAAAAATTACAATTGGCAGCGATCAACCTTTTCTGTTTCAACCACATAAAAGCAGCTGGATTTTCTAATGAACTTAAAATGTTTATATTGAGAAGAAATACGCTTATTCCAAAAGAATGGAGCAATAGAAACAACTTAAAATTTATGTAATTTTAATATTAAAAATAAAAATCCAAAAATAACTGAGAAAATCAAACACTAGGCAAAATAAGAAAGCTTAACATCCCATTATGAAAGAAAAGAATACATTTTTTGAACTTAAACGATATCATCTCTAATTATTATTATGAGGAAGATCCCTGAAAAATGTTTGAAAAAGTTCATCTCGTATCACCGGTGTACGTCCTTCACAAAGTTGAACTAGGTCATTGTATTTTTTGCATCCAATTTGATGGGTCCATTATTAAGTTTTGATAAAGGCTGGTTCAAGACTCCCAGAGCATTTCTTCTTAATGAGAGTGTACTGTAGTTTTCGTTAAGGTGACTGTTTTTTACAAAAACTTTCGTATTTTGATGTTTGATGTCCATTACTTCTTTAACCTTTGTCCAGTCAACATCTTCCCCTGAGTCAAATTTTCTTATTGAACGAATGCGAATTTTTTCAGCAATTGTCTTGTAGTCGTAGAAATCATCATTGCTCATTATCATTACCTTATAAGGCATCGCTTTTCTGGCTAGTTTAAGAATAGGAGGTAATTGCGCAGGAATAAAAATATCGCCAGCTAAAGATATCGCATTTGAAATTGAGCTGTGGGCAGAATCGCCCTCGCTCTGACCATGATTTGTTTCAAAGTAACTCAGAACGATTTTTTCCAAATTCTTTGCATTAGTAATCACGTAAAGCATCATACTTACAACAATCGTGTTGCGGTTTTGGCCGCTACAACCATCTGCAAATAATTTAACCTTCCAGCGGGCGCGCTGTATAATTTCCCTTCAGCGGGCGCTTGTCGTAAATTTTACGTCATCAAGTTTTCTCCATGTAAGAGGGGTTTTCTTTATATAAATGTTAAGGAATTGCTGTAAGGTTATGAAAAATGATAAATAACAGTACTTTTAAAAAAATATATTTGACTTTCTTAACCAAAAAATTAATATTTCAAAACAAAATATTTTATCGACCTATTAGTCAGAATCAATATTCTCATCCTTACAATTGTTGCAAACTACCTCAACTGCAGAATGGTTCTTGCATGTAAAGGAATGACAACGGCAACACTTCATTGATGCTGAGGATCTTTTCTTCTCCAGGGCACATGACCGACAAACACCACGTTTTGGAGGGCTTCTGTTTTCTCCTTCTGTTATCGGTTCAACTTCCCGACCGTAATTCACTTTGAGAAAAGCACTTATATCTTGCGGTAAATGTTTGACACTTGATCTGAAGATAAGATGCTCTTTCATCATGATAAATGCCAAATTTTTTAGGAAAATTCTTCGATGCTTTGGAGCCTTTCTTGGACAGGCAAATTTGTATAAAATTTGAGCATTTATGCCGCCAATATTCATTAGAGTGTAGAAAACTATACACGGCCATCTCTTTGTAATTCTAGAGACCGAGTAAGCGGCACACATTTTGTCGACTGAATCCACTCCGCCTTTGGTTTCGTTGTAGTCCAGTATAACCAGAGGCTTTCTGGTATCAGGATCCATTTCGTTGTCGTCATGTAATGTTGAGAGTAATATTACAGATTTGTTTTTCCGAGGTACATAGGAAAGCATCATTTTTTCCTTTTGAAAACCAAAAAGAGTGGATCCAACAGCTCTGCTTTTGTCCGGCAAGAATTCTTTTGGGATTTCTGCTTTGTTCTTTTTTATTGTGTTAATTTTTTCGTAAGCAAATAATCAGCGAGTGGTACACTTGTGTACCAATTATCAATGGTCAAATTCCGGTTTGAATTTTCTATCGGAGTGACTAGACGCTTTACAATATCTGTTGGAGTATTAGAGGCCGCAAATGGTCCATCGGGTTGTATTCCGCAGTATATTTCCAAATTGGATGTGTAAAAACTTTTGGCATCACATAACGCAAACATTTTCAGCCCGTATTTTGCTGGTTTGCTAGGAATATATTGAATGAAGCTACAACGACCTCTAAATGGATGCAGCATCTCATCGATTGTAGTATATTCGCTCAAATTGAATGATGACTTGCAGTTGTTGACGAAAGTTTGGAAAAAGTCACGTATCGCTGCCAGTTTGTCAACTTTCCTCCTTTCAATTCGGGTATTCTTGTCATCGAATCTCAGGCAACGGGTAATGAAGAGAAATCTCTTGTAACTCATGACAGCTCTTGCGATTTCAATGCCAGTACCGTCACTGGAAAAAATCTCTTTCACATTTGCGTGGTGAGATTTTTTTATACCGATCAAATATAGCAGACCCAAGTATGCCATAAATTCATGCCTGTCGATATTTTTACAGTCCCGATCTCTAGAATATTGACGGTCAACTCTCAACTGATCGATATACATATTTGTGTACCTCAAAACATCGTCAATCATAGACACATCGATAATTTGGAAGAACGCATTTAATTCATTTTCAATACCAAGAGCTTTTTGAGTCAAGCCAGTGGGGACTGTGACTACGTTTATCCCCTTGGTTTTTCCAGAAACACGGTAAGTTGCCTTTCGCCATTTTGTAGATTTATTTTTTCCAATGAAAAATTCTTCCATTGTTTCGTCCTCTTCTTCAGATTCGCCTGAAGTGTTTTCTTGTTCGGAAGCACTTTCTTCAGCTTGTTGCTCGATTTCTTCTTCCGAAAAATCGCTGTCACTCGAGGGAAAGTAAGTCTCACTATCTTGCTCTGGCTCTTCGAATAAATCTCGAGCAATTTCTTCTAGTTCATTTTGTGTAAGCGGCCTACGAGCCATGATGAAACACGTCTAAAACAAAAAAATACATTTAGCTATAAAATAAACGATATAAATGAAAAAAAAATAGTTTATTTAATATACTTACACTTTAAGGCGCGTGTCGTAAAATTTACGATTAAAGGAAATTCCCAAATATCAATGAATAACAAAAGCACAACCGGTACGTCTATAGTTTAGAGAGACACTGACCTTCGAATAGCTCGGAGCTCGACGCTTGCGACTAAGTGGTAAAAGTGGGGGAAGCGATAAGGTGCATTTGTCGTAAAATTTGCGACAGCGCGCCCGCTGGAAGGTTAACTTCCTTGATCCCCCGAGTATCTAATTCGTTTAGATATCTTGCTACGCATGTCGATATTTCACTAGCCCCTCGCTTACTAATAGTTTCGTCCCAAAAGTAACAGTAACATTCTTTATTTCCGATATTGTAAATAGTGAAGTTGAATGTAGAGAGGCGGCGACGGTAAAATAAGGCACTTTCATTACTTATTGGGAGCTGTATGACCTGTTGTAGGTCAAATACAGCAGCAGCCACAACGGTAGGATTTAACTTTGATGTTTCCTTGGCTTCTTCCTTTTTCCCTCGAACAGAGGTCTTTTCGGCAGTATGAGTATTATAAGCGTTCTCGAGTTCCAACTTTCTCTTTCCATCAGCTTGCCTATACGTTAAGCACAATGTGCATTGATCCTTCTTAGGATGATGGAAGGAAAGATTCATAGATTTAAAAACGCGTCTGTATGTATGATAACTACAATGAGTTTGATTAATATTATCGTTTCGGTAAAGGTAGTACATTTTCTTAACAGTCAAATCAGCGTGTAAGTACTCTCGTGAAGTAGACCGTCTACAAAAATGGGACTCCATTCAAGGAAATTTCTTAATGTGTTCTAATACTGAAGCTTTCATTTTTGCATCATTTTCTTTTAGCATTTCATGACGGCCTCCCCGTCTCTCAGGGAGTACTATCCCTTCTTCTGTTCTCTTAGTCAAAGCCGTACGCATTGTTTTTTCCGAAATTCCCAATGTGTTTAAAAACATTGTTTTACAAACCGTGGACATTCCCTCTCCTTTTGGAAGGTGGTATGTGAATGTTTTGGTTCTACGCGAAACGTCCTTGTCTGTTCTTTTCCTCTTGACATCTTTGGTCTGTACGTGCCGAACAATAAATTCCCTTTGCAGCTGCAAGCTCCTCATACCATAAAAAGCGTCGAATATTTTCTGCCTGTGCTCATCACTTATCATGCTGCACTCTTTGTTCTTGCATTTTTCAGTACCGCAACGAGGTTTCATCACTTTAGCCAAAACAGCTTTTCCAGAGATGCTATTTATGTAAGATTCTCCAGATGTTCTTTTATCATGTGCAATCTTCCTTTTATTGCCTTTCTTTACTTTCTGAAAGGGTACCTTTCTTTCCTCTCCATCCACAGCATATCTATTGCGAATATTTAGGTTGGCTTCCATAGTTTTAGTGTTTGAGTTAGGCAGTATGTTTTCCGGTTCATCCTCAGATGACTTATTTTCGACATGCTCACTACAGGTTTCATTGTTGATAAAATGTTCCCAACAAAGCAACTGAGAACACCTTTCACATGCTGCCCATATTTCATCTCTACAGTTTCTGAATGCGCAAGTAACTCTGTAGGTGGGGTCATGGTCGCTGTCTGTACCTTCAAATGGGTCACGCTCACGTTCAATACAATCCACTAGAAACTCTGTACGAACTGGAGTAGTTTCAATTTTTTTTCTTAGATCGCTCAGTGGAACATTTTCGTCACAGTCGCTGTCAGTCTCGCTAATTATCTTCAGATCTGGCTCCATAACCATGGAAGCCCTCTTATATTCTTCCTTTTTCCTGTTGCCATTATCCGTGATTTCGTTTACACTTCTCGAATTCTCCAAGAAATTTTCATGATCTGGAGAAAATCTTTTGATTTTTTGTTTTAGAATGCTTAAGGGCAAGTTTTCGTCCTCGTCACTTTCCATTTCGCCTTCTGTTTGTATCACCGTCCCAAAATAATATTTGTCTTCTGGAGGCCAGTACATTTTAATATTAACACCACTTTGAATATCGGTGTTTTTCTCAATAGTTTCAAGATCAGTAGACACTACTACGTTGCTTGTGCCGTCTTGCCATTTGACTAGCACATCCATTATTGTTTTTTTCCTGTAACAAATAGATTAATAATAGAAATAAAACACATGGTTTTAACGGTTCGAAAACAGCGAATACTCAAGTCAAAAATAAAAGAAAAATATGCGTAATAAGACCTAACCACCCAAATTTGGTATTGGCAGTCAAAAAAATTGAAAAAAACAAATGTAGATACAGGTAGGTATAACATTAAAGAAAATTCAAAAAATCATTTGAATTAAAGTGGAACTAGGTAAGGCCTGATTTATTATAAGGTACCACCCTCGCCGAAAATGCCGTAAACACAGCAAACATAACCTTACTTACTTCAATAAAAATTATTTGTTATTTTGGCGATTCTTAGCTAGTATATCGTTAAAAGAACACAAATAATTGAAATAATGCAACTTACCTTTAAATAAATTGGATGATACAAGAAAATATATTGCAAACTACACTTTAAACAATGAAATTGGTCGATTTGACACTGCAAGTAATACATAAACCACCTGCCAGATCAAAACTGAACTTTCGGGTTTCACCATGTAAGCACCTTGCCTTACATTTCGATTGCCAAAAAATTATGTTGAATTTTTTTTTCAAATGCATTTTTTTCTTAGTCAAGCTGGTACATAGAAGAAAAGCTTTTTTTGCTCGATTTCCTTTCGCCGAGGTAAAAATATATTTTTTACACTCGGGCGTATCTCACATTGCAGCTAATAGAAGATCAAGCAGACGGGCGTATGTCCATATTATGGATTTACGTCTCTTTGTTAGATTTCGTTTTTACTTTGATGACGCTTACGCCCACTGAACTGTGGAAGAGTATCGAGAACCTATAAGGATGGAGATACGCCTGTATGCCAGATCATAGATTAACCCAACGGGAATCTTTTGGTGGTCATAACACAAATTTGAAATTTTGGCGCTTACGCCACTTTGCCAGATCAGCGACGATATGAGACAATAAAGATGATAAAAAAAACGGCACAGATATGAGGCATAAACCAGTTTCGAGAAGACTGCGTAGGATTTGCCAAAAAATACGCTCCTAAGGTTTCGAAAATTTAGCATGGTTCTACATGGTTCTCTTATCTGACAAAAGTTGTTTCCAGCTTGGTGTAACTCACCTAAAAATCTTATTAAGTGAAATAATGGTTTGGGAAGTAATATCAAAACGTGGCACTACTGTGTGTAATTGCCTGTATAGTTGATAATACCATTAACAGTGCAAAATATTGTCCTATTATAGAAGGTTGTCTTCTGGAAAAAGTTTATGTTTGCATCAGAGGGGTGGCATATTCAGCAGTATAATGCACGATGCAATACTTCTGTGTATATTTAAGCTTGAATTCAAGAACACCAATTGGTATCAAATTCATAGCAGCAGCTTCACCCGATCTGAGTCTCATTGAAAACACATTATGGGTACTAACAAACATTGAAGTGGAACGAGTAATGCTACAAAGTAACACAGATTTGATTCGGTTAGTTTTACACCTGGTCCACCATCACCGAACATTATGATGGTCACCTAGTTTCGGATCTATCTGAACGTATAGTGAAGCGTTTAGAGATAAATCGAGGTTGTATATGTAAATGAGATGAATTATTTGTTGTAATTTTATAGTTCAAGTAATAAGAATTTAAACCGAAAAATGTTAATTGTATTTTCTTTTTTCCGGATACTTTCTAGACAGACTATATATGTCTTTATACTTGACATTTGATAGTGTCTAGATTAAGCAAACAAACAATAATAAACTAAACTAATACTACGTTACTTGCCGCAATGTCACTTTATCCGTTAGACTTGTTATTTTGGAACCACCACCGCACACACTCACTCACTAATTGCGGTGTCTTTGGTGTCGTCTAGCCAATCTTCTTTGCTGCCGTTTTTTGGTGGCCTGCTTTCCTGAGCGCTGCTTATGTTTGCATTCAGGGGACTCAGTCCCGTGGGCCCCGAGATGTTGAGCCGCGCAGTTACCAATGACCATCAGTTCCATAGGCACTCGTGGTCCCGTCTTTGGCTACTGCCGTCATAGAATATGTTTCGGTGGTCGAGATGGATGTGGTAGGCGTTGCGGTCTCCGTAGTTACTACACAAGGGTTAGTTTGGTTAACTTGGGTATTTTCACCAGCTTGTTGGGTTTCTGGGCTATTCAGACATAGTAGCTGTTCAGTGATTTTAATTTCTTCATCTGTTAGCTCAGATTGTAAATCCAAATTTAAAAAATCACTCAAGTTTGCACTTGGCACATCATTAATCGCCATTATCGCGACTTCTATGGCCTGTGGCGTCACAGGTCGTCCATTTTCGTATGTATTTATTGTTATTCCGTCATTCAAATTAAATTTATCCGCGAACGCGTTCATGTTGTCTTGTCTGCCTCAACGTTTAGCCAACTAATTTGGTTTAAAATATTTTTTTAGGTGTCGCTGTGGTATGGGAGTATGTTATGTGTGTTATAAGTGCCTCTTTTAACGCTATTATGCAGATAAGAAATTTCGTACACATTTTCTTGTGGTATTTTGGTAATTCGGTACGGCCCATCATAAACCAGATGGAACTTTTGTGCCACCCTGTCAGCGGCACTAGAGGTTGGGTTTAGTTTTAACAGTACTAAATCTTCGAGGCGAAATTTATAGGGTTGACGTTTTTGGTGAAGTACCCGTCGTTGGGATGTTTTAACGAGCATTTGCCAGACGCTTTCTTTGATATCTTCCGAGGTCTCGATCTGTTGTAGTAAAATGCGGTCAGTTACATTTTGTAAATAAAAGCGATATTTTTCTCCTGTAATTATTTCAAATGCACTTCGGCCTGTGCTTGAGTGAGGTACACTGTTCAGGCAATCTTCAATGTCACTTGAATAATTTGCCCATGATGTATGTTTATCGTGACAATATGTCCTGAAAAGGCGGCTTATCTCCTTCATGTATCGTTCGCTAGGGTTGGATCTAGCATTACGAACAGTGGCGTAGATAACTTTGATTCCTTGGTCCTGTAACGGTTTTCTCCATCTATTGGATGTACATTGGGATCCGTGGCCACTCAAAATCTTATTAACTTTAATTATTGGTAAATAATCCTTAATAATGCGGTTAAAAGCTGCGGTTGCGGTAGTTTTCTTCATTGGAAATAATTTAATGTATTTTGAAAATAGGTCAACTGCAACGAGAATATATGCTACACCCCCCTTTTCCTTTGGGTAATGGTCCATAGAAGTCTACAGCGACTAGCTCGCCAATCTCCTTTGCAATTATCGGTTTTAGTGGTCCTTCCAAATTATTGTTGTTTTTTTGCCTTTTGACATAAATCACAGGTTTGTAGCAAATGTTTAATGTCTTCGCATGTTCGGCCAATAAAAATTATGTTTCATGACTGTGAAAACTTTTTGGCCTCCGAAGTGTTCCATTTCCTGATGACACTGCCACGTTAATTTTTCTTGTAGACAATTTGGTACCGCTATGGATTTGTGACTAGTGTGTGTATCTGTGTGAATAAGTATGTCATTTTCTAAGCGATAACAATGAAGCGCACTCGTCGAATGCTTGAATCGGATGTCAGCTTCCTGTTTTCTAGGTTTTCCCGAATTTCCTTAAGGAATGAATCCTTTTTTTGATACCCTTGGACATTTTTAAAATCTCTTAGAAGTTCCTTTGAGCCCTCAGCAGTGAAAGAAGCAATAACGGGAAACTGTTGATCACCAATTAATTTCCCGTCAGTGGGATATGTGCTTAAAATATCGGCTGCAATATTTTCGGCTCCCTTTACATATTCAATTTGGAAATCAAATTGTTGTATTAGAAGTAACAATGTTGTTATTCGTTCATTTAAAAAGCGACATGTTTTTAGGAACGTTAATGCTTTATGATCCGTCCTGATGATGAACCGTGCTCCAGTTAAGTATAATCTGAATTTATGTAATGCATAAACAATACGTAGCGGCTCTTTTTCAGTAGTAACGTAGTTAAGCTCAGGCCCCCTGAGGCTACGACTCTGAAATGCAATAACTCCTCGCCTTCCGTCTTCCATTATTTGGTATAAAACAGCATCAATTCCGTAGTTCCTAGTAGAATGTTTTCCGGTATCTGTGTTGTTAAAAGACGGGCCTGTCCAACATAGTGCGCAAAATGTGCCTCCATTGTCCGGCGCTGCATGGCGGCCCAACGGTGAGTGCTTATATTGTGTCGTAGTTTATTTTGCGCTTGTTCTGATCAGAATGCATTGAGGAAATCCATGCGAAAATCTTCATAAGTCTCCCAAGATATCTGAAAGATACTTGCCCAGTCACGTGCTTCTTCAATTAATGCTTCGCGAATTATATCAAGTTTTTTCGTCGGTGAAATGTCTAGCCTGCGGAAATAGATTTCGATTTCTTCCAAAAATTTAACTGGATATTTGTGATTTTCCGCTCCACGAAATGTAGGTAATGGAGGTTGGTGTGCAAAATGCATTGGACGTGTGTCTAAATTCGTTGTTGTGGATGAATTTGTCTCCGTGTTTCGTGAAGTGTCAATGTGTGTTGAAGTGCTGTTAATACAATTTTCAATACCCCCAAGTTTGATTGATGTTCTTTTTGCACGGCAACCAAACTTTTACCCAACTGTAGCTGAAAGGATTTTTGGTCTTCTCTCATCTGCTGAACTATGGCCGTAAGTTCCTTTAATGCTTCGTCCAGACTTGTTATGGTGGTGGTAGTAGGCATGTTATTTCCTGATACCTCATCAGAAAAACTGCTCTCGGATGTTGGGTGTGCTTAACCCGTAATTTTGTGCAATGTCAGATTCAAATACTAAAACCTATCCAATTTTACTAACTCTGTATCCTGGTCACGGCACCAGTGAAACTGCCCATACCCCGGTCGTGCGTTTACACTCCAGAGTATAGTATTGGCTGTGATCGTCACGTGGGCTATTATTTGTTTGAAACAATTTATTGTCGAGCTAGCTGTGCGCGTAGCAGGTTCTTTTAGAGTTTGAATAAGTTTAAGTTTGTTTATCGAATCTTCGAGTAGCGTACCTCTTGTCTGAAAAGCTAATTAGAGCAATAAAAGCCAATTTTCGAGAATCACAATTTATTTTAATGATAATTAGAAATTTATACATTGAACAACCCAGCGCACTATCAATTTCAAACCATAGGAAGTTTAGCGATTTAGTAAAGTAAAAGTCGTATAATTGAAATATAAATCATAACACAATTTTAACAATAAATCCATACACAAGCTATCAATTAAAGTCGTACAAATGGAAATTAAATCACAACACAATTCAACTAAAGAAATCGTTATGCGTTTTATCAATCAATAAATTGGACAGTAAAATTGTAAGAAACAAAATCATACACAAGTTTATCATATAATCAAGTCGTTCAATGGTATAAAGAATATATCCAACTTAATTTTATAAACATTAATTATGTTTGACCAAACTATGGTGACCAGTTTGCATGAAGTGGCAAGTAATGGCCCACGGCGAAAAGGTATACTTCATATTTACAATCCATCCATTTCACCTCATTTGTTCGCCTCTATCAAACCGCCAATGACCAACCAACAGACACTATATACCTAATTGCACGTAAGCCAGCAGTCCGTTGCACCAGAAACGCTAATCTTGTGTACTATTGTAGGAGGATATGAAAAATTAAACGCCAAAAATTTAATAAAATAAATTATTTTTTTTCTGAACTTGATAATAACATTAGATTAAAATAGAAACTAAAACTAATAACGTCAGTTTTTGAAATGGCCGGCTGTCGAGGTAGCACATGGGGACGACTTGTAATGAAGAGAAAAATAATTTGAGCAACCAAAATGCCAGAAGTAAAGAATTAAATCATATTAACTTCAAGGTAGATACAAAAATACATAAATTAATACATTTATGTTTATTATCAATTTTGTAACTAGTCGAAAGTTCTACGTTGATCAATTAATTAGGCCACACAGGATATAAAAAAATATTCATATTACGGGATGTAAATTCGCATAATATCTATTCTCATTTCTCAATCAATCAACTGAGTATATAACGATACTAAGAGTGTATGTCCCACAAAGTAACTCCTCAAATATCTAGTAGCGATTATTTCGAACGTGCAATGGGCACCAAGGGACGTAAACACGCGAGGATACGCCGTCGCAAATAATCAAATCGAGTATCTCACAAAGAATATACTCAACAATTATCTCGAACGTGCAATAGGTACCAAGGGACGTGAACTCGCGAGGATACCTCGTCGCAGATAATCGCATGGCACTGAGGGGACGTGAACGCGCAACAGTGCCACAAACATAAATTATCAACAATTATTTCGAGCGTGCAATGTGCACCAAGGGAGGTAAACACGCGAGGATACCCCGACGCAAATAATTGCATAGCACTGAGGGAGGTAAACTCGCAACAGTGCAATATACATAAATCTAGGCCATGATCACAAAAGGTCAGTATTCATTCACATAAACAAATAGATAAAACAGTACTAAGCAATCAACTTATGTGAGAATTTAAATTATCGAAATGATCTTGTAATTAGCGATAGAAATTAAAACTCTTTCTGAATGTGAAAATAATAAACGACAAGCCCAATGACTTAAATAAAATAATTAGCTATCATTAAGCAAAATAAAAATACAAGGATTAAAACATTAAGGTATGTTCTGTGATATGACTCACCTTTTAGACAAAACAGCACGGCCCCAAAACGTACAAATACAATGAAAGCCCTTCTTTTTAGAACTTTGGCGGATTCAACGAGACATAGACATTTGGATGTGTCAGCGAGAAAGACGGACACCAGCCCGTTAGGTATATTTATTACCTAAATAACGTAAACAAAGGATACCATATGTCTATACATTTTGCTCGTATTTTGTCGTTTATAAGAGCACGCTTACTGTATTTTATTCAAATTGAATTTGAATTAGATAGAAATAATAGTATATTATTTTATATGGAGGAAAAGTGATACTTTTCATGGCGCGACGTGTTTAACAGCCGAACGGAGTGAGGCTGGTAATAGAGAGCAAGCCATGAAAAGTAACTTTTCCTCCAAATAAAATATGCTGTTTTTTCTTCAAATGTCGACAAATTGATGCAAAAATCTCTTTTTAATAGTAATAATATCTAATTATTATTAAAGATAAAGGGGTTCGCAAGGCGGCTTAGACCACGGTCGTAGGTGGCCTTGCTTAGACCGGTCTCGGTGAATATAATGTAACATCAAGCTGTCAGTGGACCCTGTCAACAATAATCATTTTTTTAAGTTTGTGTCACCGATTGCGTTTTAATTCCGTATTGATAAGCAGTTATTGAGTAAGTTCGATTAAATAATAACCAATTTGTTCCTAAATTAATGATTTTTAGAAATGCAGTCACAAATTGAGTGATAAATACAAATTGTAGTTTAATAAATCTTGGGTTGTTGACGCTTATTTTGTTGTCTGTTTGTATTGTATCTATGTTGCTATGACAACACTTTTACCTCCGCCGGCGGAAAAGTGAAAAGTAAAGCTCCGGCGGAGGAAAAACGAAACTTCACGGCCGCCTACACAGTCGAGTAATGACGGATTTACTGACGTTTGAAGAAAAAATACTTTTCTTACACTATTAACTTGCAGTACATCAAAGATCTTTAGTTTTTATATTTTTTCCACGCGGGGGAGCTACTACAGCCGCGGGTGGATACCACATCAGGCAGAATTTTACTTTTTTTCACGCGGGGAAGGTGCTTCAGCCGCGGGTTATTTTTGCTAACCAAACTAAGAGATACTTTTTTAACGTAGGGGCGGTACGCCAGCCGCGGGACCTTGTCCAGTGGTAGGTTTTGAATGTTTGCACGCTTCATAACTCATTCAATAAATAATTTATTTTTAATTATGTATAGTCAATATTAATAACCAATTTCAGCAAACCAGCCAAACCTATACCTAAGTTGTCTTTAAGGCCTCTATATTTGATTCAAACCCTCTATATATAAATTTCACATTACTTTATGTCAAACCCTACATTGTGCCCATAATTCATTCTTGGAATCATTCCTACATATTTTATACCTACGGAGTGTTTACCATTTTCTTTATTTACATGGCCTAATTGGCCTGACTGAATCTCGATACTCTTGTCTAATTTGACCGGGATACCGTTCCCTAAATCTGTACCACATTTATGCCATCGGCAACGAATATTTCTTTTTTTATGATTATCTTGAATCAACTCATGATACATGTAGTGAATTGGTAATTTGATTTTATTTATTAAAGTAATTTAACCTTAGTTAATGGCACTTAGTTTATAATCTTTTAATTCCCAAAGAAAGCGGACATAATTATCATGTTCGTCTCATGACACAAGTAACTTGTGTTTGGTAAATTTATATTAGTTATTTAACTATTTTGCTTTACCAAACCCGATTTTTAGAGTTAGATAACTGAATAGGTGTAATACATTAACGAAATATGTGACCTATATTCTAATGAAATAATTTCTCACCTGTAATTTTACACAGTTCACTTTGGACTAATTCAGGATCGGTTTGTTTTGACTATACTGTCTTAGTACATTTTCGCGTGACTTTCGGCATTTTGCTATATAATTTAACTTTTACATTAACTTTATTTTACTTGAGAAGCAATGAAAGAGTTATAATCGAATTTGTCAACAGTTTCGCAGCCGCACAAAGACGTCGCTCTGTTGCCAAGAACCTAGATTACCCAATTCGCAGCCGTCGAGACGTCGCCAGAGGGTAACCTAACTTAATTAATACCTATGAATGCTATGAAATACATTTGTAAAATTTCTTTGTTGATAGCGTTGACTAAGCCAGTCGGTTTCCCGTTGTTAAGCCAATAATATCAATGCAATTAGATATACAACATTCGCAGCCGTCGAAGACGTCGCCAAGGTATATCCAATTTCTCGCAAAGGGAACCCACAACATTCACAGGTACTCGTATGTACCTTAAAACTGCTAGCTAACAAGTGTCCCGATTCAGTCGCGTATTTTCCTTTTTATAGGCGTTCGCGCCTCCCGTCCTTGATTACTGTGACGTCTTTCGAACGTTTCTTTTATTCGGCCGTATGGGAATTCTACCGGCTTACTCTTTTTAAATTTGATTAATTTTGCTTGCGTTTATTAAATAAACTTAATTTGTGTGAATATGCTTTTAGTTGTATTATTTGTAGGGTAGGTCTGGGCCGTTTCGCGTTTAATTTAAAGCGTTTTGCTTTTTTGTCACAAATTGGTGTTGCCGAACCTACCAAATATGTAACAACATTTTAACACTACGATTATCATCTAACAAAATACAATTATTATTACCGTTCTGATCCGTGTTGTGGCTCGTCGGTTGGCAATATAAAACATTCTGAGATGCTGGAACATTCAGGGACAAAGAAACAGCAAGTGCCGTAGAAGTAGTTTGAAATGTCGTTACATTTTGTTTAAGTTTCTTACGTTTTCTATTCGCGCGATTACGTGCGGCGTTTAATTTAAGGCGTTTTGCTTTTTTTCCACTTTCCAAAACGTTTTGGTTACCAAGAATGATCACGTATTTTCCTTTCTTTAGCGGTAAAATTATTTCTTTCTCATGGTCTGACATAAATTGCCTTTTCTTAAAAGGCAATCGCTTTTCTTCATATTTTTGTGTGTTGTCCTGTATCGGAAAGTGGATTATTTCCTGGTTTTCCATTAATTGACAATTATCACAATACCACAATCACAATGTACTTATAATACTATGGACGTGAGCTGGATTTTGCAAAAAAGAAATCCAATGAAGCCGCGAACAAGAAAACATACCCTAGTTACGGACAACAGAAACTAAACTAAACTCTCAAAATTACAAGAGAATCAATCAATTCATATCCGCTGCTATATTATATACTAATCTATATAGTAAATAGTAATAATATGTGGTCTAAATAAACATCCTGTTAAAGCCGACGCACAGTGGTTCCTTTTAGAAAAAACGCGGGAAAAATATTTTGTGAACGAAGAATTGAAAATTTTAACAAAGAATGTTTGTCACTGACTAGAAAAAGTCATCTTTTAATTAGTCAACCAGTTTCGAGCAAAAGGTGTAACGGACGGGATGCAAAGAGATATAACGGGAGCGACATGAGATAAAGTCATCTTTATTATGAGATTATTCTTTTAACACTGTGAAATTAAATGTATAACAAATATATAAAACAAATAAAAAATAATAAACCTACAGTAATGTAACACACTTACTTATTAATAAAAACAACCAACAAATTACAATTTCTAAAAATGTAGAATTATTTTGGAAGCCTATTCTGAATCTGAACTGTCAGATGTGGTTTGATTTTCGTTACTTTTAGCAGACATAAGTAACTCAAGAGCTTCAGGAGAAAGACCTTTGCTACCTTTGCGGGGCAATTTTCGCAAGTTTGTTATGTAGGGATCTGAAGAAACAAGGAGGCGATTAAAGATATGCTTTAAACTGTCTTTTCTTGAAGTTTTTCTTGAAAACTGTTCGCGAAACTTCTTGGTATCTTTATTTCTCGCCTCCTGTGCTTCTTCAGACAGTTGACCTATGGGCACTAAGAAATGCTCAATGATTTCGGAACCGTGAATTAACACTTTATGCAAGGTGGTCGGCATTGGATACCATGGGTACAATCGGACAAATAACTCGGCCGTTTCTAGACAAAATTTCTTAAATTTTTCAGCATTTATGTCAAAGCCTGATGACAAAGCTTGTAAAATTACGTGGAATTTTTTAATTAAACTTGGATCAACTTTTGTAATTTCTGCAACAATGCCTGCATTGTCGAAAAACCTTCTCGCAGTATTTCCATCATTGGAACTGCCAAAATTCTGCTTAGGTTTATCGACAATTAGACCTAAGTATGAACGCAGTAATTCCTGAATTCGTTTTTTTGTCTCAGCCACAGATTGCTCTTCTGCAGGACTTCTAGCCTGCCGCTTCTGAATATCTATTTTGTAAGCTACATGCAAGAGGCTTTCAAAAAAAACGAATCCAGGCATGTAACGTAGATAGTTCATATGCCAAATGACTCGCAACAATAGGTCTAGAAACAACCTTGCCTATATTATTAAAATCTTTCGAGGAAGCCCCACAAAGGTAACATCTTTGGGTGGACTTATTCTCAGTCAAAGCATTTGCTACCTTCAGGTCAATCATGGTAAAATGCAATTCAAAGTTTACTTTATAGATTTTGTTGTTTAAGAATTGATGGAACGGAGAAAGTTTTGAAATTTGTGAGTCAATGTCCCTTTTTTGTTGTATGGTTAGCTCTGTAGTTTCTTTTTTAAACAGCAATTTTATAGGGCGACAGAATCTAGGAGAGGATGTTCTTACATTTTGCCAAATTACAATTTCATTTTGATTATACTTTAAGTAAAGTTTTATTGGGACGAGGGATATTAGGAACACACTAGCATCTGAACAGTTCGCAGATTCAAATTTTTGTTTATACTCAGCTTGTCCCGAGGAACCATCACATCCCCACTTGCACACTAAAAATAAGTCAATTTCCAGACTTTTAACATTTAACTTAAGAAGAACTTCCTCTTGAAGAACTAGTAGCCTTTTTCTGGTGTGATTCAGCAATGACTGCAATAGCACCTCCGCCTCAATATCCGACTTGACAACAACCCCAGCTGGATAGCATTCCTGTTTCGCTTGCAAAACTCTTTTATACGAGGGATAAATATCACAGTTTTTTTCTCTAGTTTGCTGTCTGATTAAATTGTATTGCTGTTTACTCAACTTCGCTTCAATAAGTATAGATACAGCTTCGTCGCTGCTCAATTTGCAAATCAGATTTTGGTCGTCCAGTTGTCCGTTTTAGTGTTTGTTTTTTCCTAAATTCTATGCGCCAGTTGAGCCAATTGGAATATTTTTTAAGAAAAAGTGTCTTATTTCGATTAGACTTAAGCCATTTACATTTTAAGTTCGAAGTAAATCGAGACAGGTTCTTTTTTTCTACGTCAGAAAAGGCCTGACAACGTTTTTTCTCTAGAATATTTAGCTGCAGCCTTTTCAGTTTTGTGTCCAAATTTTTCTCAGGAAAACTTTGAAATACCTCAAACAGCTCTCCGTATGTAAAACTAATGAGGTTTTCTCTCCAATCTAAAAAAGAAATGTCTTCCTAAAATAAAAAAAAAAAACACACAAAACCAACCCACGCCCACGTTTCAAATTAATTAGAATCGGACAAATAGTTTTCATGTTCCGGGTGTTGGTGGCAGATCGACAAACGGACATTAGTTCAAAAATATTCTAAATGGTTTAAGACTGCATAATGGTCGGATCACCATAACTGCTACTGCTATTAAAATAGTATATAATATACAGATGAACAACTACAACTACAACAACTACAAGCAATACAATAATCATACTCTATGTCACCCGCGTTAAAAAAAAGTTCAAGTAGAGTGACCTTAAATTAGCTCAAACCGTTTTAAAGATTTTGACAGTCCCATGGCGGATTGACTTCTGTCAGCAGAATAATATATTTATATAATTAATAATTGGCAGCATGTTTTAATACTTTTTATAAATTTTAGGCCTTTATATAAATATTAACACAGAGGCATGTGAAATAACACATTTTCATAAGTACGAGCATCCTCGTTAGGGTTGCCAACTCGCTTCTAAAGAAAATCGGGACAAACTTGTCTAAACCGCGGGACAAAGAGGCCAAATTCGGGACAAATTATTTTAAATTCGAATTGTAACAAAAACACAAATAGCGTCCCGCGACAGATAGCGGCGGGACGCCGGGCATATATCTGGAAAATCGGGACATTCCGCGCCCGGCGGGTGAGTTGGCAACCCTAATCCTCGTAGAAAAAAAAATATTATAAAAACAGTAGCAAGTTTTATTTACGTTTTCTTTTAGGTGTTATCCTGGACTCCCTAAATAATAATAACAAAAAAGTGGGAAGCAGGCGGAACATAAACAAAAATTTATTTAAACATTTAGAAAACTAAAAAGCGACAGAAAAAATATAGGTTGTTTTTATACACGTTTTAAAAAAATAAGGGGCAAAGGCCACATTACTTTTTTATTATACAAAATTAAAATACATACCTTCATTATCAGTATCCATAACTAAAAAGTGTAAGTTCTTGCACAACTGCACGAAAAAAAGATATCAATTCTTTGTAATTGCACCCAAACAACATGTATCTTGCAGAGGCTGTAAAAAAACTTTTTGTCATACGCTCCCAAAAATAGCTATTTTACGGACTCATTTGAGTCCGTAAAATGCTTCTTTTTAGGCCTAGTCCCTAAAAGTCGTCATGGCAACGGACTATTCCAAAATTCCTGAATATGTCTAAATGTCAAATTTCGAATGACATGACAAAATTGTCAAATAGTTGCTACGATATAAAATTCTAAGCTAACTTTGTTATACATTATGATTTCAAAAATTATGGTAAATTTGCAAATTTAGGCGTTATGAAGAATTGCAAAAAGCGTATAAATAAAAATTAGATTTTGGGAGCGTATGACAAAAAATAGTGTTTGCCACACGTACCTAAATGAAGTTTTTCAGAACTCATCTGCTATTCCGGACTCGGCTAACGCCTCGTCCGGAAACAGCAATGATTCGTCCTGAAAAACTCCATTTTAGGTACTTGTAACAAAAATAACTATTTTGATTGACGCGTCACTATGCCAAAACAAATAGCAGATTTTTTTGTTTTCATGGCCAACTTATCAACTAATATGTTTACTTTAAAATGCTCCATGTTATTCCGTTAAATTCGCTATGTTGTTTTTTCGACTTTTTTCCGCATTTTCGTCCAAAGGAACCACGGTGCGACGCCCGACGCCGCGCCGCTTATGTGCAGCTGTGGCTTTTGGGAGATCTCGTAACATGGCTGTGACCTACCGCGGCCGACGAATAATTTATACTCTGTCCAAAGACCTACATAATAATAATTGTATATTTCAACACTAATACTTGGCTCACTCTGACTTATTATTTATGGCCGATATTTTAGCCTATGCCAGCTTGACCTACTACCACACCGCCGCGCCGCGCTGTTGCTGTCGTTTGTTTTTCATGAAATGGACCCGTATACACGCGACCAGTAGTATTTTCAATACTAAAATATTGACTTGAGATATAGGCCTTTTGTAGAAATTACAAAGAACTTTCGAATTTTCAATCCATTTCGCCGTTTGTCACCTTGAGATTTCGCTTTTATATTTTCATGTTATTTTTTTCTTTTTCAAAAATTAACATTAGTTTATTGTAGTGCTCAGTTTATTTTTACTTAATAATAATAATTAATGTTTTATGAAATTTTTATTTAAATAAAGGAGTTAAAAACGATTTTTTTTTATTAATATAGCTATATAACCTAATTATAATGCGTCATAATAAATGCTCGTCTCATAGCTAAATCATTCACATTATTGCCCTCCACAATAAGTTCAATTTTATTTTCATTAAGATCATTACCATGGTCGTCTTCTAAAATGTCTTCGTGTCTTCTTAGATTGTGCAATACTGCAGTTGCACAAATAATTAAAACGGCAGTCTCTTTTTTTGTTGAAATTCCATTTTTCAGATACAGAAAACGTCGTTTCCATATCCCGAAACACCTTTCTATGATGTTTCGAGTCGTTTTGTGGGAGGAATTATAGTTGCGTTCTGCCCTTGTGGTGGGATTTATCACTGGGGTTAAAAGATAGCTCTTACATGAATATCCATTATCACCGAGGATTTTTCCTAAAACAAAATTTTAGTATAATACCTATCAAAATTAAATATTGACAAGGGGGAAAGGGGTGTATATTTTGTTGGCTTTACTGGTTTTTACTTATGGCAATGGTTCTATAAATACCAAAATGATTTTTTTATTACAAGCAAAATCATAAATTTTATAACACCAGATACATTTTGCTAAAAATATGTTTTATGAACAGCACAAAAGTTACCTGGTATTTCCTGATTCTCACATTTTACTCTTAGTCTACTTCTTTCAAAGATGGTATTGTCATGCATGGATCCTGGATGTCATGCCACATTATCCACAATCTGCATATTTGCACATGCAACCTAAAAGAAATTGTTTATAATATTTTAAAGTGTAAAGATATATGGGTTGGTTAGAGAATAAAAATATAGCCAATGAGAAGCTACGCCCAACATGCTTTAAACTATATGTTTTACTCTGCTACTTAAAATGTTGCTTTATGTATCATATTAGGTATATACAGATAATTACCAGGATAGGATGAGTGATAACACTTACTTGGACATTTATGGAGAAAATTCCCTTTCGGTTCCTGAAAGCCTCGCCTATATCTTCACCTGGATTTTTAATCGGTATATGTTTTCCATCGACAGCACAAGAAATATTTGGGAAGTCAGAGATTCTATGAAACTTCCTTATTGTTGCATTGTAGTCTGGATCAAATTTGCAAATATCTGCAGTATGTTGGGCAAGTATTCTTGAAACATGTTTGATGCTCTGGCAAACAGTGGGTTGGGAAATTCCTCTTAAATCTGTAGCTACAGTCTAAAAAAATATTGTCAGTTGTCATGCCTGAAATCACAGATTTATATACGCTACGCGAACAGATAATGGTATATTATGATATAAGTGTATAAGAGGGCCTTTAAAGCACGCGCGACATATTTCAAAACACGACGCGCAGCGGAGTATTTTGTAAGTCGCAAAAGCTTTAAAGGCCTCTTATACACGTATATCGTACGCTATTTTTTATTACGAATGCATCATAATCTCAAAAAATTTTTAAATATTAAACTTAAGGGATATATTGAATATATTAATCTGTCACATTTGACATGATCAAATGTTTCTATAGCAACCCTTAAAAAGTAGGCGCGTCATAAACATCATTTTAAGCACGCTGCAGCGTACGATAATCGTTGATTATGAGCATTATAAGAACCTTTACACAAATAGTGCACTATATAAAAATCGGCCTTTCCCATTGGTCGATCCGCATGGCCCTCCGCTCGCTTCGCTCGCTACGGGGGCTCAAGAAAAGGAAACTAACCAGGTGCTAACCCAATCTAACTCAAGACATAACCAAAATCAAGAAAAAAAGCTTTTTAGAAACATAATCTTAAAAAAAAAAATTAAAAAAAGCAACGGGGTTCGAACCCGTGTTTTCCAGGCGAGACCCAACGATCATCATCATCAACTATTTATTTCCATTTTTACAGTATTTAATATGCTTACATTTCATTTAACAATAAGTTCGCATGTTCCCTTACTTAATTTATAAGAAATGGGGCACTATTATCACCCGAGGGCTGGCTGCTAGTAACCATATAATTAAAATGTAATGCGTATGCAGTGCGTCGATCGGGTACCATTTTCTGGAGCTCAGGCTCCTTTTATGGAAGTATCAATAATTTATTTACAGTGCTGTGGGTCAAATGTTCAAGGTATATGTGTACAGTCCATCCCGATCGAACGATCTAAACCTCTACACCACGAGAGCTCTTGATAGAAACCGATTGCATCACGCAGACATATCGTAATACGAGATGGATCGACCAATAGAAGAGGTCGATTTTTACATAGTGCACTATTTGTGTAAAGGATCCTTAAATGCTGATTATGATGCATGCGTAATAAAAATATCCTTACAGAGCCAAATGACTTCTGCCACCTGAGGGCGTTCGAATCGGCTGCGGCGTCTATTTTTAATTTCACACTACGTCGCGGTAGGATTTTACTCCGACGTTGTCAGACTTCAGACTGTTCTGCAATATCTCAATAATTTCTAGCGCACTATTACGGACACGAATTCGCGTAGTGAATAAATATAATATGCATCTATATTAGGCAGTTGGAATTGAAAACATATGAGAAAAATTATTGATTTATATTAATATTTTATTATAGGTAATGTAACAAATTTAACTAATTTCATAGGATATTAAGTTGAAATTTCTGAAGTTTAGATATCCCGTGTTGTTAGGATGTATAATATATAACAACAAACTTAAAGACTTAAAAGGTAAACTTAAACTTAAAAATATAAGTATGATTCAGAAAAACTTACAAAGTAAGAAAAAAAGATTATTTGTGAATGTAATGTTTGTGTAAGATCTACAAATTTAAAATATGGCAATTTAATATTTTATTGCTTCAAATTCATGTTAAAAAACGACTAAAGAAAATAACCAATTAAAAGAGGACCTACTAAAAGAACGACCTTTTTAGCAAATCCTGTCAATTTAAATTATTAATTCCTACAAATTTTGTAAGTTTTTAATTTTTTGCTTGTTCCTTTGTGACACTTTTCTTGACCATTTGCAAAACTTAAATAAAGTGATTTCGACAATCGTGGGTTTTTAATCCTAACCAAATTAAATATCTTTATTTTTTATTTTTGTAGCTACTAGTTCCTGACGTTTGTATTCATCAAAAAACTTTCTAAATGTGGTCATTGTTCTCAACACAACATGATCAACTTCTGTATTTGGAATTACAAGGGATGTTCTCTCTTGTCCCGTAAAACTTTTATTAAGCAAAAAAAGTTGTGATGGATCTGTCAAATTTATATTTGTTTGAAAATTTAATTTACATTTTGGGCACTTAAATCGTTCTATAACGCGTCTTACTAAATATCCACCATAATAATAATTGGCAGGTTCTTCCAAACTCATTTTAGCTTTGTGCACTATGGCAATTTCCTCTAATTGGGAAACTTTTGTTGGACTATTGTGAGCATCGTCTTCACTATCTAATTCATTACATTGAGCAGTGTTAATGTTCTCATTAATTTTGTGAACATCCGTTGCAAATCCAGACAACAATAATAGTTGCGTGTCTGTATCGTCTTCGCAATTGGATAACCTGGAAGGGTGTTAATAAGCCCGTTATGCATTTAATTCTAAAAATTAATCTTAAAGACTTAGCTGTTGGATTTAAATTCCAACCACCTTGTTGCCTGGCCATCGAAGAGAAGTTCTCTAAGAAGTCCTCATTAAGTCGATTTGTAAGTTTAAATTGAATATTCTCCTTTTCTTCATTTTCGAAAAGTTGTTCAATAGCATTAATAGATTGGATTATACCGTCGAAATATGGAGGCCTACTTTCGCTCATTTCTGTTTTTCCCTTTTTACGACTTAGCTTAATCATAGATCTAAAAATTTATTTACCTTCTTGTAAAATTACATTTACTGATGAATTATATTCACTTAGCCCGCAATTATAGGGATTTTTTGCAAATAGGCGCGTGCTATTTAAGGCATCGAATAAGTTGTTCATTAACTCTACAAAATCCGCTATATTACGTCCTACCTCACTGGATACAAAACCCTTATTGACGCAAGTTTTTGTGGCGGCCGCCATTGTATTGGTAAATACCTGTAAAGCCAAGGAACATGACATTTTTTAAAAGCATTAGGGTTAATATGTTTCTCAGTAATTTTTGTAAGAGTTCTTGCTGCTGGTGAAGATTTGTCAATTTCATAAGTTTTTCTAATAACAATAAAACTTATTGTTTTCTCCGCTAATTTGAAAATTCCTTATAATAAATTATTTCTAATGCTTTTGAAAAGATGCGGAACGTCAAACAATTTTGCTGTCGTTAAAATAAAAATAGGGTTGTTCCCTAGTGATATTCAGTAATTTAAATGATGCTCTATTAATACTTCCTTGATCGCAAACTAAAGCTTTTGGACTAAATTCTATTTCATGTAGGGTTTTTAAAATGTAATGGATTAAAAGTTTTAAAATTTCCTTACTTGTGGCACTATGGGAGAAGTAGGCAAGCGGAAATTTCCAAGAAGAATATATGCCTCTAATGGAAACCACTAAAACCTGGGTAGCATTCTTTGGCTTTCGTCCCAGGAGACCTAAATCCTCAAAACCTTCTATTATGTCTAGTTTTTTGTTATTCAAGACATTATTTGATGGACATTTCATCAAAAGCAATTAAACATTATTTTTCGTTTTTCTCCATACCTGTACATTTCAGTTTAAGACACGTTTCTATATTCTCGTCTACGCCAGTTTTAAAAGTGTTCTGACCGATCCATTTTTGAATGATTGAGGTTGCTGATAACAATCCCTTTTTTTCTCAAAAATGTGTAAGCTGACGTTGATTTGTAATAAAAGGACACCGCCAACTCCTTTTCATTTGAAGAATACAAAGTACGACGTTTACCTCGTATCTGCATCATAACAAATGTTTTTGCAGGTATGAATAACAACGACAAAAAAAGGTAATTTTGACTTGTGTACTTTTTCTCTCAACCGATTAATTTTCCGCTTCATATTAATAACTTTTTTGTTTGAACTGTTTCTTTAAGTTTTAACTTTCTTGGAGTGACTATGTGGTCCCCAAGGTCGCTAATCTTGTTTACAAGCTGCTCATCTTCCACTTCGAATCGCAGTTTTTTCTTAGAAGGGTTTGAGCTACTACTGCGAAAACTACTAAATATCTTGGTACTCTTCATATCAGAATACGTCCTCTTGGGTGTTAAAACTCGTAAATTTTCTTCACTGTCCGAAAAACATTTGAAATGCATAGGAACTGCACTATCTTTTAAATGATATTTTTTGATGTCTTATAATGGTTGCCTATGAAATACTTTTCACAAATATACTTGTTTCTCAACAAGTCTTCTGGCAGACCGACTAGTTGTACATTTCCTAAAAACCACACCCTGTCAAGAATTTAAATTATTGGAACAATCCAGGACTTTTATAGTAGCTAAAGAAAATTAATAGACGTCTCTTACAAATCACCTCTTATTTTATAAAGTAAGATTTACTTAGTTTTTCAATTTTTTCGGACAGTGGGGTTGGGTTGCGTTGAAAGAAAAGAGAATGATCACATTGTGAATACGCTACCAAATGTTATATATTATGGCCCAATTATAGCTCTTATGCCCGGTTTCTGAAGTACCAGATATCTAGTGTATAAAGTTATGAAGCTTATAATTACTATGGATACAATTGTATTAACAATCGTTGTCATAGGGAATATTTGAGGAATAAAGTTATCCATACTTTAAGAAACTGGGCATTAATGATCTTTAAATACAATTAAAAAGGATTTTACTGTGTTCTGTATAAACTGGACTAACTAAGAGTCTAACGAAATGTAAAATGAATTTTCACCCCGAAATTATATATTTTATTTGAATTTCAAATAGGCATTTTTTGTTTGAAGTGTCTGGAGAATAAGAATTTTTAATGTATAAAAATATTGTCACTAATGGCAATTTGTTGCCCCTAAAAAAGTTGAAATTTCAAATATGCAAATAGTGTAAATAGTAAAGAAAATTTTCAAAAAAGGGAACCCTGACACCCTGTATTTTACCTTTACAGGCACATTTTGGTATAAACAGTGTGGTCCATTAAGTGTGCAAAAAATGGGTTTTTTTTATTAGTTGCCCAACAAAAACGAAAATTAAATACCGCGAAAAGTTAGTGCATGTTTAACGAGCATCTTAGATGTACTTATCACTAAGGGTTGGCAAAATAATCGATTATTCGATTAATTTTTTTGAAAATATCGATTATTTCGATTAATCGATTATTCCGATTATATCGATTAATCGATATAACTGATTATTTCGATTATTCGATAACTCGATTATTCGATTACTATTTCATAAAATATCGATTAATCGAATAATTATTTCGATTATTTCGATTAATCAATTATTTCAATTATATCGATTAATCAAGAATAATCGATTATTAGAAATAATTGAAAATCGATTATTACTTTCAATAATCGCCCAGCCCTACTTATCACCTCCAAGTCAAACAGCATACAAACAGCAAATATTAAATGTAATATCCTAATTTCCTAAAATACAGAAAAATGCGAGAAAAAACATTTTTTTATCGGCGAAAATTTTGATATGGTTCTAAATATTCCTTCTTATAACAATGTTAAAAAATATTTTTATACTTTTACTAAGAGTTTTTAATATGCACTTTACGATTATTTCAGTATTTGGCTTGTTTAAAAGTATTATTGAAATTCTTAAGTTCTGTTAAATATCGTTGCAGCATATATCAAGTTGGCAGTTGCCTGAAAAATATATATCCAATAAACTTTTACAAATAGGTTTCATTTAATAAAGGTTGTTCAATTATAATTCGGTTGAAGCTACTTTAAAAGTATATTAAATCAGATTAATAAAAATATGTATCATACGCCGAAAATACACTTTTTCAAAAATAAAAAAAATGTGTGTGCTTAAGACCACACGATAGAAGTGAAATCTTCAACAAGCGGGGTCATCGTTTGTCAAAATTTCGATCCGAGCCTTCGTTGCAGAGATACAGTCAAAAAACGGTTTTTCCCCTAAAATCCCCCTAAATTAGAGCCGCCGTCCTCCCGTATGAGCGCACATACCATAAAAATTTCGACCCCATACTTCTGCCCGTTCTCCCGAACTTAGTTATTTAAGTTAAGTAATTTCAGCTCTCTACCTATACAGGAACGGTTTTTTCCCCAAAATCCCCCCTTAAACTAGAGCCCCAGTCCCCTTCCCGCCCATGGGGCGCACCTACCATAAAAATTTTTACTCCGTATCTCTTCCCGTTCTCCTGAAATTAATTATATCAGTTTTTCCTTCTCCCCCTCCCCTGGCCAAACGGAAGGGGGGGGGGGGCGGTATGGGGTCCCGTAAAGTCCAGGATTTTCTTTTTACCCCGGCTACATCCCCGGCCCTCTACCTATACGGGAATTTGCCAGTAGAAGGAGCGTTACGTTACGTTACATATCCGAGTGTGACGTTACGTTTCATATCTGAGCGTGACGGCTCGGTCTCATTCAACCCCCACCAAAAAAAAACGCAAAACGCGCCTAAACAAGTTTTCACTTCAAAAATAAACATTTTAAGAGGAAGCTATGACTTAATATTTGAACATAACGTTTAAGTCTAAACAAATATTTCAAATCACAGTTTGCTATATTTTACGAAATCATAGTTCTTTATCCATAAGCAAATATTTAATAATTATATTTATAAAGAAAATCCTATTTTTTAACATTTTAATTTTTAGTTTTAATTTTTTACGGGAAATCTAAACATTTTTAAATTAGAATTTCTTCTTAAATTCCCACAATTTGTCGCCACCTGGAGCACGAGACATTTTGGACGTATTCCACTCAGACCTGGCGCTATTCTGCCATCCACAACGAAAAAAATAAAAAAAGAAATAAACTACCGGTGAAGTTCAAATACGCTGCAGGTGGCGGCGGCGGCGGCGCGATGCGCGTGCTGAAAACTGGCAACTCAGCAAGGAGCAAAAAGCATACGCACAGGGCCAAAGTTCATCGCCGGCTAAGTTGCAGCGTGCTGTCGGCGTTCGGTATGTCGGCCTGTGTCTTAACCTTTCATATAAGAACAGACACAGAGACAATGTCTCTGATAAGAAGTACCTAGTACCTACCTAACTCTTGGTTTTTTGACATTCTCCTAAGATGTTAAGTGTAAGCATGTTACGAAAATCACAATAAAATCAAGTTAAGAAAAACCTCTTTTGTAATGTTTATAAATACTGTTCAAATTGTTCTCCATTATATCTCACACACGTTTCACACATAATGCGTATGCGCCTTAAAGCATTCAAAATAATAAACGGTCGCGCTTGTAAGTATCTGAAAGTCTCTTCGGTAGCATTTTTTAACTCTTGCACTGTTCGATATTGCATTTTATAAATTTTATTTTGTAGGTATCCCCATAAAAAAAATCCAAAACGGATAGATCCGGTGACCGCGGTGCCCATCTTATAGGTCCATTTGTTCCAATCCAGTGCTTTGGAAAGTTATTATCAAGATACGTTTTGACAATTTACGCATTATGAGCACGAGCTCCGTCTTGCTGCAAAAACAAGTTATTAAGACGCGCCAAAGGAACATCTGTTATTTCCGATACCATTTTTGGATCATTGGAAGATTTATCTGTTCGCGTAGCGTATATAAATCTGTGCTGAAATATAGTTTATGACATATGGGTTTTCGAATAGCAACATATAATCAATACAACCATGCTTATTTTCTTTTGTCTTGCGTTAATTGATTATTGCACATAGATAAACTAGTTTTTAGATAAACACTTACTCGAAAATTGCCTGTTGCATAATACCTCAAGTTAAGAAGTAACTGTACCATAGGTTCCACAGGTAGCCCCCTCTTGTTCTCAAGAACTAGCTCATTGTTAACCAATGGCAATATAATATATTGAACCGTATCCTTGGAAAACCTATAACGGGATTTAAATTGTCTTTCGGAATAACATTCAAAAGGATTATTCCAATCCCTCACATATCGCCTCGGAATTCAATGTGGGCCCACTTCATCCACCTCCACAACCCAATCCAGAAATTCATCAAAATCATCCATCTCTACAAGCGCCTTTTGGCAATAATCACAAAAAACCATAATATTTTCTAATTTGAAAATAGACAGATAAAACTAACCTCAAATTCGGTTGAGAACGACTCAAGGTAGCTTCCAAAATACCTTGTCCTTCACTCAACCTATAAAACGTATTTTGCCATGAAAAGTAAATCACACATTCATTGTTATGTGTTAAACAAATTTACTTCTGGAATTCCAACAGATCGTGCCAATTATTCAATGGGGTAAGGTGCCAGACTCCACGCCGGCGCCGTATCGGGAGCAGAACTAATGTGAGAAGCGAAAAGCCACACATTTCTTCCTTCTCACCATTTTCAAATTTCTTAGTTAGGGTTAGTGCACGATTCCCATCTTAATAACAAACAATAATGATGTAGTGTTATCGCATCTTATTGAGATGTTTTTACTGTTAAGTGATAACGCAAAAATTTTTAAGAGCCTAAAATATTGCTAAAGTTCTAGATAATTAATATAGTACGCCTTTTCTTCGAAAGACCACCATCCTCGGGTTTTATTCTGTCCGCCACAGGCACCCCAACCTGTAACTGACGCGTCTGTAAAGATTTTTAAATCCAAAGATGCCATTATAATGTCATTATAAGCCCTATCGATTGAACTAAGCCACCAGTTTAGATCAGGCTCAAGATCATCCGTAAGCCTCATTCTAGCAGAATAATTCATGTTATTTTGCACAAGGGCTAAATATTTTTAGCGCTCAAATAACTTAAAGTACATTCACCCATATTTCACGGGCGGAGATAATGATACCAGATAACCAATATACTGATCAAATTCATGCGTAAATGTAATATTAGACGTTCTAAAATAGTAAACAATTTTACAATGTGACCTTAATAAGAATATATTATTTGTAAATTTCTTTATTTTTCTTTTTTTCGGCCCGAAATAAACTCCAATAATGTAACGGTTTTATTAGGAATCAAATGACTTACTTAAGTTAACAGAAAACCCCAGAGAATGTAAAAATTTAACTGTTAGGGTTGTATTATTAAACCAACCCTCGTATGACAAACTGATCAATAAGAGATCATCCAGAAAACATAGTCAAATAATGTTTTGTGACCTGAGCCACTGAATTACTGGCTTCATCAGAAACTGAAGATAAGCCATAGGGTAAACAACAAAATTCATATAATTCATTATTAAATTCGAACCTTAATTTTTTTTATAATCTGGATGGGCATTAATGTGAAAATATGCATGTTTAAGATCAATTGTTGTAAAAAACAGTCTTTTTGAATAAGTCGCAACTCCGTTCCAATATCTTAAAACTTCCATCTTAAAACTGCATATTGCATTAGACATTAATTATTGATCTTCAGAAGCCGATCTGTGTTTATATTTTAGTATGCCTTTTTGTAAAGGCGTTTTATTGTAAGAAACTTTAAGCCTTTATTCCACTGTAAGATTAGGGGATTATTTTCTTATACTGCCCCACTTATTAAAGAGTAAGGCGAGTCTGCCCGCTACTTGACTTACCTGCTTTAGCGTCTGTATTTCTCCTGTCTCTGGGGCTGTTGCCCTCGCAATGGTTTCGTCTGTCCCCTGTGAAGACTCGGGCCGACTCTGTTTATAGGACGTGAGGTTGTTTTGATGTCCCTTTGTATCTGGTTCCCTCCTCCCGTTGAAGAAGATTTATAAGTCTGTTGCCCACTTGTACTGGGAAAAACTTTTAGTTCATTTCGAGTACTTTGTAATGTTTTGGCCTGTTTTATACTCTCCGGATCAAAATAAAAATTCCCTTGACTCAGTTTTTTCCAAACCATTCTTAACATTTTTATTAAAAACTGGTATAATTAACTTACGTCTGGACTGGGTTATATAATGTGTTGGTTGAAAATCTACCGGAATCACCTAATGGTAATACAATTTGGCCACGCATTTCTTTTGAAATTTTTGTTGTGTTATTCAAAATAAACGACATTGATTTGCCTATGGACAAAGGGCTATTGAAATGTTAGTCTGAATATCAGAATTAAAAGAATGCCGAGCGACCGTGTCGTTAGATAATTGATAACATTTCAACATTTAGCTTAGGAGCCTTATGCTAAAGGGCATTTTCCGGGAAAGAGTATTTCTGAACTAATGATTCAAAACTCTTTTTTGTCAGTTCGTTCGTAATAATATGATTCCAGCGAATCATAATTGCGTCATATATTTTCTGCTTTGGAACCGGTTGCTGAAGGTCATCATTGTCCAAGACGTCAGTAAATT
Source organism: Pissodes strobi (assembly GCA_016904865.1). NCBI lineage: Eukaryota > Metazoa > Arthropoda > Insecta > Coleoptera > Curculionidae > Pissodes > Pissodes strobi. The sequence continues at coordinate 598,040 of MU181976.1, forward strand.
CGTCTATTAAGCTCGAGTCTTCGTGTAAGTTGAGTTCATCATCTCTATCATTTTCTACTGCAATCGGTGATGATTAGGTCTTTCCAGTAACATATCTGGGGACCTTGATCTCGGCTTCGACCTTAACGAGGACCGATATGTGCGGCCTGGGCTTAATTGAGCTGCTTAATGAAGCCCGCGGCGTTCCAGAACACCCCGATAAATTCATTAAAGAACTTTTGTTTAAGGAAGCGCAGTCAGGTGTAACGACGCGATGCCACTGGAACTGGACCGCCTCTTAGAGCGAGAACGCCGACGGAATTCGCGTTTGTCATCACGATGATGGCTGCCACTCGCCTCTAGCGATCAGAGTTATAAACCATATTGAAGAGTGCGCAAGCGTCAGTCGAAAATGCAAATAATGTCTTTAGGCCGGAACTGGAACTTTCTTTAGTTTCTTTGTTTAATACTGCACATGTATGCCTTTTCAAATGAGAGCTTCCAGTCTTAGAAGAGACATATTTAAAGAGACCCTTACACCTAAAACATTGCACGTAATCTTGTGAAATTCCTTCTTTATCTACTACTAAAGAAAATGTTTTCCATATATCACTTTTTCTCTCATTATCTTTAAAAGTTTTTGTAAATAAGGTCCCTTCTTGTATGCGCTTAAGTATATTGTTCTTATTAGTTTCAACAATTTCAACCGTTACATCCATGATAATTGAAAAATAATTTAATTTTACAACAGTACAGTACACAACAAACCTCCCGAATTCTCGCGTCTCGATCTCGACCACTATCTATTTAGTATTAGGTATTATTACTGTTAAAGCAGAAGCACGCCGCACAGCACTTTACTAAACTAACTAAACCACAAAATAATTCTGTGACTTAAACCAACGAATACGACTATCTACAAGTAATGTAAACTTTGCTACAAGTTTTATGACCTATTTCTTTTGAAGGCGCCGATACCGCCTCAGACACTTTTTTGTAAATGTTATTGTTCGATACCGACAAAGAAAATTTTGCCGATGTTGCGTTGCCGGGATACCGGGAACATTATAAAAAGCACTTTATTTTATGCTATATAACAAAATTAGAATTAATGTAGTGCGAGTATGGCAAAATTCGAATTGGCCCGGCCCGGCCCGAGCCCGAAATATAATTTTAGTATTGGGTCCGGCCCAACCCGGCCCGGATCCGGGCCCGGGCCGGGCCGGGCTTTTTACGGGACAGCCCGGCCCGTGCAGGACTCTGATCTGGAGTGCCGCACCAAAGCACACCCTAAAGCTGCTGGATTCCATCCAGAAGAGAGCTGTCCGTCTCGTCGGCGACTCGGAGTTGACCCGGAATCTGGATAGTCTAGAACACCGCAGACATGTGACCGAGATGTCCCTGTTTTACAGATACTTTCACAGCAGGTGTTCCCAAAATCGCCTCGTCCCGCCCATGGTAACGCCTGTCAGACAGTCACAACAGACGGCAAGAGCGCACCAGTTCGTCGTACGTACAACTGGAAACACCCAAAACATCGCTTTACAAGAACCCCTTTGCCTAGCGCACTGGATCACTGTGAAACTCACTCCCTGGACATCTGCTTCCCCCTAATTGCGACCTACAACTATTCAACAACCGTGTCAATTAACATCTTTGCACACACACCGCTCGTCGAGCGTCATAGGATATCCCTTTAGTGTGTGTGCCACTGCCATAAAAAAATAAAGAAAAAATTCACACAAAAACAAAATCTAAAGTTCTAATTAATTGTTACAATTAATGTGATTTCTGAAATTGTTTCTGTTTTAATAATTTTCCTATGTTAGGTGTCAGATCAGATGTTGACAGTAACAACAAATCAGAAATATGTTGCTAAATTAGTGCGGTATTTATTTTTTATATAATAATTAAGATTTGAAAAATTCTTCTCACAAACATATGTTGATCCGAAACTTCTTAAAAATTGAAAGGCCAGGTCAGGTATTTCAAGAAAGTTTTCTTTTGGCACCAATTTCCAAAAATGTACAAATTCTTCTGAAGAGGTTTCTGACTGAAAATATTTTTTCTGCAAAAAGTGCAGAATGATTTTGCAGTTCAATGAATTGCAACTGAATATTGGCAGGATTACTGATTATTTAAGCCAAACTGATTGTAAAAGGATTCACAGAAATATGTAAGCTTTCATGGCCTTTCGAGCGGGACAGCCAATCGTGGGACCGCGCGCCACGAGCATATCACACACAACACACACACAAACTTTGAAATTTAAACCTGCTCACGCGGACCTCTTGTATTTCGTTCGCGGGCAGCCTTGGTCATTAAACCATGCTTTGTGATACAAGTTGGCAATAGAGATGCTGTATTAGGTTTGTTTTTGAAATTGTGCGTTTTCTTTCCAATTCCCTTCCTAATGGTATTAAGAAAGTTTCTAAAGGCAGCCGGCAACTAGTACTCACATGCGCAATCGACCCCTGGTTTGCCGTTTCTCCACTGCATAAAAATTGCCCGGTGCAATGTGGGCCCTTTACCACTTTAATCCGAAGGGTGCCCCCCAAGAAATAACCACTGGATTTATGTAAGATGATAAGATAGGGCTGGGTTATTTCAGACCTGGCGAAATAAAAAACAGTTTCATGTTTGATTAAAAAATTAGTGGTGGTTTTGATAGTAGAAAGCAGAATGTCGGATACGACGGCTGAGAGGTATAATTAGGACCGATTTAAGATTCCTTCTGCCTTGTCATCAATAATTTTCTGAAGTACTCTTAGGATTAAGGCAAAAGGTGGAAAAGCGTAGAAGAAAAACCTATTCCAGTACAGAGTGAAAACATCCATCGCCTATGCCTCTGGATCTCTAAGCCATGAAACAAATTTTGTACATTTTCTAATATTTCTGGACGCAAAAAATCGACGGCTGGCGATCCAAATTTCGAAATAATTTTCCTAAAGGCACGGTCATTCAATTCCCACTCAGTTTCTAGGTTAAGTTTCCTAGATTCTTGGTCCGCTTCCGTATTCTCCTTGGAGTTTATGTAAGATGCAAACATTGTTGGATTTCTTTCTTCGCACCACTGAAATACTATTTCGCGAATAGGCCTACAGCAAATGGGCATTTTGTTTTAAAACTGGGTCCAAGAAACTGATTCCACTGGCGATTAGGGACTGATCCACGTCTATAATTTTAAATGGGCTGGGTTTCGTTCGGGCTGTCCTAAATTCGTCCAACCAGTCTTCAACAGTTTCAGCTTTGGTCCGCTAGTTAATGAGCCCCATATTCCTGTCACACTCCAAGTAAGAATGGCCCCTTATTGGAAAAACCATTCTTATACTATTAAGTCTTCGGGTGGAGATTACTACGTCATGAATGAACAAAGAGGTTATAATTTTTATTCTGACCTCCACACGAGTCGCAAAATATTATTAAATCTCTTACATTGGGGTGTAACTGTGTAAATATAAAATGATGTAAAAATGAAATTACTTCCTCGGACCCCTTAGCTCCGATATTTTCGGGGTAACAATAAAAGTCGGAGTCAGCAGTACGTGAATATTAAAAGTACAGAAAGTGAGCTGTCTTCTATAATACACGTTGTTAGTTGTGATGTTTGGTATCGGCAGGTTTTTCTGGAAATTCATCGCTATTACTTCGAACTCTTCACTTTACATACTTTTCTTTCTTGCTTCCCTTTCACGAGCATAAAATACTTTAGCCTTTCGTAAATGCAGTTCATATTCCGTTTCTTTTTTTTTAGTTCTTGATATTTGCATCATTTTCTGGCTTGGTTGAGTCATTAGAATAAAAATGACCCAACCAAGTAATGCTGTTTTCTCTGCACTATATTTATCGCAAATACTGCAGGTGTCACAGCGCGGATATCCAAATTTAATATTGAACTCGTTATTAAAAACTTTGCGATAAAACTCATATGAAACGTCGGGAAGATTCAAATCCTTGTACATATTGTAATTTTTTTTTATTGTTAGAGTGTCTGGTAAATAAGTGACTACATATTTTTTCGACTATAGTGTCTTTGCCGGCCCCTAAATGAGCTAATGTGATCTTTCACAGCAGCAAGTGTGGCAGGAGATTTTGCACAATGCACATGTTTATATTTACCCCTCATATCTTTAGGCGAAGTACCAAAAAAGACGACACCCAGTAATTCCATGCAATGAAATAAAAGCCTTCATACAAATGGGGACTTCAATACAGTTATTCTTGTCATCAAGCTGACGCTTAACTCTTACTTTATAAGAATAAGCTTTATCCCGAAATTTGGCTTCATCTTCATTTTTTCTTGACCTGCGGTTCTTTACTGAATACATGGATACAAGGCCTGTCAAATAACTGTTCTGTTCATCTCTGCTCGACATTCTGTTAAAATCGCTAATAATCGCATTTCTTTCGAAGCCTTCAATAATTTGAAAACATTTGTACCTGGAGCATTTACAGTCCGGACCTGATTCGTGCGTAGTTAACCTAAAATGTTTCATAACATCACATACTCGTACGCTCTTTTTTCTCTTCTTAGATCCCTTGTTTAATTTTTGCACCGTACTTTCATCACTTAAAGTCCCTGTTTTCTTCTCCATCATAAAATTTAAAAAACTAGTCTAAAATTACGAGTAAAACGTCAACAAATCACGAGACAAACTAAAGCTGCACTGGTTGCCTGTTGCATGCGAATACTGAATCGGCTGTTTTTAATGATATAGCGATCACGCGGAAACATATACAACGTTTTGGCTGTGTTTCGCAACGACTTTCAGCGTTTTTCCCTTGGACGGCATATTTTTTTTGTGAATAATTCCTAGACTATCAGCGATATTGCCAAGTAACACGGACCACTCGATTCTACTTTTTACAAGGATTTATTTGGTATCTTATTTTACCGTAAAAATTGACTTTCATCGTTTTTGCTGTATAGTCTTCAATTAATTGGATCGGCAAATAAATAATTTGCATAATTATTTTGACGGGAAAGCGAATTCCTCAGAAGTTCATAGGGTAGTTTGTAACGCAAGACGACTCTACTCCACTGCTTTTAAAAAAACACCAGGTTCAAGGCCGCCATCATACTGATCTTGAGAAAATACGAGTGTGGAAGGAAAAGCCCTTACATGGGAGGCATGCGAATGAGGCTACCTAGGATTACTTCGACAATACAGCGTCGAACTATTGGTTAATTCCAGGACAAATGTTCCCCGAAACCGAAGGCTTTCTGCTGGCTATTCAAGATCAAATGGTTCCCACCAGAAACTATCTCAAGTACATAACTGGAGATGCTTCTGGGGCGGATGAGCAATGTCGATACGGCTGTCAAACCATTGAGACCATCTAGCATATTACAGGAGGATGCCAAACGTTCGCAGCAACAGAATATAAAGTCAGGCACCATGCAGTTGCGAAGATAACCCATCAGGAACCAGCAGAGAAGCCGTTGCTGCGGCAGACGGAAAAGATAAGTTACTATAAATACACTCCCGAATCTGTTTTAGAAAGTAACAACCATAAGATCTACTGAGACCGCACTATGCTTACTGACTAGACCGCGACCCACAATAGACCGAACATCATTCTCGTAGATAAGCGGGCCAAGGAAGCAACGTTGATCGACATCGCCATACCCAACAACAACAATTTGTAGGTCAAGCACGCCGAAAAGATCGCCAAATATCGAGATTTACAAGAGAAAATCCGGCAACAATGGGGAATGGAGAGAGTAAGAACGGTGCCAATCATCGTGTCATCAACAGGGCTCATTCTAAAGAACCTTTTAATAAACATCAAGGAACCCGGATTGAGCGAACATCTCTTCAAATTGATGCAGAAAGCAGTACTTTTCGCAACAGCCCGTACCGTTCGAAAATTTGTAGGAACTCCGTAGGTGCCACCAAGGACCCGATAACATGGAAAGGGTTCACTCAGAGCTTAATTCTTTTATATCTGGGATATCTGGAATAAATGAATGTTCCCCTTAGAGGGAGTGCGAATGCCGTAACGCTAAATAACAATAATAATAATAATCATTCCGGTTAGATGGACACTTATTTTATTATCTTCTTTGATTAACGATTGGACAAGTTTAGAAGTTCCATTATTAAAAAAAATCTTATTGATAGATATTTACCAGATTTTGGAAAAATCGACTGAGGAGTGTGAAGAAATTTAAAAATGACATACATTAGATTACTAAAAAAGAACAAGTGGTCGGCAAGCTATTTCATGGATATATTTTGATATTCCCGATGACATATTTCGAAATTATATAAACATTAACCCTGAGGTACGGTTAAATATTATGGCCAGTATACCTTGTAAAAGAAAGAAACTAAATATAAACGATAGCTATCAGTACAAATTCAGTAAGATCATCTTTTCCAGAGCAAACTACTACAAAGATTTTTATTGAGTCTGTCCCTAACACTTCCAGTGCCCCACAATTAATACTCCTCAGGATCTACAGTCTCACGCAAAACCCCCAGTTATAAAAACATGCTCAAAAGAACCACCAAAGAAAAGATCCCGAAGAAATGAGGATATAAGAAGTGCTACAAGACATTGCTAAAAATAGTGCACTTATGCAATACTATAAATGTCTTACACTTAAACATGGTTAGGATCTTTTAAGAAAGGCGAATTTTTATTACATAACTCCTCCCTCCTTGAGTTCGGAAAATATGGGGTCTCTTATTTTGCGGTCTTCTAATTGAATACAGATTTGTGTTTTCGGTTCCTTTTCTTGCTTTCTCTTGGGGAAGAATCTTCTGCATTTGTGCCATAAGATCGCCGAAGTTAGTCCAAGGATTGCTAAGAGTGCGAAGGATATCGTCCAATGGGTTTTTGCGATTCCAGTATTGGTCAGTTCTTCGAATTTAACGTTGGATAATATTTTCTGTGTGTTTAATATCTCTTCGTGCTTAACTTATTCAAGTGCATTTTCGTCACTTTCACTGGATTTGTATAGTTTAGAATAAGTTTTGGTAGTTCTAAACTGAAATAGTTTTCTGCTTTTGTTTCACTTGCAAAATTTTGATTGCCTATTTATAGAACAATCAGTTAGAGTAATTAACGTTGGGTTAGTTAATTTCCGAGGTTGCCGACATTTTTGCAGTTGTCTTTGACTTCAATTGGCTTGGCGGGTAGTACTAATATTTCCTTTTCGCTAATTAACTGGACGGTTGATACATCGCAGTGGGCTTCGATTAATGGGCAGTTATTCTTGTTTGTTAGAAGAATTTCGTATAAGCATGATTCTTATTGGGATAATGTTTTGCGGTTGCAAAGGCGTACATCTTCAACTTGTAGACATTCTTCTGCCGTTGTGTAATAGTTTTCCTCAGTAAGTAATATATATGGTTTTTGCATCAATAATGTATGGTTTTGGATTGTGATAGGATAAAGCGTATACAATGTAAATTGAGTTGGGTTAATAATTGGAATGTGTATAGCGAATATTATTATTTGATTATTAATTTTTACTTGAGGAACCATAATTTTAAAATAACTTATGAGTTCATTAAGTGGTAATTTCTTATTAGAAGGTATGTCATTCAGTATTTGCTCTAACTGCGATGTAGTTAATATAGAGTTGTGCATTGTATTTAATTTCGCAAAGCCAATGGCGATTTCGATATTACCTAATAAGTTTTGGAGATGACTTAGTTGGTATGATATATTATCTAAAATAAGAGATATGTACATGGCATCGGCTATGTTAATTTCTTTTAATTCTAATGAGTCTAATTTAGCTTTAATTGTTTTTTGATTGTCAGCTAATTTATTTAATTGCGAATTATAAACATTTATCGCCTTAGTTACAATAGAGTGTTCTTTTTTTATTTCCTTTTGTAGGATTTTTTTATTAGAAGACAAGTTGTTAATATATTGATTACATTTTTCTTCGTCGTCGGAATCTAGGGTTCCGAAAAGATATTTATTTATTTTTCCGACAGCGTTTATCAATCCTCGTTTTTCGCGAGAATTTTTATGAAAGAGTTGTGTATTTGATTTTACAGAATTCAACATTTCTACTGTTTGGTTATACTTCTGATAAACTAAAAAGGAATAATTTTCTTTGGATTCCTTTTTATTTAATATTAGTTTAGTTCTACCTAAGAACTTTTCTAGGTCGTTCAAGCAAACTTCGAAAGCAGTTAGGTTAATATGGTAGAATGCCGTATGTTTAGAAGTGGTTATATAGCTTGGACCGAAGGATACTGGTATAATGGGGTTGTTTAGTTCTTTCTTCCTATAGCCTGTCACCAGGGGTAGTAGAAGAAGTGGGAGGCACACCATGTCCTAAAAGTGAACGTTGTGGTTTTAGATCTTTTTTGTGAACTTGTTTTTTTATTAAGATAAATCTTGGATTTTGATTTTTTTATTGGGTTGTCAACTTTTTTATATTTATTTGTTATTTTGGCTTTAGATTTTACGGGGCGAGTTTTTTCATAAGGGGGTTTTCTTCGTCAATTTCTATATTTTATTGTCTATTTTCATTTCGTCTTTCTAATATGATATTTTGCTTTTCTCTTAAGGTATTGTATATTTGAGAATTTATTATTTTTATTTTTTTTCTGAGTGATTTTGAATGTATTCCGATAAGCTCTCTTCTTCCGAGGGTTCTAGCGGGTTTTTATAATCTAGACGACCTTTCACAAGTTGGGTTATATTTTATCGTACTGTGGGTCGCATTGTTGTATGACAAGATTGCGGAGTTCATTAGGTTGATTATGTTTTCTTTGGGCTTTTCATTAAGGAGAGCTAAGATTGTCTCGTTAATAGTCGAGTGAAATCTTTCCACGGGGCTATTTGAATTTGGATTATAGGGTGTACAATAAAATGTATTTCTACATTGTGTAGAGAGCATAATTTTTGTAAGGTTTCGCTTTTAAATGATTGTTCGTTATCGGTAGTTATTTTTCTAGGGAGTTCATAGTGATTGAAATAGATGAGTAGTTTCTCTGTTATTTCTATTCCTACCTTTGGTGTGAGAGGATACGCTTGTCCTAACTTTGAGAAACTATCCAATATTGTCAAGAAATTAACATTGAGGATTTTTAAATATCTATGTAAACATGGTCAAACGATTCGTAACCGATAGGGGGTTGGCCTAAATATTAATTTATTTGGTTGTCTCTCATATTTAGTTTTCTGGCATATTTCACAGAGATTTACGTACGTTTTAACATCGTTTTCAAGGTTGGGCCAGTAGTATCTTTTCTTTAGGGAAATCATGTTTTCTTGAATATTTCGATGTGTTGTTTTGGTTTCGTGGAAATATTTAATTTTTTGTTGTTGTTCGTCTATGTCAGTAATGTCTTCTAATAGAGTTTTTGACATAAAATGTGAAAGCGTTATTATTGAAATATTTTTGAAATAAAGACAGGAGGTATTTGGGATAAAATTCTCTTTAATGAAGATATTCTTCATTAGGATTATTTTGCAAAAATATGGTTAATCTTCTTTTATCGAATATTGTTCTAGATTCGACACGATTTGGGTTGTCATTAGAATATCTAAAAATAAATAATAATAATAATAATAATAAATAATTTTATTGTTTCAAAATGCAAATATAACAATCTTGAAAATACAAAACAATCATTTTAGAAATTGAAACAAAAGGCCTTTATACTCAGCTTCCCTCCAAAGGAGGGGCTGTTAAAGCCCTAGGAAAAAAATTGAAGCAAAATTTATATTAAGTTTCCTAACCTAAAACCTATTAAGACCTAACATACTAATATATGACTAAGAATATTATGTTAAAAGCGGTACAGAGAAAATACAAGGTAAATCTGTTTAAGCTGGTCAAGATTATAGAATAAATAAATATACTATATAGATTTATTATTATAAATATGAAAAACAATAAGAACCTCACTCACCGAGGAGCTGCAGCCTAATCTTTCGTTTGAAACTGGACACAGATGAATTAAATTGTGTAATTTGAAATCTATTAACTGTTGAAGCTATATTATAAGAAAATCCTCTTTTGAAAAGTTCTTTATTGTGCTTGGGTATAGTAAGGATATGCTTTCGACGTATATTTATATTGTGAACATCAGTTCTATAAACAATTTTCCTACTAAGATAGTCAGGACACTGAAATTTAATCACACTATAAAACAGACAAGCCGAGTGCAGTATACGCCTATTAAACATTGACAACCAGTTTAGTTCTTTAAGTTTATGTGAAACGCGTTGTCGGCGTTTTATGCCACATATAAAACGTATACATGAATTTTGAACCTTTTGCACCGTCCTGGCTTGCATTGCATCCAAAAAGGGACCATAAACACTATCCGCAAAGTTAAAGTGTGATAATACGAGTGCCTCACACAGTTCAATTTTAGTTTTCTTTTCTAAGCAATGTCGGTGAGGGAAAAGAGATTTAAGGGCACAATATGACTTTTTAATACAAGCAGTTACGTGTTCAGTAAATTTAAGTTTAATGTCAAAAAATAGCCCCAGATTTTTAGAGGAATTTTTAAAAGGAATATTAGCGTTGCCGATACTAAGATCTAACTGACTTAAGATATTTTCGCGTAATTTTTCATTACAAAATAATAAAACCACCGATTTCAAGGGGTTTAACTTCAGCAAGTGGTCCTGAGACATCTCGTAAAGCGCATGAAGATCTGCATTAATTCTAAGGTTAGCCTCTGCGGCGTTTTCTGGCTTAAAAGAGTATAAAACTTGTCGTCAGCATATAAATGATAATCACAATAATGGATGGAATTTACAAAATTTGACGTGTAAATTGTAAAAAGAAGAGGCCCCAAAACACTTCCCTGTGGAACACCTGAGTATAAAGACATGACCTCTGAGTACTTACCATCAACTAATACTTTTTGCGTTCTGTTGCTCAAAAATGATTGAATCATGGATTGGGCGTTAATCCCGAAACCAACATATAATAAAATACTTAACAAAACATCATAGTCTAACAAGTCAAAAGCTCGAGAATAGTCTAAAAGCACCAGAACGCTCGCTTTGCTTTTATCCAGTTCCCCATTAATACGATCAGCCAACGCAGTTGTGCAACTATGTCCACGTCGAAATCCCGACTGCTTTTCCGGCAAAATATTATTGTTCAAAATAAAAAAAGAAATTTGCATTGCCATAACTTTTTCTAGAATTTTAGACATAGTTGGTAGAATAGAAATAGATCTAAGTTGACTATAGTCATCAAGCTGACTTACTTTAGGGAGAGGAATTACGATGGCGGACTTCCAAGCACTCGGAAATGTTGAGGAATGTAAACAATAATTAGTTAAGTGTGTCAAATAAGGAATGATAAAGGGGCAGCAGAGTATTAAGATAGTACTATTTATATCATCGCTTCCAAAAGCCTTAGATTTCATCCCAAGTATAATATTGGAGATCACATCCTCAGTCACCTCAGCAAAACAAAATTCTTGGTTAATCTTTTTGTTATTTTTATAAAATTCCAAAAGTTCTTTTTTAGGAGAAGAGTTTGAATTTGCAGCATTAACAAAATGTGTATTGATTTCATTCGGATTTTTTAAATGAGCTGGGAGTGAGTTTTCCTTTCTATTTACAACATTAATTTTCTTCAATTCAGCCCATTTTTCTTTAGAGTTACAGTTTTGAAATTTTATATTAAGGTAGGCCTTTTTTTCTGCGCGATATGCTGCTGTAAACGTATTTCGAAGTTGTTTGTAATATTCCCAGTGTTGGGGTAAACGTGTAAGGCGAAATCGATTTAATGCATCAGTTCTTAGTCTCTTTAATAATTTAAGATTATCAGTAAACCAAGGACAGTATGGCTTAGTACCAACTTGTTTTTTATTTTAAGAGGTGCATGTTTATTAATCAATGTTGTTAATTTAGTCGAAATAAAATCAACTTTCTGATCTACAGTATCCAAAACATAAATATCATTCCACGCAATTCCCTCCAAGTCATGTTGAAATTGAACCATGTTAATCTTCTTGAAATTCCTAAAAATTATATTAACACTACTAGGTGGAATTTGAATTTGATCAGGTAAAGTACATCTTGTAAGGAAATGGTCAGAAACATTCATATCCGTTACCTCAACATTAATTCTAAGATCACTGTTAAAACAAATTAAATCAATTATACTTTCGTTATTTTGAGTTACTCTTGTTGGTTCACAGATATACTGAGTAAGATTAAAACCTTCCAAAATATTATTTAAGGCAATAGTATTAGTAGAGTATTCATTTAAAAAATTAATATTAAAATCACCCAAGCACAATATTTTATTATAAGTAGAGTAAAACTGCAACAGAATGTCCTCAAAGTAGGATAAAAATTCGTTACAGTTAGTATTAGGAGGTCTATAAATTACACCCAACATAAGAGAGGGGCCGTTGTCAATAAGCACGCTAACCCAGAGATGTTCTATATATTCGAGACTCTCGCTTTTACAAACCACAACAATCACTTGTTGTTTGTACATGTTAATGGCTTTTTGTACATACGGGGCACCAATGATTGGATTTTCTATGCTTGAATGTATAGTTTGGGTGTCGTCTGGTTGATTTAGACGTTCGGGCTACGTTTGATTAGGTGGTTTAATAAGTATATTTGAGATTACATTTATTTTCCCAGTTTTTATTTGTTGGCTTGGAAATTCGATATTGTCTAATAACTGGTCTATTTCTCCAGAACTAAGTTGAGGTAGTTCTTCTGAGGGATCGATATTTGGGATTATAGACATTTGGTCTTCTTCTATAGTGTTGACTTGAGAAGGGATACGAGAAAGTGCGTCTGCATTCGTATTATTTTTATTTTTTTTGTAAATGATTTCGTAGTCGAATTCCGATAATTTTAAACGTCATCTAACTAATTTAGAATTGGGTTACACATACTCCAGACTTTGTTCCGAACAAGTAGGGTCTGAAATACTTAGTTGCCAATACAAGTACTACTGCGTTGTCTAAAAGTGTCGTGAAGGGCACAAAGTGTGCAAGTTTCGATACTTGGACAACGTTGACGGTATAAACCATATAACAGGTCACGGTATCCTCACGGGTATATATAGGCCTTATAGCCTTTCGAGGGCTGTGGCACACACATAAAAAAAATTCGAGAAGTTCTTTTTCTATGGTAGAATAATTGCATTCTACGGGATTGAGGTTGCGCGATGCAATGGGTAGGTGGCTACCAATGGGGCCTTGCGATAATACAGCGCCAATAGCATAATTCGAAACGTCAGTAGTTAAATTAAAAGATTTCGAGAAATCTGGATGTTGAAGGATGGGGTCAATCATAATAATGTTTTTGCACTTTTCCAAGGCTAAGACAAAGTCTGGAGTATGTGTAACTTTTTAATTTTTCTTTAGACAATTAGTTAAAGGTTTGGTTAACTTTGCGAAGCCGTTGATAATTTTACGGTAATAGCCAATGAGTCCTAGAAATGATTTTATTTCTTTAGGATATTTGGGAATAGGGAAGTCTAAGATTGCTTTCATTTTCTTGGGGTTAGGTTTTATTCCGTCTGGTGTAATGACGTGTTCTAAAAATTCTACAATTTTTCCTCGAAATTCCGATTTGTCTAACTGAATTTTTAAGTTTTTATCTTGCAGGCGTTGGAAGACTTCTTTTAAACTGTTTATATGATCTTGTAACGAAGTAGAGAATATTATAATGTCGTCCATGTAGACAAGACATATTTTCCCTTGAATATCACGCAGGACGTTGTCCATAACACGCTGGAATGTGGCTGGGCATTTTTAAGGCCAAATGGCATACGAACATATTCGTAGTGGCCATGTTCTACGCTAAATGCCGTTTTGCCTATCCACTTTTCGTGCATCTCAATTTGATGGAATCCGGGGGCTAAATCTAGGGTCGTGAAATATTGTGACCGTCCTAATTTGTCTAGAATATCGGAATAGTTGGGAAGAGGGTATTTATCGTCGATTGTTTTTTCGTTTATTTTTCTATAGTCAATGACTATGCGCCATTTTTGTTTGCCAGATGCGTCGATTTTTTTGGGAACAACCCAAACGGGAGAACTCCAAGGACTTCAAAACAAAAAACAAAATCAAAATAGTTTATTCATGTCAATACAATTTCTTGTTTACCACGTCAATAATTTACCACAATAATATAACTATAATATAACTGTCAATAAGGCTTATTAAAATATCAAAAAATTAGAATATTCGGTTGAACATATTAAAAATGGTCACCACAAAAAAAAACATTTACGGAAACACCTTAAAATTTAAATTAAAATA
>MU181976.1:612268-625473 GCA_016904865.1 Pissodes strobi
AAAAAACATTTACGGAAACACCTTAAAATTTAAATTAAAATAAATAATTAAACCCTTAATGGGCACCATTTTAAAATATTTGATTACAGCACAGAAACTCATCACTACTATAAAATACATTTCTTATCAAAATCTCTTTTAAGAAAGACTTCAGTTTAGTTAATGAAAAGCTTCGCACATTAGGAGGTAACTTGTTATAAAATTTTATGGCAAGGTGCTCAGGCCTGCACTGGCACTTCTTCAGCCTGCAGTATGCAGTTACAAGGTTATCTCTTCCACGTGTTGGATAATCGTGTATATCACCGTGAGAAACAAAATTACTTTAATTTTTCTTTACATAAATAATACTTTCCAGGATAAATACACTAGGAAAAGTTAGCATTCTAAGGTCCCTAAATGCTCCCCTGCAGTCCTCCCGAAAGCCCAAACCAGCAATGACCCTGACTGCCTTTCTCTGAAGCGCAAACACTCTGCCCGCCAACGACGCCCCACCCCACGCCATATGTCATAACAGAATGGAATAGAGCATAATAGGCAGACAGTAATGTCTCCATTGAGACAATGCCCCTCAGATTCTTCAGCAGAAAGAGGCAACGTCCCAGCCTTCTCGGCACACTCTCTACTTGGACGTCCCATCTTAGAGTGGGATCCAGGTAAACCCCCAAGAACTTGACAGACTCCCCATTATCAACACCCTGTAAATCCCGTAAAGTAAAACTTGAAGAGGGTCGAATAATTTCGTCTTCTAACATTTGATTAATTTGTCTTTGGACTTCCTGCTTGTGGACATATGGATATCTATAGGATGTCGTATAAATAGGGATGTCGTCGGACGTTTTTATTTCATATTTAATTTGTTTGGTGAGATTAGTTTTGAATTTGGCTTATGAAGAATTTGTGGAAATTGTTTCATTAATTTCTGAAGTGCACTTTTCTCTTCGGAATTTAAATGATCGGATCTTAATAGGGAGAAATCGGAGTCTGGAATGATAACCATTTCGTTATAGTTCGGTGATTTGTTCGACGTTAAAAATTTCAAATAGTTCATCATTGAAGGGTAAACATTTTTGTGCAATAGAGTTAAGATCGAAGTGCATCATTACACTTTCGTTGGTTAAATTGCGAATTTCCAAGGAGACTTGGCCATTTTTGACCTTTAATAGTAAGGGTAGAATTTCAATAATATTGTTATGCATATGAGGTAAGTAGAGTTCGTAGTTTTCTGGTATGTTGGTATGAATTTGTTTTAGTATGCTTGTTTTAGGTGGAAATTAGTTTTTTTTGTATTTTAAAGTCTGCTCTATAATATAGAGGTATTGTAATAGAATCGTTATAGAGTATTTGATTGGCAAAATCAATATTTAAGTTTAGTTTTCTTAAATCTCTAATATCTACAATTCCATCAAAGAAGTCATGGAAGTTATAGAGATTAAATTCTAGGTTTTCACTAATACCGAATTGATTTAAAAGGGGAATTTTAATTTTGTCTCTTGATTCTGTTTTACCAATACAGGTAACTAATTTGTGATTAGATTGAAATGTACGTTTTGGAAAATTTTGTTCTGCAATAATGGGTCGCAATAATGAAATGTGACTACCTGTGTTTATGAGTAGCTTGATTGGGGGGTTTAATATTTCTATGTACGGTAGCGAATTGATTTGAAAACTTTTTAGGTTTATGAAATGAACTTTTGGAAGGCTTGCTCTAAAAAATTTCCGTTTTCGGTTTCAGGGCTATAATCGAATTTTTCTTCTAATTTGACTTTCTAATTCATGGTTGTGGATATATTCTCCATGAAATTGTTCTTGTTGATTTTTATCAAGAGGTTGATTGATAGGGTAATAAGTTTCGTCTTCTAGTATGTCCATACAATGTGCATAGTTTTCGTTAACGATAGGTGTTCCGTCAGCTAAGTATGTCAATTCTTGGAATTGCAAAGGGTTTTTGTGAGGGTTTTGCGTCCATTAATTAGGTCTTTCTTGGACGGGTGTTTGGAATGTTCTTCTAGGTGTGGTACTTACACCTGACATGGGTTTAAGGGTCTTGGTTGACATATAAAAATTTTGTTTGAAAAAAAAATTTTTTGGTTGTCCGGACACTTGTCGGTTGGTTGAGCTGGGAAATTTGGTTTATTTAATAGGGGTTTATGTGGAACTTTATTTTGAAAAATTGTCTAGCATTAATCTGCTGTTCGACAATTGAATGGTTTAAAGTGACGGCGTATGCGTCATCAAGGTTCTGAGGGTTCTTAAACATTAATAGAGTTGTTAATTCGCTAGAAGCGTGTGCCATAAGTACCGTAATTGCATTCAGTTCTGTTTATTCGATCAGTGCCATTTTAGTTGCTTGAATGAGGTTTTCGGAGTTGATTTTCAGAATTATGCGAGATTTTAACATTTTAAGTCTATCTAAAAAGTTTTATATGGGTTCGTTCTTATATCTAGTTAAAAAGTTTAACTGTTGACTAAGAGTTTGTCTACTAACTTTATCGCCAAATTTTCTACGAAGTGCTTCGATCGATCTACACTTCCAATAAAAATTCAAGGTGTGCTGATTTACTAGAGAAGGTTTTGACAGTGAGCAATTTCTTTTGCGGTGGTTAAAGCTGCCATGTTATTTTCTGTTTTTGAGTTAGATAGAGTTTATTCTTAAATTGGCTATATCAGCAATAAGACGATTGATGGTAATTTCGTTAGTACTTGACATAAATATATAAAAATATTAGTAATGATAAAATAATTGTTGGTGAGAAATATAGGCAATACACAAACCAATTTACAATAAAAATAGGATCGTAAAAGGAAAAGGTGGAAGGAAAATATCACTTACTGAACAATTCTTTGCAGTAACGGTGAATTTTCTTGCCTAGGTCGTGGGTGGAATGGTTCGTGTCTTCCGCAAATGGTTGAAACCAACGATCAGGAGGTTGTTTCAGGAACTGCAGCACGGTGTTGCTTCCAAACGAAACTTCTAATCTCGAAAGATCCACTAAGACTGCGCCAGTTATGTTTCTTGATAAAGAAATCTTGTTTTTAAGAACAAATTTATTACAAGAAATATATACAATGTGACATAGTAACTACAGGAAGACCGAAAGTTAAGTGCAGTTTAGAAAGGGTACATTTTCTTTTTATAGGAAGAGGGGTACTATCAAAAACATAAAGCGGTCTTATCGTCCAAAAGCTTAACTAAAAATAGTGAGCTTATGCAATACTATAAATGTCTTACACCTAAACTCGGTTAGGAGCTTTTAAGAAAGGGGAATTTTTATTACATAACTCATGCATGTTTACAAATTTCTTTTTAGTTGTGTATAAGTACCTGTAGAAATTCTTTGCTGAAAAGTTAACTACGTAAGCCATGATAATTGATATTAAAAAAGTTCTGAAGGTACCAGTTTGGATATGTCAATATCCTTTTTTGCATTTTAAGATTTTTGTGTTTATAGAAATATTTTTTTACTGCTTGTAAATTCTAGAGAACAAGTCGTAATTGTGAAAGAAGCCTTCCTTGCATCCGTCCGTAGTTTTGATGCAAAATCCTAAAAGTAATAGACCTAGTAATACTACGGCATTATTAGGCCTATCACTAAAAGTACTTTGCGTCTACTTTTATTATTGCTTAATTTATAATATTTTCAGATATAAGATCTTTTCGGTATCTTATTGTACAATTATAATAGTCCTCAACTGGTGCATATTTAATTTTTACAGTCAAAATATTTATGGAAAAACCCATTTGCCACCCTCTTCATAATTTTCATGTATGATTATGAAATTGTGAAGCACAGAAGCAGATATATTTTCCGTTTCTTCCATTTCTAATTATTGTAATCTTCTAAATTTTCGTTTCAGTCTGCTAAGTGAAGTTTCATTTGTAGACCTTGCCTTGCATACATTTTATTATATTTCGATTTCTCCTTCCCTAAGATATTCATTATCCCTATAGTGTGTCATCAGATTCATCTGCAGGGTATATGCACTATCACAAATGATGTGATACGTCCTATCAATAATTAAGTGTTCCAGGTTCCAGCTGATCTGTGAGAGGATTTTCCCTAAAAGCTCGAGCATCTAGTTTGCCCAATGTAAATGTCTATGAACCTAAGCTTTCCATCACATACTGCCTGTAAGAGTACACTATGAACTTATTTTCTATTATAAAAACCTACAGGTTTTTTTTTGGTGGAGCCTTTATTTGAAAGTGACACTCATCTATAAGCTCAACACAGATAGGAAAGCCTTATTTGTGTTTATTGTGTGCACCAGGTCACATCAGCGATCTGCAATTAACTCGCATATTTCATCAAAAATATATGATATTGATGATTTTTCAGTATTAAATAAATTTGACTCTTCTCTAAAAGAAGTTTTGTCTGCCACAATTCTAACAGTAATGTAAACTTTTTTCTCAAAGGAAATTATCATCTTCTTTTCTTCTTTTTCCACATGTAGTCGAAGATAGTCTATTAAACCCTAAAATGAAAATTATATTTAATACTTTACTAAAAGAGGTTTATTTGCGATACATTCAAAACGCTACAGCGCACAGTAGATCGATCGATCGGCCAAAAATCGGAAAAATACCTTAATAAGTAATTTGTGTCACATATACTTTATTTATGGGAAAAAAATATCTAAAGGTTTTTCTATATTTTTAATTGAATTTTAGCAAAACGCGGTGCTAATTATTGTGACTGCAAAAATTTATGTTTTTTTTTTAACGTGTCAATTAATAGAATCGGTAAAGGTATACACTTGTACACTTAAGTTTTTATTAGTAATGCTTTCTGACAAACTCCAAAAATTGTTTTCCTTAGATTAACAGCTCACCTTTCCCCTTACAGGGGGATGGGTTTCAGAAAATTTTTGGATTGGGTGAGGTTTGACAAATCAAATTGAAAGAGATAAAGTTTATCAATTCTTTAAAAAACACGTCTTGTATCATTACTGTTTTTTTTACCTATCTTTATAAAGAAATTGAAGTTTCCCCCTTAAAAAAATAATATAACAAGATACTAATTTAACAATAGGATTCTAAGAAATATATATGTGTGCAGGTTAAGAAGTGTATATAATTTTATTACGTTTGTAAAAAAAAGTGTTGTTTATTAAATCAAATCTATGTGCTCTACTTAAAGCAAAATTAAAATAATCCTGAAGTATAAATGTAAAAATAAAATATCTTTCACAAAATTAAAAAAAGAAAATCTAAACCACCAGTATAACTGAATATAAAAGTCAGAAATTATCTTTATATAACAAAAAATATTCTCAATCACCAGTAATATGTTCTATAAAAGAAGTTCTCTGGCTTCTTGATCCAGCTCTAAACATTCACTTTGTTTCCACGTATGCCGAAATGCAGCCAAATAGGGGTCAGAGGATATCAGGAGATGATTAATAACATCTTGATTGGTGGCATACCGAGAACATTAACGACTATTGTCTTTTCTGAACCTTTTAAAATCTTTATTCCTAGCCTCAGCTGCAACTTCACTTAACTGCCCAATTGGTAAACAAGCTGCTCGAATAATAGCAACACCATGAAGAAGAATTCGATGTACTGATGATGGCATGTTGTACCAATTATATAGAGATATTTACCAGTTTTAAAACAAAACTTTTCGAATTTGACATCATTCACGGGACATTCGCTTACCAGTACTTGTAAAATATCTGAAAATTTCTAAACAAGTATTTGACTAACACCAGTTACTTCTGAAACCACTTTAACGTTGTGGAAAAACCTCCTGGCTGCATTTCCATCATTGGAAGTTCCCACTCCTTGTCGAGGTACGTCAACTATTATGCCCAGTTTCTCCTTTAGTTCTCCTTGCACTCTTTTCTTACCTTACCATTTCTTTGTCTTACATTTCGAGCATTCCATTTTTTAATTGGCAGCTTATATGCAATATTTAGAGTACACTCCATGAAGCGAATCCGAGCATGTAAGTTTGATACACCATATTGAATGGCTGCCTCGTCAACTTACTTTTTAACCACTTGATCTAGGTTGTTCATTTCTGATGATCTAGCTTTACAAACCATGCAAGAAGCTGATGAAGATGTTTCGGTTAACACTTGCCCCACTTTACCATCTAACATAGTCAATAATAGCTTATGAGAAACATAAAATTGTTCAGACAACACAATGTCAGTGTTGCTTAAATTTTCAATTTCTATTGAATATCTGTTAACTATGTTTGTAGTGTTTGTTCTCAGGAGTTTCCTTACAAAATTCAAAAAAAACTGGTCGGCAAAAATGTGTGGAAGAAGGATTCGGATTTTTCCACACTACAAAATTGTTTGTTCTAAAAAACGTCTCGTTATCACCATTACATTCCACATAAGTATCTGCTAAAGTAAGTCTACTAACGCAAACCATATTTTATTTTCAAAAAGAAAAACAAAGAAACATAACTTAAAAATTGCTATGCGGGCTATGGAGAAATACGGACTACTTCAAATAAATATATCGCATGAATAGGCAGGATTTGGCACCCCATTTTTTGTTTACAAACAAAAACATTCCTCAAATAATATTATTTGCGATAAGAGAAAACGTCGATATGCGCCGATAGTATTTTTTCTCCTTTGAAAAATATACAAAATATGGATAAACCTTAAAAAAATAATACAAAATAATTTTTTACAACTTTTTTATTGATAGTCTAAAAGTAGAGAAATAATTTTCTCTGAAATATAAAAAATAATAATCACCTCGTTTTTTTCTCAATCCTCCAGGAATATTTACATTCATATTTGCCATCACTAAGCGAAGTGGACAATTAAATGTGGTGGGTTTAAGAGGAAAAAAATCAAACTTATTAATTTTTTTTTCAAAAATGTTTTTCTTGTTTCTCGTTAACCGATGTTTCTACTTTTTAAAAAGTTTAACAATGTGTTATATACTTTAACTTTTCCAAAATCACTTATGGCCGCTCTCTAACATACGCGAGAGCCACTGTGCAGCGTTTTGGATGTATCCCTATTCCTCGGAGGCAAGACCAACTTTTATGGATCTACTTGCTAGTCCTGTTATATTTCGGCAGTTGCAATATAAGCGCAAAAATCCGTGCAGATAGATGAGATGTGTATATTTTAATAATTTTTTTGAGGATTGTTAACCCTCTTCACGTCTTATGCACTTATTGCAAATTCAAATGATTTACTTTTCTCCTTTCACAATTTTTTCTTGCCTTCACTTTTTTTTGCATACGAAAGTGCGGTGCAGTTGTCAATATCCCCAAGAAAATTCTTAACATTATAACTTCTTCCAATTTAATGTTTATGAAAGCATCTGCGGTAAATTTATCCCTTTGCTGCACTAATAAAGGAACATCAACTTGTGCAAAGTTGGCATCGTATTCATCACATAATAATACTGATAACAAAAAATCACATACTTTTTTTTGTAATCTAGAAAAGCTAGCTGACAAGCTGACTAACGAGTTAACTACCTACTCGATATTCACGAATGTATTTAAAAATATATATTATTTATTTTTAACTAAATACTAGAACTGATTATACAGGTTAAAAAATTATTAACCTACTTTGCCATACTTTAATTGACCAATTCACGCGGCGGCGGCGCTGCGAGCGAGTAGATATAATAAACATTAAAGCAATGTGAGCAAATTAGTGATACCATAACTCCTCCTCTCAAAAGATTCAACTAGGAAGCCCGGGTAGTTGAACTTTTTCTCCCTTGGAAAACTTGAGACTGGGTAATTGAATATCTTCTCCCTCGCACTCTTAAAAATAAATGCCTTTTAATTAAACAATTGTATACACTTTCTACCCAAATTAGTTCCAGAATAGTGACGGAACCAAATTGTGTACTAATTCTCCATTAAATAGTGTACAAAAGCTTCTTGCTGTATCTTTCCACATAATTAAATAGGTGACTTTTGCAACACTAATGTATACATTTTGTAAACAATTATTGTGCTGTATTGATATACAGTTCGAGATTGTTATATAACAAGGCAGCAGACTTAAAGTACCCATATGGTGTATAAGATTTACAAAAATTTTACAAATTTTACACAAATTTGTAGATATAAAATACCAAATTGCCTCCTTTGCCTATAATACCTTATGTAATTTTATTATATAACAATGAAGAAAATCTGCACAATATTGAGCAATAAATGTGCATAAATTGTGTACTTTAAGAATATTCCTTGTAGTAAATAATTACATAACAATAATAACACTAGTACACACGATTGTGTAATAAATTCACACAACGTTGTTACTTTGGTGAAAATTTCTTGTAATTGTAATTATTAAATACACAATAGCAATAGAAATAGTATACATAATTGTGTAATCAAATCATACAACGTGTGTACTTTGGAGAATTTTCTTGTAGTGATTAATTACACGACAGTTTTTTTATATACACACGTGATCATTGACACGGGTCTGGAATAGTTGTAGGTTGTAATTAGGGGGAAACAGATGTCATGTGAGTCAGTCTGAGACTGTCTGATAGGCGCTGCTGAGGACAGGATGAGGCAGGCCAAACCCTGGGAACAGCTGCCGTGAAAATATCTGTAAAACAGGGATATCTCGGCCACATGTCTGCGGTGTTCCAAACTATCCAGATCCTGGGACAACTCCGAGTCGCCGACGAGACCCACAGCTCTCTTCTGGATGGAATCCAGCAGCTTTAGGGCGTGCTTAGGTGCGGCACACCAGTTGTGTGGGCAATATTCTAAGCCCGGGCTTATTTGCGCTTTGCAGAGCAAGCAGCTGCTACGGTGTATACAGTTTTTGTTGCGAAATAGCGCACCAAGCTGCTTTGGTTTTTGCTGCATTGAACTGGACCAAATTCCTGTCGCCCCAAGTTCGAACTTTCTCGAGATCATGATTAATTCTTATCTGTCTACGGTGATAAGTCTCAATCGCGGGAAAATGCTTTCTGAACTAAATTGGGATAAAAGGGTACTGCCATCTGCAAAACTGTAAAGAGGATTATTGGTTTCGGTCAGCAGGTTATTAATATAGGTGAGGAACAGAGTTGGTCAAAGTATTGCGCCCTGAGGCGATGAATGTGTCTGAGATGTGTCCATCAACTGAGAAATAAAACAACATTTTTATTCTGCACAGGTTTTGTAGTAAATAGATATTATATAGATAAGAAAGTTATGTTTAGAAAGCATTTAAAAAAAATGTGTTAATTTGAATCACAAATTTTACATCTAGAAAATTTTCTGACAACTTTATATTGAACACAAAAAGATTGCTATAATTTTTTTTCTCTTCTTAGAAATTGAAACATCTAAGCATTAGTCTATAACATTTTATTAGGCATAATTTTCTGCCAATAAACCCTATAGATAATAATAAAAATATAGTTATTCACTCTGTACCTATATTTAAAAATAAGGTAGTAGTAAAATTAAGAAACTATCACATCACTAAAACAGAGTTTTATCCACAATACCGAAACAGAATTTTTGCACTCGACGCACGTTTCGCTAACCATGTTAGCATCATCAGGAGATGATTAAAACTAAAATTAAAACCTACCTAACTCTTTTATACTACAGTTTGCTTAATCAAGCGAAACCAATCCTGGCATCCCATTAGTCACGCTTGATTAACCAATACAATGGACTATACGGAATAGGCCCTTTATCTCTATTTAAATTATTCTTACATTTAATAATTTCCATACTTTCATATGCGCCTAATAATCATCTATCAGTTATATTATGAATTAATTTTAAATTTTTAATTTTTATTCTTTGATTATTATCAAAAGCATGCTAGGCAACACTTGATTTTTCTGTTCTACCATACTTTAAATGAGCTATATGTTCTTTGAATCTCGTTTGTATAGATCTTCTAGTTTGCCCAACATATTTTTGGTTACAATCCATACATTTTTTACCATTTTAAACCTACTTCCTTAAAAACTTTTTGGAGTTCTCTAGTATACTGAGGATTATACGGTATGGAAACATATTTTGCATTTTCATCCTGATTAAAAAAAGAAGTGGAATCACGAATGGTCTTTCTAAATAAATGCCTATTAATTAGTTTATTTATTAAGTTAGTATTGAAACCATTAACTTTCGCTATATTCCTTATTGTTTCCTTTTCATTATTAAATCTTTCTCTGCTAAGAGGAAAGTTAACCATACGGTGTACTAAAAAATTAAAGCTGGCCATTAGGAATATATCGGTTAGTGGTAGTATTTTTTTCTGTAAATATCAAATTCTACGGTGTTATTATCGTTCCTAATAACTAAAGTATCCAAAAATGTGATGGCATATCCTGTCTAGATTATGAAATCATTCGCTTTTTGGTGCTAACGAACGCACTAGCCCGGCGCGCTCCTGCTTACGAAATCAAAATCTAAAGCGTAAACAGTGTTTGTATAAACAAGTTTTATTTAGTGAAGTGTATACCTTTTTTTACGGTTATACTCTCACTTTTTGGGCCTTTTC
Source organism: Pissodes strobi (assembly GCA_016904865.1). Classification (NCBI taxonomy): domain Eukaryota; kingdom Metazoa; phylum Arthropoda; class Insecta; order Coleoptera; family Curculionidae; genus Pissodes; species Pissodes strobi. Next base: position 622,739 of record MU181976.1, read on the forward strand.
TTCGAAAAATCCGTCCGAAAGCAGTCTGGGAAAGATGATTGTCGAAATCCTGCACCAGAAATTGCGCGCCTCCTCTCGATCCTATTCTAGAGGTTTTCGGCATGAGGATGAGGGTCGATCTCAGAGCCGATCGGACTCGTATCGTTCTAGTTTGTCCCCTCGCCATCGCCACCGCAATTCCCACCCAAGATCAAGGTCTCGCTCTCCTATCAGCCGTAGTTCATCACCGAGCGTATCGAGGCGGCCGAGAGAGAAGGAATACCGGCAAACACGGCGACGCAGTTTATCTTCGCGTCGTGGTCTTTCTCGCAGGTCCAGAGTCAGAGTTTTGCAGCATCAGCTGAGTCCGGACGGCGGCTCCCCGCGCGGGACGGAGTCCAACGACAACACAGGGCCACATTCAGCACCTCTGGCCACAGCCAATATCACTGACGACGTCGTAGTTCTAAGCGAGGGTGATGGTGTGGTATTGTCGGATGGCACTCTCAATATTCTCGGAGCTGATCCAGAAAAGCCAAAAACGCCTTGTTTTAAATTACATCAGGCCCTAGTTCCTAGGTGGGCTCATGTATTAGCTAATGGCTTACCTACCGAGGAAATGTCCACATTAGTTGACAATCATGCTACTCCTTCCAACTGTGGCTTATTAATCCCTCCTAAAATAAACCCAGAGGTGAAAGCCATTTTGTCCACTACCCATGTTACCCGAGATTCTTCTCATGCCGGGTACCAATCATCGATTGGTAACGGTCTGAGTGCCATGGGAAAAGCTTTCAATATTATATTGGAAGAAGAAAACAGCCTTCCTAAGGACACAAGGGAAACATTTTTGTCAAATCTGACAGACTCCGCACGAATCTTTATGAACTTGTTTCATGATATCTCCAAGACGAGAAAATATTTAATATCACCTGTCCTCAATAAGTCCGTGAAAGACCTAACCGACAACACTGTTCCCGGTGAATTTCTTTTTGACCAGACCTGGGCGAACGTGCTAAAAGACTAAAATCTCTCGAAAAGGCAGGTCAGGACTTGCGCTCAGCTCCTAGCTCACTCCGTAATCCTGCTCAATTAGCACATCATTCTAGTTATGTCTAAAAAAGGGGGGGAGCAACCACCTCATCGAAGACCAGGGGTTCTTTAAACCGATATCGCCCGTCTTACTCCAGAAGGGAAGCAAGACAATACAAGGGGCAGAATCTCTCCAAGCAAAACAAGCGTTATCTAAACAAGAAACGTTAAAGGTAAAGTCTATTCCTTTTGTTTTAATCATTTTGTTGAATCTTGGTCAAAGATAACGTCAAACCAAACAGTTTTATCCTGGATAAGAGGTTATAAAATTCCTTTTAAAAATACACCCCCTTCGCAGGACCGCATTATCAATAATCACTTCTCTGCTTTGGAGATAACGCTGATAAAATCAGCAGTGGCGGAGTTGTTACAATCTGGGACTATAATTAGGTCACACCCATGTCATCAACAATTTATTTCCCCTATCTTTTTAGCAGAAAAACCAAAGGGGGCCAGCGATTTATTTTAAATTTAAAATATTTCAATTCCTTTGTGGAATGCCCACACTTTAAAATGTAAGATTTTCAAACGGCCGTTAAACTAACTCATAAAAATTTATTTATGACTACAATTGATCTCAAAGATGCTTATTTTTCGTTACCAATTCATAAAGACCATCAAAAATTCCTTAAATTTATTTTTGAAGATCAGTTGTATCAATTTACTTGTTTGTCGTTTGGGCTGAGTTCGGCCCCTTTTTGCTTTACTAAGCTTATGAAGCCAGTCGTCTCTTATCTTCGTTCGTTACGCATTTCTACTAATGTAAACTATTTAGATGACGTTTTAATTTTCGGGGCGTCATACGATGACTGTTTATATAACACAACCGTTGTATCGAATCTCTTAAAATCATTAGGATTCGTAATTAATATGGAAAAAAGCGTTTTAATACCTACAACACGTATAAAATTTCTTAGCTTCATGATAGACAGTATTCATTTAAAAATAGAACTTCCAGGTATTAAGAAAAATACCATAATCAGTTTGGCCTCGCAGTATTTAAATCAATCCGATTTATAGGAATTTTAGTAGCGGCATGTCCTGGCATAAAATATGGTTTTCTTTATTGCAAAGCCTTAGAAAGGGAAAAATTTCTAGCACTAGGCAGAAATAATGGAAATTATAATGCCAAAATGGCAATTTCTGCGAATGTTAGACCAGACATCTGTTGGTGGATACGTAATACTCCCAATGCTTTTAACGACATTAGATTCGACAGTTTTCACCTCGAAATTTTTACAGATGCCTTGCCTATAGGATGGAGTGCTTGCTACAGCATGATCAAACACATGGTTTTTGGTCTGCTAAGCAAAAATGTTTGCATATAAATATTTTAGAACTTCTGGCCGTATTTTACGGAATTCAATGCTATACACGCGGCCTAAGTAATTATAATATATTGGTGACAATACGACAGCGGTATCATACGTTAATAGAATGGGCAGCATTCAGTTTCCGACTCTGTGTTCAATAGCCAAACAAATATGGCAATGGTGTGAAGAAAGAAACCTTTGGTTATACGCTTCATACATTTCTTCTGAAGATAATGTTAGAGCTGATTTTGAGTTGTAGTCAACTCTTTTGGTTGCTGGCGCCGTAACCGAACACCAAAGCGGAGCAAATCTGCAAGTTGGCAGAAACTTGGCGATAAGGAGACTACGGCT
>MU181976.1:642823-687868 GCA_016904865.1 Pissodes strobi
TTAATAATAATATGAAAAGGTATACACATGTTAGGCCATCAAATATTAATTATCAATGAAAATAGAAGAAATATTTATGTAAATTATGTTAATAACAATATGAAAAGGTATACACATGTTAGGCCATCAAATATTGATTATCAATGAGTATAAAATATATAATGGTACAAATTATGATAATAACAATATTATAAGTTTCATTTTACCGACTTGTAATGACATAATATTGCAACACAGAAGCAAAACAATTCACCAAAATAAACTGTACACTCCGTTGGCTTCTGACTCTCTATCTTCCCCATTCTCGAACAATACCTCTCGGATCTCCTCCAAAAAACCTCGCAAAAACTCGACTTCAATTTATGACTTGTTTTTATATTTTACATGTATAAAGGGTGTCTCAAAATATATACATATATAGGGTGTCTCAAAAATGAATGCATCAGGTTCAATGAAATAGTATTTTACAGAGGTGGGTTATCTCAGTAAAGATTTTTAATTAAAAGAAAACCTAGCCCCGGAGAGTCGTATTGCAAATGCCCGGCCCCGGTAGTGGGGTCGTTAGAGCGCCACCAGTTCTCTCCAACTAAACTGAAAAAGCTCCGCGAGTGTTGTGCAGGGTGGCTAGGCCCGCTCATTAAATTAAAAGGTACTCAATCTCAAGAAAACAAGAATACACAATCTATAATTTAAGGAATAATCTATATACAAAAGATTGTCAAAGGACTATTAAATTTATCTAATAATTGGTACAATATGGTAATTGTACGGACACCAATTCGGTTGTTAACGCTCGGTACGGTATGCCTTACAACTAAATGCGCTAAATACTACAAACCTAAGTGATAATTTTCTTAAATAATGGATCCGTCAAACTCTGGTTGCGACGCCGGGCACTTGTTGGCACTACTATGGTTCTGGCCCCGGGGGTAGAACCCGCAGAGGACTCGGCAATACACTTGGCTCTAGTGTAGCCTGGTATTAGAAGTGGTGGCCGCTAATTGAAGTCGTGGCCCTGTAATTGGACTGTGGCCCGCTAATTGAAGTAGTAGCATGGTAGTAAAGGTGGTAGCCTGCTAGTAAAGCTGCTAGTAAAAGTGGTAGCCTGCTAGTAAAACCCTGAAATAACCCAGTACGCATTAGACAAAGCCCTCTTACTTTAATAAAAAACCATAGCCCCCCCTTGCATAAATATATTTTCTTTATAAAACAAATTCCCCCAAAAATTATCAATGAATTTTCAATGACCATCAGCAAATAAAAGAAATACTGAGATACAGACAACTTGAATATAAAAAAGATAGGTATGAGTCACCCCTAAAAGAAAATATAAACTTCCCTATATGATCAAAACTCAAGTCATTAAAATAAAAATTCAGATTTGATAAAATGAAGTAGATAAGATAACCCAAGGAATGCAAAGATAATGGCGGACTATGCACAAAAAAGGTTAACACAGATAAAGCAATTAAATCGTTAAGTTGGACGAAAAACTTTAGCAATAATTACCACGTTAGTGTGTGAGGATTACGGGAGAATCGACGGTCTCGGTCTTATACGATGAGCTTGAAAAGCCTCTAGAAATAAGGAAAAAAACATTAGCGTCATGGCGTCGTCCGCGTGCTTCACAAGCAATAGGGAAAAAAATAATTCCAGAGAAAATGCTTACCAAGTACAGCATTTAGATCCCGATTAATCGGTCGTGGCAAAACACAAACAGAATCCACAATATATCCCCAAAGAAAAGGTAGAATTATATCACAATCCTAAATGTTGATTCCGTATGACTGCACTAACGGCAAACCTTCTTCTCGCCACGAAAGGTATTTTTAGCAGAGCCAAATCCTCAGTTTTCAGTCAATTTGTCTTTTTCACTTCTACGAGATTAGAGGGGGGAAAATTTGTAGGGCGGAGAAAATGTCTAACGAAACTAATAATTCGATACGAGGAATTATTCTAAGATAATAAACTACTTAGTTCTCGATTATTATGATGGTAAAACGACGGCGGAAGCCACAATTAATGAGCTTACATTAAAATGGTTCAATAAATACTAGAGAATATTCCCCAACAAAACGATAAACTTTTTAAAATTTAAATCGACCGCTGCAATTATAAGAAATACCACATTCCTATTACTCGGAACCAACAACCGAATATTACAAAAACTGCAGCGTGCCGCGTGAAGAAATAAATATAAATACATCGAAGCAAATATCAGGGGTCCCCAAAAAGTTATGAAATATTTAAACCGAAAATAAAATATGAATTTTACGAATCTATGAAGCCTAAAAGCAGGTTTTATTAACACAATTCTTAAAACTATAGAACTGTTTGCTGGCTGTTCTACGGTAATGTAATATAAATCATATCAATAAATTTAGAATGAATTAACCGATGAGTGCAAAGGACTGCATTTTTTTTGCTAAATGCGGCGTATAAAATGAAATCTAAAAATATTTGACACTGGCAAAATCGGACTGTCACAAGCTCAATATGTAAATTAATACGCAATATGAGAAATATCAAAAATCGCCCAGTAATCAATAGAATAATAACAATGATATATGTAATACTAAATAAAAATTATATCACTAGTCATCAAAATAATATGCAACAATAAAATACAATACTACCAATTAATTAAAATCACCCGGTGAATAAATCTAATAAGGCATACAGGACAGAAATTAGAATCATCAATTTTGTAAAGAAAAGGTCTCTTAAAAGAAAAGATAGGCCCTTTTAAGTTGGGCGCCAAATTTTACCGATCAATTTATTAGCTTCGAGGTTTTTTTTGGTGGTCCAATTTTCAATGACTCTGCCGCATAGATCCGGCTGAAGTTGAGCGATGGCCTGGGTTATGTTGACTTTAAGGGCATCGGTCGATTGCGGCTTATTGGAATAGACCTGCGACTTCAGAAAACCCCACAAGAAATGGTCTAGCGGGGGCAAATGCACGATCTTGTTAGCCTATTCACGTCACCTCTGCGACAGATAATCTTATCCACAAATTGTTCACGCGGAATGTTCATCGTGGCGTCCGCTGTGTGGCACGTAGCGCCGTCCTGCTGGAACCACATGTCGTTCACGTCCATTTTGTTCAATTTCGGCCAAAGGAAATCGGTTATCATCATTCTGTAGCGGTCGTCGTTGACGGTGATGGCCTCACCAACGTCGTTTTCGAAAAAGTACGGACCGATAACCCGCAGCGCCGTTCCTAAATCCGCACCAAACAGTAAGTTTTTGTGGATGCATTGCCACCTGGTGAACCTCGTGTGGGTTGGCGTCGTCCCATATACGGCAATTTTGCTTGTTTACATAGCCATTCATCCAAAAATGCGCCTCATCGCTAAATATGATTTTTCGGCCAAAACTGGGGTCCTCCAAACGCTCCGAAGCCCAGTCAGCAAACAAGAGGCGTTGTCTATGGTACTTTGAGCTCATGGGTCAATTGGATCTTGTACGGGTACAGGCTCAAGTCCCGACGCAAAATTCGCCAAGTTGAAGTCTACGAAAGGCCGAGTTCTTGTGCACAGCGAGGAATTGACTTCCTCGGGTTCTCCTGCACACTTTCACGGACAGGGGCGATGTTCTCAGCCGATCTGGCATTTCTTTGACGTACGGGTGTTGTTTACCGAACCGGTCGTCTCGAATTTGGCCGCCAAACGTTTCTTTGAAGGGCCACCGCGTCTGCCGTAAAATGGGTGCAACGTTTGCACTAACGAACACTCATTTTGATAGTTAAGTTTTATCATTTGGACGTGCTGTTCAATCGTGTAACTTACCATGGTGATTTGGCATCAGTGACTGAATAATATACAACAATTTAAACAAACGCCGCCAAAACAACATGGCCGCCACAGATTGCCTACTTCGACCCGTCCCAATTGAAAAACCCTTTACAATATGATGATTGTACGGAGACTAATTCTGTTGTTAACTTGGTACTGTATGTCTTACACCTAAATGCTCTAAACACTACAATCCCAAGTGATCACTTTGGTTTACCTAAGCTTATTACATATATGTATGCGTGTGCTAGTAGCTGCACCAATTATAAATGTAGATAATAATATGTAGTGATAAATGACCACAATAATTATATCAATCGACCCGATAAACAAATGAATAAATGAAGAATGAAATTATTGAAAGCTATCTTAAAGCTTGGCTGTCAATGCTTGATTTATAATTAAAGATCAAGAGCGATTATATCAATCGGTCAGAAAAATAAATGAATAAATAAAATTGATCTATCTTAAAGCTTGGCTGACAAGACTTGATTTATATTTAAATATTAAAATAAACGATTATCAATTGACCAGAAAAATAAATGATTAAATAACCTTAAGCTATCTTAAAGCTTGGCCGACAAGACTAAATTTATATTTAAATATTAGAAACAATTATTAATCGGCAGGGAAAATATCATATATATAATTAGAACCTAGTCATTAGATCCGGTTCGTCAAGCTCAGTTGTGGAGGCAGGAAGTACCTCTGGTGAGGCGCCGGGCACCTGTAGCAAATCCCAGGTAATGCTATGGCACTCGATGGCCCCGAGGGTAAAACTGGCAGAGGACTCGCCTGCTGATAAAACTGGTAGTAGTATAGCCCGGAGATAAAACTTGTAGCCCGGTGATAAAACTGTAGTATAGCCCGGTGATAGAACTGGCCAAATCAGACTGTTACAACTCCCCCTCTCCTTCAATCAGACTGTTCCAATCCGATAGGTTCACCATAGAGAGAAACCCATCAGCTGCGTTTGTAATGCAATCCTCCACACGTAGTCCCCATTGAACAAAAACATCCCCATCATATTTGTCTCGCGATGTAACTGCAAGTAGTAAAGACCCCTTAGAACGCTTTGTCTACAACGGTATTTTCCTGGGTTCGATGTCCATACAGCTGTTAATATCTTCATCAGCAGGTAGGAGCCTTACAGTTTCCCCGCAGACTATCATAGCTATGTGAGATTGATGCAGGAAGGGCTGTCCTACCATCACAGCCACATCTTCGACTTCATCTGGAATGATCAATATTTCAACATCTGCTGCTACTCGATCTACTTTCAAATGTGCCTTTATAGAGCCAACAACCTTAAACAGTAACCCTCCATAGCCTGAAATGGTTATTTTCTTTGGAAAAATCGCTACATTTAATAATTTAACCACTTCTTCTTTGACAAGCACTGTACTATAGCCTGAATCGATATAACATTTAAAATTAGGTCCATTAATTCAATAGTCAAAATAATACGTTTCGTTAGTAGATTTTGACTGCTGAACTACAAGTCTGCGACAATCTGTTGATAAATGTCCTAAACGTTTACAGTTTGTACAGTCTATGTTAGGCTTGGGACATTTATTTGCATAATGCTCTTCGCTCTTGCAGTTATAGCATTTCATACATTTAAGCTTAGACTGTATTGCAGGTGTTGGAGCCTCGCTTCGTTTGTGTTCGTTTCGTTGGAACACCAAAACGGAATTGTTCTTTAACTGGTGTTGAGCCACTAGGCGGTGGTAATTCTGGTACATGTGAAGATAAATATTCGGCATATAGCCGATCAGGTGTCTCGTATCTCCCCGCTGTAGCTCCAGCTTGGATACTCGCATCACCAATGCCATCAATGACACACGACACCGCCTTTTTGCCTGTTATTTCACAAGCACTGATCAATTCTATCTTGTCGAAATAATAGCAATCCCATGATTCTTCGGGCAACTTGAATCGATTTACAAGAGTTCGCAATGTCACAGCAAAATCTTGATGTTCAGGAAAAGATTTAAGCAAAACTTCTTTCCATTCAGTCCAGCTAAATTGATATGAAGGTAAATTGTCCTACCATCTTCTAACTATATTTTCTTTTGAATTCTAAATGTCCTAAAAAAAGTGAAAAAACTAACAACTATTTTAGAATATAAGCTAATGACTATACCGTTAAATCTAATAACAAAAAATGATTATTTTACCCGTTCGTTAGGTAAAACAAACAATAATACTTATGACACAATATTTACTAATATACGTAAAAATACTTAATACGTTGTCCAATGTTCATATTAGATTAGAATGTTCAATACATACAGTTTTGGTATTTTACACCCTTTTAAATTATTGTTTTCGTTAAATCGGCACGAGAGTAGATCCCACCGCTGCTTCTATAAACTAGCACTACCTTTTTCACAATAAAAACATCCACTTCCAAGAACAAACCATACTATATATTACTTTGTAGGGACACTTTATAGTTACTTAATAGAAACGCGTACAAAATCTGAATCGACCGATCTCTCGATTCGTTCCCGGCAAGAACGTGAATCATCCCCTACATTCCGAGCCCGATTACGTGAGAAAAGCTTTTTGCACTTCTTAGTCCGGTGTTTAGTTTACAAGTCAGTCAGTGATGCCATGCAAATATCTAGGGACTCGTTGGGGATCTCCCTCTTTTGTAGCCCTTGGCGGATACGTTTCCTGCTACCAGGGTAAGTTGTAGGTATATCGGAGGAACAAGATATAATTTTTTTATTTGGTTGGTAGTAGGGTTTGTTTTTAAGAGTGACATAAATTCTGGATATCAAGGTTGAGTAACCCTATTCGGTACAACTACTATACCTTCTGCCTGATCGGCTTCAATTTTTTGTAAAACCCTTAAAATCTGGGAAAACGGTGGAATAGCATAAAAGTTAAAATTGCCCCAATCTAATGTTGACATAGACAATTGAACTTAATAATAATCTACGGTTTTCCGGTCTTCCAACTTAAAGTGTTTGTTCTCCACAAATACATTTAGGGCTTTTAGTTTTAATATAAACCTTTGTAACCCATCACTTTTTGGCGTCCGAAAAATATTAGAAATAAATTGACTCTGGCAAGCTACTGTCTTAGAGATAGCCCCAATTTTAACCAATTTACTAATGGCTTACTCAATATCTATTTTTTCTCTCTGAGACCAATTTGGTTCTTGAGGCATACAATTTTGAAAGGGCTTACATAAAAAAGGTATCGTTAAACCCGATACAAAAGACAAAGTTTTTCTGTCGGAAATAATTTCTTTCCATTCTTGAAGAAATTGGTCCAATCTGCCAACTATTTTACTGACCTTTAGCCGCCAATGTTCGGGGATATTTGGCGACTGTTCTTCTCCTGTTGACGACGATTGTGTAATGCTGCTGCTGCTGTTGATAAATGTCGCGGGTTGTAAGGCAGATTGTGGTGGGCGTGCCTGCCCCGAATGAACCCACTGTTGGATCGAGACATACCTTTCGAGTTTAAAGGCCTAAAACATTTTTTGGTTTGTAGCTGGATGGTTTCAACTCCTCACTGGACTTCTGGAGAGTTTTTATGACTCTATATCTTCTTCTAGATTATCCCCAACTAACCACGAAGAAGCTTCAGACTTTTCTTCTTTCTGAAGTTGCTTTTAAGTCCTTGTTTAAATTTAATAGAAGAAGTTCCTTCTATTGGGACTGGTTATAAAATAAGTCAGCCATAAGCTGACCAGCATCGCTCAACTGTTTAATTATAGGTTTATTTTCATCCCTTCTCGCTTTTAACAGAGATGTAATGGCTAACCTCATTGCTGAAGCGGCAGCCCCTATTTGTGTTTGAATTAAGGACAATCTAATGTCTCTACGAGTAGTGGAGTCTTTTATAGCAGCAGATACAATCTTATTAAGCTTGGGCGGGTTAAACGATTGGCAATTTTTAGGAGTGGGGTAGTCACTTATGATATCATTCTTATGTTCGGCATTCAGGCCTCGATTTAAAATGGCCTCCCATCGTTCTGCCAAGTTCTGAATGATGTACCCGTCTACTTCCTTCAGGGCAACATTAGGACTCAATAACTCTAAAAAGTTTTCATCAAGCGAATCTTCATCCTTTTTATTCTCTCCACTATCACTCTCCTCTCCCATCTGCCTGCTTCCCTCCTTCTGGAAGAAAGAGAGAGAATTAGAAAACAAACAGTAGGGAAGATACATTTTCCTAGTGGCTTAGAAAGATTATGATCATCCTCTACTTTCATCAAAGTAGGAATATCCACATGATCTCTATTTACGAGTCGAGACCTGAAGTATAATACAAAACTGCGTGGCACTAAAGAATGTCCGTACATATTCAACATAAAAGTTGATATATCATTAGTTATATGTATTGCCTTAAGGTTTACTATCTTTTGTATTGATCGCTTATGTGAAAATTCAGTTAGATCTGGCGGATCCGGTGATACATTATTTTCTAAGCAGGAATGGCCGGGAATACACTATTAAACTCCAAATATCACAACAATCATTTTCATTTGATATAAAACTAACGTGTGAATACAAATGTTTCCTAAATTACTGTGTATTATGAAATACTCGGAAGCAAAGACTTTGTTTGCATAAATAATTTGTAACTCCCTTAAGTAAATGATAATTTTTTAAACGCTTATTCACTGAAAAGACAAATTGCATATAAAGCAAAAAAAAACAGCGACATGTTAACAAATGAATGTTGTAAACGGGAACAAATAAAACATCAAAAAATATATTTACATTACTAATGCTATAACAGAAAATATAGAATTTACTGAAGTGAAGTGTTTGTCAAACTTTGTTGTAGTGTTAAATATTGACTTCTGTATAAAAGTCCAAGCAGCTTCGTAAGGATAATTTGCATTTAGAGCATGAAATACCTTAAAACGTAGTTCAACTGCTTTCAAAGGGGTCTCATTTTTATATAATGTGTTTTGGTAATGGTGAATGTGTCTAAGATGTGTTCGTCAACTGTAACGTGCAGAAATTGGTTCTTAGGGAAACTGGCAAGCCAGCTGCAGAGAGACGCTGGCAGTCCGAAGGACGGCAGTTTGTTGAGCAATCCGTCATGTCAAACTCTGCCGAATGCCTTCGAAATATCCAACGCAATCGCTGGAGATACTCCGTAGTTCTCAGTTGCCCTAATCGATATATGAGTGGCATAGGCCAATATATCTCCTGTCGATCTCTCTTTGCGAAAGTCGTATTGTTTATCGCTAATTATTCTGTTGGTCTCGAGGTACTGAGTAGTTGCTCATTGATTCCACTTTCCATGACTTTGGAGATTATTGAAAGCAAGGCAATTGGGCGATAGTTTGAGGGCATAGTTTTCTTGTCTTTTTTGGAACAGGTTGCACTCTAGCGACTTTCAAAGAAGGTTGGTAAATCCCTTTTCGGTAAAACAGAGAAAAAAGTCCGGAAAATGGGTTTTAATTAGTTCCCTTTTCGCTAAGACAGAGAAAGAAGTCTGGAAAAATGGGTGTTAGTTCGTTGGCGCAGTTTTTTAACACGATAGGAGACATTCCGTCCGGTCCTGATGCCTTTGGCGTATCTAGTTCTTTGAGGATTTTACGAATATCACGGTGATGAAACTTAACTTTTGCCATGGTAGTGTTGATGTTCGGTATAGTGGAGAGAGCCTTGCCTTTGGAGACGTTTAAGGTAGAGTGCTATGAAAACATTTTGGCGAGCATGTTTGCTTTTTCCTTGGCAGTAGTCGCCGTATGCCGCGTTCGTCTGTCAAAGGTGCAAGAGACCTTTTTCTAAAGTTATTACTTAGTGCCTCTGCTACCGACCAGAAATTCCTGGAGCCACTGGGGCATTGCAAAAGTTTATTCCTGATTCTTTGATTGTGTTTCTCCTTAGTTTCGTCAATCACACGTTTGCATTCTTGCTTCGGCAAAATAATTGCGATTTTCAGCGGTCTGGTTTTGCTTCAAGTACTTGAACGCTTGCTGTTTCCTACCTACAGTTTTTTCGCATCTTTCATTTTGACGGTAACTAGGTAGAACAGTCTTAGATCATCCCAGCTTGCCCATCTGATTTATTGACAGGTAGGAAGTCAATTCTCATGTACCAACTAGAACTAGTATAAATAACCCTTAGCCACCCGCGTCCCAATGTACTGACATAAATCTCCGGCACCGGTCACAGTGACCGCTACTTTCTACACTGTTTTTTTTTCGTAAACAATCGCATTAGAAGTCTGTATAATGGCATATATATGTTTATTAGAAATATTAGCGCACAGTAAAACTACACATGACCTTTTTTGAAAGTTTTTAATTCGAAATAAACACATTATTCTTTTAGCTATGCAAAAAGCACCACTTTGGGGCTATTTAGATGTTTTTTTTATTATAATTATAATAATATAATTATTATCTTATTCTAAGAATAAACACTAAATTTTATTTTTTCGCTATTACAAGGATCCAATATTACTACAATTAAAAAAAACAACATATTATCATAAATTTCTAAAAAAATGCAACATATTTATATAGGAGTTAAAATTTTCTCGCTATATTGGCTGCAAACTTTATATTTAGATTTATGCTATAATAATTATTATCTTATACAAATAATACAAAATAAACTATATTTTTCGATACTACAAGTATCCAATAGTATTATAATAAAAATAAAAAACCTATTATTATCAAAAATTTCTAAAAAAATGGGACCTTACATAGGGGTCAAATATTATCAGTGCGTAACACTGACTGCAAATATTATGTTTAGATGTTTTTTGTTATAATGATTATCTTATACTAAGAATAAAAATTACATTATATTTTCGATACTACAAGAATCGAATGATAATAATATAATAAAATTTAAAAATATATCAAGAAATTATAAAAAAAATGCAACATCTTTACATAGGAATTTTCTCGCTACAGTGACTGCAAACTTTAGTTGTACATTCTAAGCATACCGTTTTCTTACAGCAGTAACATAAATAAAATGTTTTCCTTTTTTTTTTGTTGGGTCGCACGTGTAGCACGATTTTATTTTTTCTAATTTGACTTCCCGAACTGCTGGTATTTCTTCTTTGACACCCATTACTCTTCGAATGCATGCTCTAAGTTCAAACGAAAGATTATAATCTTGAACTCTTCTTTCCATATGCGGAGTAACTAGTTGTCTGGCCAAAAACGACGTAAAATCAAATCTGGAAATTGATTTAGTGTCTCTATAGGAACTATATAAAATGAAGGCATCAGCAGCACTAATATCCAGAAGTCTATAAAATATTGCCATTGGCCATCGTCGAGTCCGTCTCCCAGTCGAGTAATTCGAACATTTTTGATCTAATGAATCTGCACCTCCCTTCGTCGTATTGTAATATGAAATAATTTCCGGGTTTTCCACAGCAGCATCAATACTTTTTGTATAATGCATGGATGACACCAACAAAACTGCCTTACTTTTCCTGGGGACATATGAGACTAAAGTAAGGTCTTTAGTGAAGCCAAACAGACTAGAACCTGGTGTTTTTGATTTGGCAGGTAAAAATTCTGGAGGAATTTCCCTCTTATTTTTTTTTAATGTTCCTACGTATGTCAATCCTCTTTCTTTTAACAGGTTTACTAGTTCTATTGAGGTGAACCAATTATCGGCGGTGATATTTCGGTTACTTTGTTCAAGAGGCTTACATAGACGCAATACGGCTTGAGTAGGCGTGGAAAACCGTTTTTCTTCAGGTGATAATGTTATTCCATCCGAGTCTTTTCCGACATATATGTAGGCGTTATACAAGTAACTAGTACGCGCGTCAGTAACGCACATCAATTTGATGCCGTATTTTGACGGCTTATTTGGCATATACATCTTGAATTTTACTCGTCCACGGAAACCAATTAGCATTTCATCTACACAAGCTGCACTACCCACACTGTAAACTGTTTGGCAGTTGCTTATAAAATTTTCAAACACCTCAGAAATTGCTGCGGCTGTGTCGTTTTTTCTTCGTTCTACTCGGTCTTCTGGGTTATCAAATCGAATACACGCTAGTAACGCACCAAACCGATTTTTAGACATTGCACATCTAAATATATCCCGTCCAGTGCCATCAGTTGCAAAAAAAGATCTGTAGTCTTCGCGATTAGATTTGAACACAGCACTAAAGAGTAGTAGTCTAATGAAAGCTTTGAGTTCGACCATATCCACATCATGCATGTATGACTGTTCTTTATAATTTTGTCGTTCCCTGGATAGTTTTTCATTTGTCCAGCGTAACACTTTTTGAAGGATATTATTGTCCATAAGAAAATTCCAAACTGTCATTGGGTCGGCCCTTTTTTCTCCTGAGCGAGCACGTCCCTTCAAACCAGGCAACTGAACAATGATGTTATGTTTTTTTTTTGTTCTAGATCGGGTCGTCATTTCTTCAGCTGACCATCGAAATCTATTCTTGCCAAAATAGTTTTTTTATTGATAACAGGGCTTCATTTTGGTCCATTTTATTTTGATTATGTGTATCTTCTCCACTTATTTCGCCACTATCACTATCTTCCCTATCTCAACACTCTGAGAATGAGTTATGCTCGCTTTCGATGTGATCTTCTTCAGCACAACTTAGGTCCACATCACTTCCTTCGTACCATTTTAAAACAGTTTCTTCAAAATTTTTATCTACATAACGCACTAATCGCGACTGCCCTGCCTTATCAGACATTTCGCAAACACCCGAGTCCGGTCACCGTGACCGCTCTAATAATATAAAGGGATATTGAACACGTGCACCGAACGCTGTCGACAAATATGTACTAACCGATCCGTCACTTAAGTAAATTGAAGGATTAGCTAGACGCCTAATGTTGGTGGGGATAACACTGCGGAGATACAACGATTTTGCGAACACGTTGCGGTCGCCTTGACCGGACCCGGGTGGTTAAGGGATAAGCTGGGCTGTAAGCTCAAAATGTTAATATTTGGTAGCTCGTCGTTCCAAAGCTGGCTTTAAATCTGCACTCTCGTAAAATAAATAAAAAATGTTAACAACAAAACTAAAAAATATATATAAAATTTGATTAGTATCAACTTTGAAGGAAAAGCATACTGATATGCTTATAGTTCCATAGTTTAAAAGGTTAAATACTAAAGCAGAATTTCATCCACAATATGAAAACAGAATTTTTGCACTCGACGCGCGTTTCGCTAACCATGTTAGCATCATCAGGAGATGATTACAACTAAACTTAAAATATTTCTAACTCCATTTTATACTAACTGTTTGCTTAATCAAACGAAATCAAAAAGAACTAATCCTGGGATCATACTAGTCACGCTCGATCAACCAATACAATGGACTCTACGAAATAGGTCCTCTATCTCTAATTAAACTATTCCTACATTTAATAATTTCCATACTTTCGTATGCGTCTAATAATCTCCTATCAGATATATTGCAAATAAGTTTTGAAATTTGAATTATTGTTCTATGATTATTTTTAAAATCATACTCGGCAACACTTGATTTTTCTGTTCTACCATACTTTAAATGAGCTATGTGTTCTTTGAATCCCGTTCGTATAGATCCTCTAGTTTGCCCAACATATTTTTGGTTACAATCCATACATCAAATTTCAAAAATTTCATTTATTTTTTACCGAATGTTTTCAAACCCCAACATAGTAAACGATTAGAAGAATAGATTTTTTCATAAAAATATTTATATTTTAATAATGTACTGGATTTATTTGCAACTAAATATTTTTAGCTATAATGATAGATTTTTCTTCTGATTTCAAATATAACATACAAGTTGAATCTACGCTCCCTTAATTTAGATTGCCATGGTTTCAATTGACATCTAAATATTTGAAATTTGAAGTAAATTTGATGTACCTAACTTTAAACCTAAATTTTTGAAGTCAGAAAAACATCATTTCAGCCGAAAATATATAATAGTTTTCCACTTGAAAACGCGTGCTGCATTCATTTTCAGTATTTGAAATAGTCGTTTGTTTCTCTGACGTTTGCATTAGACAATAGAAATAAAACCCTTTACCTTTTATATTGACACTTTGCTACGTCCACTAGCAGTCATTTTACAAATTTAATAATTTTCAGCTTTTCTTTTTGGCTGATTTAGCTGCAAAAGCGTTTTCCTCGAAGTAGGACCATCAATACTTTTTGAGATATGGCCACCCTGTACTCTTTTCCAGACCCCCTTTATGCAGGTACTAGTTTTTTTTTACTTCAGGCAATGAAACGGTATAAAAAATTCAGCGAGTCTGCTAGTACTCGAGATACTGATGTGTAAACGTATGTCCTTTATCGACATCATGGACATGAAAATCTAATACCGCCCTAGCGGCTAGCTTTTTAGGAGCGCCACTTGAGTCGTTGCAATCGCGGCCGACCTGGCTTAGCTTGCTTCTCAATACTCATGGTTTATGATGTCACATCGGTTTACACATTTCCGTATTCTTTTAAAAAAATGTGTGTACTTTTTAGTAAATATGATGACTTTATGGTTAGGAAATAAAAATAAAATAATTGTTTAAAATTAAATCATTTATTTTGAATGAAAAGCCTTGAAACAGTTGCGGTCACGAGTAATGCATAAGTAAACCTTGCATACTGCAAATAAAGTGAGTTTTCTTGAGACATGTACCATATTTGCATCTTGTGCAGTCATTGGTTTCATCAAATAGCTGCAAATGACCCATTTCGTCAAAACGGACGTCGTCATACCTCTTATTTCAATTTTTGTCTTCTTCGCTTATAGCTGTGAAGGGGATTGATTGTCATTACACCCACTTGACGGCCGTCCCACTCATTTTTTATTTGATTTACCCGAATGGATATAAGCTTCAGCTATGTTCATTCTAAAAGTGATCAAATCAATCACTTTTTTTTGGAGGATTCAAATATCTTGCAATTTTCTTTGTACTCCAACCAACTATTTGCACATGCTAGATCGATTCCATGGGTAAACATTCGGAGAGTCAATTTTCTACTTCTTATAAAAGTTCGATAAATACTTATATGAAAGTCGAGATTGTCGACTCCACCCATAGCATCATTGTAAAATCTAATTACTTCTGGCCTTCAACTGTTAATTTCACCAACACTTACAAGATTCGAAGCCATCGTCACAGGTTTATTGTCGTACCATTTTGCGAGTATCACCTCACCATCCGAACTCAGAACTTCATCAGAAGTGCCTCGAGGTTGTTTTTTCATTACGTTATCTGGTGTGAATGAAGGCTTTCGGAAGCGGTCGATTCTAACTGTACTTGCGTCAAAAATGCTTGCAACACGATTTTCTTATTAAAGTTAAAAGGTAAAGATTTTAATTAAAACAAACACCGGAGAGTCGTGTTTGCAATACCCAGCTCCAGGAGTGGAGTTCATGAGCGCTACCAGATTTGCCAGCTAAACTGGAAAACCTCCGCTGGTGTTGTACGGGGTTGTTAGGCACGTTTATCAAACAAGAAAACACAATCTTAGCTTAAGGATCAATCTTAAAGCTTGGCCGTTAATGCTTGATTTATATTTAAATACTAACAGCGATTATATCAATCGGCAAGAAAAATAAATGAATAAATAAAATTAATCTGAACGATACCCCGTTAGATCCGGTTGTAGGTCAGCTGCTAAAATGGCGGCAAGCCCAGCAGTTGAGGAGAAAGTTCACCCGCTCTAGAGTCAGAGTCATCTGCCCAAAAATGTGAACGTGAGCCAAAGGTAGTTGTACCCAGTCGTGAAACCTTGTAATGGCTTCGGGCCCCAGTCATAAAACTTGCAATGGGACTCGAGAGCCTGTGATAAAACTGGCAATGGACTCTATAGCCCGGTGATGAAACTTGCAGTAGGATATCCCGGTGTTAAAGCCCTGTAATAACCCAATACTAATTAGACCAAGCCCCTTACTTCAATGAAGAAATTATAGCCCTCCCCCCCTTGCATATATATTTTTATAAAACAAATCCCCCAAAAATTATCAATGGATTTTCAGTAACCATCAGGAAATAAACGAAATACAAAAGGTACAAAAAACTTGAATATGAAAAGAAATAGGTATGGATCACCCTTAAATAATATAAACTTCCCCATATGAGCAAAACTAAAGTCACATTAAAAAAAATCAGATATGATAAAAGGAAATAGGTAAAATATCTCATGGAACGCAATGCAAATGATGGTCAATGTAAAAAAAGGTTAACACAGATATAGGCAGTTAAATCATTAAATTAGACAAATAAAGCTTTAGCAATAATTACCTCTCTCGAGTTGGAAGGTTGCTGGAGAATCAACTGCCTCGGTTTTGTAAAATGAGCTCGGAAAGCCTCTAGAAATAAGGGAAAATATCCTTTAGCGTCATGGCGACCATGTGCTTCTCTGGCAATAAAAAAATTAACTCCAGAAAAAAAATTTACCTAGTGCAGTACGAATAATAACTTGGTAGTGTCAAGCACGAATTAAGGTCTCAATCACAGATCCCCTAGAAGGGTAGTTTTAAACACAATACAAACATTGAATCACCTATGACTGCAGTAATAGCAAAACGCTTCTACTATTCCCGATAGGTATTTCTAGAAGAACGAGGCATGGGTTTCAGTCAATTTGCCTTTGTCACTTCCACGAAATTAGAGAAAAAATGTCAAATCAGAAAAAGTGGTAGTGACCAGAAATGCCTAACGAATCGATACGAGGAATAATTCTAAGATAATAAACGACTTAGTTCTCGTTTATTATTGTTGTAAAACGACGACGGAAGACACAATTAATGAGCTAAAATTTAATTTTTCAATAAATAATAGGAAATATTCCTAAACGAAATAATAAACCTTTAAAAATCCAAATCGATAGCAACAATTATGGGAAAATAGCCCATTACTACTATTCAGGGCTACTAACCGAATATTACAAAAGTTACAACAAGCCGCGTGAAAAGATAAATATGAGTATCTCAAAGTCCCAAAAAGTTATCAGCCTGAGATTAGAAGTGAAATATTTAAACCGAAAGTAGAATATGAATTAGACGATCTAACTAGGCTCAAAAGTAGGTTTTATTAACTCAATTCTTAAAAATACAGAACGTCAAGCAAACGTAATTAATGTAATATAAATAAGCAAAGTTAGACTAATAACATAATATCTTATTTTAATTGTTTGATCAAACCTAAACGCGCTACAGATTATCAATTAAAATAAATATAGTCACAAAGTGCCTGAGGACAACAGTGTTATATAAGCTAGTACATATATATTATTAACCGTATGTAGAATAAAATTAATTTCCATTAGTAAATGCTGCAACATTAAGCTTATTGACAACAAATCGAATAAATGAATTTAAAATTAATTAACCGAAGAGGTTAATATTCAATCATTCTTACCACAAAATATAGCATCTTTTGTTGCTCAATGCAGCATATAAAATAAAATTTAAAATCTTTTACACTGGCAAAATCAGACTGTCAGATGCTTTTATTAGGAAGCCATTGAAGTAGATTATAATTCGAGAACTAGTTATCAAAATAATGTTTTACGTTCAATTTTGTTATGCGCTCACATACTTTGATAACTATGGTAGCACCCAACCCAAAAATTGCAGAATATTCTTCATTTAGTTCTGGAGTAGTTCCTTGGAAAATGATGAAATCATATAAAAGTCCGCTTTTTCCACACAAAGCAAATATTTTTACACCCCACGGGCACGGTTTCCCCTAATATACTGTGTCACATTGAGCTTACCCTTAAAAGGTACGATTTTCTCATCGATACATATATTGGATTCAATATTAAGTTCATTACACCGAGCTTGGCATTATACAATGTAGGGCTCGGAATTTCTGAAATTTTTGGATTCGATTAGTCGTTTTTCGAATTATTCGAATATCCGAATTATTCTAATTAAGTGTTTGAATAATTCGAATTATTCGAATATTCCAATAATCAATTAGGTTGGTAGTCAAATATTTGAACAGCCGTTTATTTAAATACCGAAAAAGTCGTTTCAAATATTATATTATCGAAAAATTATGGGTACGTTAAAAACATACCAATAAATCTATTAAATAAACATTTAAAAATAAAAACTCTTGAACAAAGAACTCAAACAAATAAACACAAAAAAATAAACTAAAAAAGTAAAAACTCTTAAGTAAACCCATGGTAGTCAAATATTTGAACGGCCGTTTATTTAAATACCGAAAAAGTCGTTTCAAATATTATATTATCGAAAAATAATGGGTACATTAAAACATACCAATAAATCTATTAAATAAACGTTTAAAAATAAAACCTCACAAATAAAAACTCTTGAACAAAGAACTCAAACAAATAAACTCAAAAAAATAAACTAAAAAAATAAAAACTCTTAAATAAACTCAAAAAAATAACATTTCGTACAAACGTACAATAAAATTTAAAAATAACAAGCAAATAGTTCAAATGGCTAAGAATGAGGAACAATGTAAACTTAAATATTACAAATTTACATTAAGAAAACAAAGTTTTTTTAACATTGTCATATTTTAGGCAGCTTCGTTTTACATTAACAATATTACCAGCATTAGAAAAAGCTCTCTCTGATGGAACAGATGTTGCAGGCACGCAAAGATAACGTTTTAAATATTTTATGAGATTTGGATATTTGGTTTCATTATTTTTCCACCACTGCAAGGGACACATATTTTTGGAAATAACGCATTCGGAAACAGTTCATTAGATATTGTAGGCTGTTCATTTGAAAATAAGAGGCTCAAGGCAGTTTTTTTTCGCACAATTTTGATCATGTTCTACTTCTGAAAAATCGTTATCGGTTTCTGTTAGATTTTGAAAATATCTTTGTACCTTAATCAAAGAACCAATAAATCGTTCTTTATTTTTGAACCGCGGGTCCAAAAAAGTGCTCATGTCAAAAATATTGATATCGATGGCACTGGTAACTGAGACACAAAAAAATCTTTAAATGTAGATTTAAACTCTTTTTATAATGAAAGTTTAATATCTTTCAAGAAAATAGGCTCTTCAGGAGTAGTTTTCAAAATAAAATTTTCCATTAAAGACTTTTTTATAGGCATTATCATTGAAATAGTTGGTTGCGAATTCGGTGAAAACAAATTGGTAACAATTTCAAAAGGTGCTAATATTGTTATAATGCTTTCTATTACTGTCCATTCTTCTTCGTTAAGCATTAATAATCCAGTATGTGTTTTTGAAGTTACTGTTCTGTCAGATAAAACACCTATTACAGCTTCACGTTGCTCTATTAACCGTTTTAACATATAATATGTAGAATTCCAATGAGTTTTTACAAACTGAATTAGTTTATGTTTGTTTAGGATTTTGTTTATTTTATACAGGCAGAGTGCTTGAAACCTACGAAAACATGACTTTCGTCATGTGTTTAAATTTAAATGAGCAACTTCAAAAATTAGCCAGAGTTAAATTTTATTTATGAGGAAAAAGACTTGTACGAAAAACATGAATATTGAATAGTCAATTAGTTGAATTATTCGAATAGTCGAATAATTCAAATAGTCGAATTATTCGAATAGTCGATTAATTCAAATAGTTAAATATTCGAATAGTCGAATTTTTTGACTAACAAAAAATTCGAATTTAGAATAGTCGAATATTCGAATTATTCGAATAAAACTCCGAGCCCTAATACAATGGTCTAATTTTCCAAAAACGGTCTTTGATATTGTTGTCTCTTTCCAAATTATTAATGACATGTAAGTTTTGCCTTAGTTTCTAGAACGTATTTACGTTCATATTTTCGCTGATAATTGGAAGTCCCAATTTTGAATCCCAGTAGAATCTTGTTCTAGGGTAATGCAAATTCCCCATCATGATATGAATACCGATTAATGTTTTAATTTCAGAAACATTTGTTGGGGAAAATTACGAACATTATTTTGAACTGTATATAAACTCGTCATATACGCCATGGTCTTACAAAGATCTTTTGTGAAGTATTTGAAAAAATATTTTGTTGGACTTTCTATCTCAACTACACTGCGCAACTTATTTAACGCACAACCAAGATTTTGTCTCAATTTTGATATTATGTATGTTTGAAACTTGTCGTTAGATTTTATTGATTTTTTCAAGAATCGTAGGTTTTTTCCTTAAGAATGGTTTCGGTTTAAAAAGTAATTTCGGTATTATACAATCTGCGTACCTAAAGTTTTTTTTTCCGAAAATTCGAAACACCCTGTAGGATATACTAGCCATTGCAAATTATTGCAATTATAGCCAAATTGTAGCCGCTTGCTTCCCTTACATTTCTTTTTCTTATTCACTTGTTTATCTCTGTTACTTCATTAAATATACAATTTTTAGATCAACGTAATTTTTATTAAAATTAACATCCTACATGTTTTTGTCACGTAGTCATTATTTATTAAATTACTAAAATGAATACCGATATTACACTTTTGTTATCTTCGATATCTTAATTACTGGAAGCGATTCGAGTTGTCTTAGAAAAAATGTACCTAATGAAAACTTGAAATAACAACAATCCAAAATGAACGAATTGCTTTAATTAACGTAACAACAGTAAATAACGAAATCAAACACATAAAAATAAAGCAAATAAATAATCAGTATCTGGTATTTCCACCCCTGGCTCGAATGACCTTCCGACATCTTTAACTTTACTTAACTTACTTAAAACTAAGGGTCTTATTTCGTTCTGATCTAAGCCGTTCCACAATTCGCCCAAACGTTCTCCCAATTCTTGTAAGTTTTGTGGTTGTCATCCTTAATAATATCCCAAACATGTTCAATGGGATTTAGATCGGGACTACGGGCTATTCAGTCTATGTAATTTATTCCAACTTCAGCGAGATAATTTCTTACGTTAAGACCCGTGTGGGGACGCGCATTGTCATGCATAAGCAAAAAATTGGGGCCTATATAGGGTGCATAAGACACAACATGTTCTTCAAGAATATTTGTAATGTACCTTTCAGAATTCATATTCCCATTTACAATTACCAAGTCCGTTTTCCCCGTCAAATATATTCCACCCCACCCCATGACGGATCCACATCCATATAAAGTTGTGTGGAGAAAATTGCACTGACTGTATCGCTGGTGGGGTCTGCGGTAGACGCGGATACGTCTATCACAATTAAACAAACTGAACCTTGACTCATCAGTCCAAGGAATATGTTCCCAATCTGCCTCCAACCAATTAACGTATTCATTAGCAAAATTTAATCCGGCCCTTCGATGATCTACTGTTAATAAGGGTCCTCGAGCAGCAATTCTGGGTCTTAAGTTTGCTTCTTTCAGTCGTCGGCGCACAGTTTCAGCACATATGAGCGGACCACCTGCGTCTTGAAGTTGAGATTTTAAATTTCTTGCAGTTGTAAATCGTTGTCTCTTAAAAATCGATCATGGACAGGAGTCGGAACACGAGGTCTACCTTCACCTGCCCGTCTCGAATTTTCTCCTTGTTATCTGTACCTTTGAACTACCCGCGCTATAGTTGTGTTATAATAACCTGCCAGCTATGCGGCTGTAATTCCACCCTTCACCATGTAATGGAACTGCCTCAACACACTCATCACGAGATAAATCTGGACTGCCGTTCCATTATCCGCGAATTATTGCTGAACTGTCAACAAAAACTAATATCGTTGTCATTTTTCAAGTTTCGATTTCCATAGCCTTTTAGCAATGTTCTCTTTTCCGATAAAAAATGTATTCAAAACACGTGGTAATTCAAAACAGTGTTTATAATGAAGTAACGCAGATAAACCAATCAATAAAAAAAGGGAATGTAAGGGAAGCATGTGGCTACAATTTGGCTGTAATTGCAATAACTTGCCTTGACAATATACCCTACAGGGTGATCCGAATTTTCGGAAAAATCATAACATCTTTATAACACCCGGTATAATACCGAAATTACTTTTTTAACCGAAACCATAAAGGCAGTGATATTCTTAAGGAAAAAGCCTACGATTCTTGAAGAAATCAATAAAACCTATCGACAAGTTTAAAAAATACGTAACATCAAAATTGAGAAATTTTTTTTATTGTGCGTTAAATAAGTTGCGCAGTGTATTTACGGCTGGTTAGGTTGATACCAAGATATTGGTGGTGTTATATATTTCAAGTTGGTCCTCCATTCAATATCATCTTTTTACGTGAGATCGTTTATTTCACAGTATTGTTCGACACGTGCCTTAGATTCACGATTAGTTGCTTGTATATTATTACCAGCGTGTTCTGCATTATTTACATGCAACTCCAATTCTTCACCGTCAACTGGTTCGGCCCCCACTGTTCCTTCGCCGTCAATGCTCCTTTCATTTTCCCAGATTTTTTCTTGAAAACATCGCATTCTTCATCTGATCCAAAAAACTTTTTTATAGAACCTAGTATTTAATATTTTATAGCTATTATGGTAATACCATTACCATTCTCATCGTCATCATGATCAAAGTTCTCGCCATCGTCACTCAATGCCTCAATATCCGACATATTTTCAATTATATTTAGAAGTTCCCGCTCACTTAGTTGCCTTTTGGAAGACATTATTCGGTTTTGTTTCGAATGATCAACTCTGAAAATAACATACCCTGAATCACCACGTTCGTTCGATAGAACACCTACTTTTCAATCAAAAATATGTATAAAAAAAACAATATTAATTATGTGGCTTATTATACATGCAAAGCGCCACATTTAAATAACTGAAAAACAAATCAATATATTAATAAATTAAAGTAACAAAAAAATTAAAAACAAGCTTTTATTTAAATGCACTAAAAAGAAGAAAATAAAATTTGTTACATTAAAAATTTTTTATGATATAAAAGCTTGTCGTGAGATTTTCCTGTTTACATTTCTTTTATAAAACACATATATTTCTACTTAGAATTATTTATTGTCTTCTTTTTAGTGCATTTAAATAAAAGCTTGTTTTAAAAAAATTACTCTTATTTATTATTGCATGTGTGGGTATGTCGGTGAATTTGATTCTTTTTAACAAGTTCATAAAGATCAGTATTTTCTGGTGGCAATTGGCAGGATACTGTTTGGTTACGGAGGCGAACGCCCTTTTCGGTTTCAAAAGATGGGTGATTTTCAACCCAAGTCACCAGATGTAAATGTGGGCTGCCCTTATTCTGATATTCAATACGCCACCAGAAATCTTTTATTTGTCCACCGAGAACTTCATGATTGTGGGTTAAAAACGTTAAAAGTGCTTGAAATCAATTACCGGATTAATTCAATTAATTTTTGTACATCCATTATATTAACACCCACTTCATCTGGTCTGCCGTCAGCAATCAATCAATCAATCCAGTTCAAATTATTCCGGCTAAATGTTAGAAAGTACGTCGCGTCGGTGGCTCAAGACACTTGATTGGTGCTACTAGATCGTTTCATGCTGCTTGCCAGTAAACAGCAGAACCTCTCAATTTTTTTTTAAATATAAATGTACGTCCTCAACCATACCGTTTTGACCTTCAGTTTTTTTTTGCCGCATGCAGCAATCGTAGATTTGATTCTATAAAATTCAAACATTGATAAGGCATAGAAGAAATAATCAATTCTCTGAAATCTATTGTCTTCGCTAAGAATACGGTATTGATAATAGTCGAGTGAAGATATTGTGACTTGTCTAGAATCTTCATTTAATCCATCGTTTCCGTAAGGGAAAAGATAAAACCAGAATAATTCTTCTGCTTTTCTTTCATGATTTACGTTTACAATATTATCCTTTGTTTTGCGTACGATCCAGTTAATATTATCCGATATTTCCAGTTCGTCTTCAACTCTAGTTGGTGGCAATCAATTGGACCCATAACTGATGTTTCTATATGTAAAATTACATCGGTTGTCAATGATGCGTGTAATGACGCGTTGTTATTTAACAGCACTTTTTTTCTATTGTCATTATCTTCATTAGCTGTTAATTTATAGTTGTATACATAGAATTTGACTGTTTCGCATCTACATAATTATAATAATAATAATAAAGGTTTCTTTTTATTAAAAAAAAAAACAAATACATGCCTAAAAGTAATAATGACATAATGGAATAAAAAAGGCTGCATCAGCTTGCCTCAGAAAAAAAGCAGCTGCTAGAGCCTAAGAAAAAAATTTAAAAGTTTTTTAAACTAGATATACAGATGGCACATTGCAGATACACTTAAAAGCTAGCTTACAACCGAAAAAAACTATAACTATCATAGTAAATAATAATAAATAAATATTACAAGAGAAAAGAGAGAGAGAGAGAGAGAGAGAAAGAAAGAGAAGAGAGAGAGAGAGTCCTTAAATGATATTATATTGTTACCAAGTTTAAGCTTTATAGTATCCTGTAATTGGCTTCTGTAAGTTTCATTGCAAAAAAGAACAGCAATAGATTTGCTGGGATTAATCTTTAATAGATGATCCTCCGAAACTTTCAATAAGACATCTAAATCACTATTGATTCGATCCGCGATAGTTGCCGCCAGAGCAGGTTTAAATGATATGTAAATGTGTGTATCGTCAGCATATAGGTGATACTGGCAACATTTTAAGGCTTTTGTTATGTTAAAAGTATATATGCAATAAAGAAGTGGGCCAAGTATACTCCTGAGGAACTCCGCTCGAGACAGACTTTCTATCTGACAAAAATGAAATTATCAATGAGGACGTGGACTCCTCAAAGCCAACCATGATATTATGATCGATCATGTCAAATGCCTTGATATAATCCAATTTAGAGAATGAGCACATCATCCACTATATCAGTCAGTGCAGTGGAACAGCTATACCGGGCTCTAAACCCTGATTGTTTGGGGGAATAATAGTAAGTCTATAAACGTAGCTGACTATCTGAAGTTCCATCACTTTTTCCAAGATTTTCGAAAAAGTCGGTAAAATTGATATTGATTTCAGTTGACTGAACTCCGTAGTGTTGTTAACCTTAGCCAATGGCAAAACATTGGGACCGCATAAACAGATTAATGTGATGTTTAAGTTATCTGCCCCAAAATCCTTAGATTTAATATTAAGAATAATTTTAGAAATTAATTCTTCATCAACCTGAGTGAATGAAAAAGTTTCATTATGTAGTAAATTCAATGAATAGTTTCGGCGGTAGGATCCTTATGAAACATCGTTGAATAATAATACTAAGGATATTTAGTACACTGCTTTTAGATGTTTCAAAATAATTTAATGAGATATTTTTCTCTACATGTTTCGGCTTGATGAGGCCTTTATCAAGGGTACTTGTATATTAAAATCTAAAGATGTTATACCCTACTAAACCGCCTGGCGGTAATTTATTTTTATTGCATTGTCAATTATGCAGGTATTTAAAGAGCATGTCAGTTGGTCGTTCGTATTTAAAACGTCTGTTTTTTGTGACTTTTGGATTTCTAGGTACTCCAAAAGGTCCAGCCTTTTGCTTTTTGTTTCCGTGTGTAAAAGTTTGACATTATTCGTATCTATAAAATGGTTATTTTCTGTACAATATTTTGCTATGCCAGAATTTTTAATATTATTTAAAATCGATTTTTTGGAAAATTAAATAAATTTGGCTGTAAAACAATTGAGGTTAATAAGAATAATGTAGGGAGAAGACTAATAAACAATAAAGACAAAATTGACAAACAATCTAAATCTGGTGTTTACAAAATAAATTGTGTAAACTGTGAAATTGTATACGTAGGACAAACTGGTCGAAATTTAAATATTAGGATTATAGAACACAAAAATCGATTTTACATAATATTAAAAACTCTGGCATAGCAAAATATTGTATAGAATATAACCATTTTATAGATACGAATAATGTCAAACTTTTACACACGGAAACAA
Source organism: Pissodes strobi (assembly GCA_016904865.1). NCBI lineage: Eukaryota > Metazoa > Arthropoda > Insecta > Coleoptera > Curculionidae > Pissodes > Pissodes strobi. The sequence continues at coordinate 668,436 of MU181976.1, forward strand.
AAAGCAAAAGGCTGAACCTTTTGGAGTACCTAGAAATCCAAAAGTCACAAAAAACAGACGTTTTAGATACAAACGACCAACTGACCTGCTCTTTAAACACCTGCATAATTGCCAGTGCAATAAAAACAAATTACCGTCAGGCGATTTAGTAGGGTATAGCAATTTTAGATTTTAGTATACAAGTACTCTTGATAAAGGCCTCATCAAGCCGAAACATGTAGAGAAAAAGATCTCATTATATTAATTTGAAACATCTAAAAGCAGTGTACTAATTATCCCTAATATTATTGTGTAGTAAATTATTTTTATAAAAATTTAATAAATCTTGTTTAGGATTATTATTATTTTGTGCAATTTGAGTGAAATAGATATTTAAATCGTCAGCATTTTTTAGGTGATCAGCAATATTTATGCTTTTGTTTTTAAGAATATTTAGTTTTCTCAGTCCAGCCCATTTTTCCTTAGAACTGCAGTTTTGGAATGTTTGATTGAGGTATGCCTTTTTTCAGCCTTTATAGCAGTTATTGTTAAATTTCTTAAATCCTTATAGTAACCCCAATGAATAGGATCACGGATGCGTCTAAAACGACCACGTGCCTGATTTCGAAGGTTTTTCATTAGTCTGATGTTATCAGTTATCCATGGACTATATGGCCTTTTTTGGCTATTTTTTTATTTTGATGAAGCATGTGTATTAAAAATATTGAATATACTTGTTGCCAAAAAATCTACCTTCTTGTCTATGTCTTCAATTTGATAAAGCGCTCTCAAGGTCGGTTTCAAATTGGACTGAATTAATGCGATCCAGGGACCTAAACATATAGAGTATTTTGTGTTTTCGCAGTAATCAAATTTAGTTTAACATAAACTAGTAAGTGATCAGAGATGCCAATATCTCGAACACCAACATCCCGCACAATATCAACACTACAACAAATCAAATCAATTAATGTACAACTGAGGTGAGAAACCCTCGTTGGTTCATCACTTGGCCTAAGTTGAAGGTATTCAGAATATTATTTAACGGAATAACATGAAAATCATCATTGTCCAGCATATTTACATTAAAATCTCCAAAACACAAGATCCGATCACTGTTGGCATAGAAATCAATTAAAACGTCTTCAAAATAATTTAGAAATTCCTGACAGAGACAGGAAGTCTGTAAATATTTCCAACAATAATTGATTGGTTCTCTACCTCTACCTTCAGCCATATATGTTCAATTATGTTCCTTCCTACACTCACTTTTTAATACGGTATATTTTAAGTTGGATTTCACATAAATTCCCACGCCAATGTGTTGGAAATGTACATCGATAGATTAATTTGTTTATTATCTTTAATTTATTGTAAGGAAATACACATTTTAATAATTCTATTCAAGGTACCGCGGGTAGTTTTTGAAAGTGCAATGCAATGATATAAAGGCAACCATACTACTAAAGAAAATTACAAAAAAAAAATAGTTTAATAGATACCTACATAATTTTAACTTTAACTAAAGTATTAGCACAGCTTATTCAATAACCAGCGGCGGCATCCTTTGATTTGGGAAAGTCAAATGAAAATTTTTGAAGAGGGCCTTGACTTAATATTTTTCTAAACGTCTGTGCATCTGAATAATAGTTTTGACAGTTCGTTTAATTTAAAATACGATGTTTTATCGTCTAAAATTCGTTTGAAAACGATTTTAGATGGCAAAATTGTATAAAAATCCGAAATTTCCGGTCTTTTTAGGGCGATAGCCGTAGCTTCGGACGAATTTGTTGTGGATTTTGAAGCGAATATTCATTTTAAATTCAGTTCGCTTCGTGTCATTACATTGCCTGAAAAATCACGAGACCGTGGAACTGATCCGCTCAGGGCACTGTCAGGTATGCGCAGTACCCGACACTCCAACTTTCCGATATCGATAGAGATGCGTAGCTGGTTATTGAATCAGCTGTGGTATTAGGCAATGTCAAATAGAGATTCATTAATCCATTATAAATTAATATAAATGAATATAAATTAAGGAAGCGTACATACAGATTAGTTTTCGAAGGTATCCAGGTCCTCCTTGTTATTATTATACGATGTACAACATCCCGGATTTTAATGTAGATAACACCATTCGAACACCAAGCCGTGCGATTGTTGTTGGTACCTATATGTTGGTGTGATTGTTGTTGTATCACCGTTACGTAAGTTAAAGTGTAAGTGATATGATGAGTGCTAGTAGCTCGTTTACAGATTCGAACCAACTCATTAAGAGTTGTGCATTCAATTACACAAGATTTCCCATTAAGAGCCGTAGCTCCTTATGGACCACATGAATTAGAGTCAGTAAAATAATACATTTGGTGAAAATACATGTTTCCAAACGATTTTCCAGAAGCTATAAATATACCGGCCGGATGCTCTAAGAATAGCCTAGACAAAGCATCTTTCAAAGGTAATCCTATAATATCGCTGTTTACCGAATCTCTCAAACTACCGAACCAAGGCAACGGTATGACCAAAAATATCTAAGCCAGATTTAACCAGATCAAAATATCTTGTTTCTAAATAGCCATCTGCTTCAAATTGGATTCCTTCACAATTTTCAACATTTAGTATTCGTAGTTTAGTATACAATGAATCACCTTCAATCGTGTTTTGGTCAACGATATTTTTATTCCATTGCTGAGGTGGAGTTATGGATGCCCTTATGATATTACTCATTACCATAGCACATCATTGCACGCCAGCAAATCCTGACGTGAAAACGTTAGCATTTGCTTGGTGCAATGAAGCCCGTAAGATACGTGAAATGGCACTGATTCGTACAAAACCTTGATGGTTTCTGTAGACGACGCGACGGGTTGAACAAGTGTTTACGATGCAATAGGATCTTTCTCAGTTAAGAAAATCAAATCATCTGTGCATAAGTTTGCGGCATTATCTATAATCACATCTTTATATAACGTATTATTAACCACCAACCACCGTAAGGCCTCGAACATATTATCACGGGACACAGAAAACTCACGAGTAATATTTATATTTCCCAGGTGCTCCGTAACGACCACTATGCCACAGCTATCTACAGATCGAGGCAACATTAATGGCAGCTTTTCGGTTACTTCCAAAATATCTTGGGCGAAAGGTCTACCTGGCCTTGAAATCTGCATTGTCCAAATGGACCATCAAGCTTAATAATTTTTAGAAATGGTATTATTCTAGACAGAAGACGATTTTCGGTTTGTGACAAACGCAGTATAACATCAGGAATCGTTCCAGGTTCAAAACAATTCCAATATGCTTTAGGGGGCGGCATTATCGTGTTATTTCTACTTACATGATTCTTACATCTGTAACAAAATATAAGTTCTTCTCTATTTTCACGTAATTCTCGTGGAAGGTAAGCTGGAGATGTTTCAGTAACTATGTATTTAGTAACTTGATGAGGTTAACATCTTTTTGTGCAAATATTACAAATTTCATCACAGAATGTATTGATTGAATTTTTAAAATACTCGGCACTGCCGCGTTGGATGTTCTTTTTGTTTGTGTTCTTTCGAGTCTGGCTGAGTGTTGTTCTGGTGATTCATTTCTTCTACTCAATTGAGTTTTGATCCTATCCGTATGTTGCCTGATAGAGCGTTGTTCTAACGATTAATTTTTGCTATATTCTAGTGTTCGTATCCTATCAGAAACTAGTCGAATAAAGCGTTGTTCTAACGATAAATTTTTTCTGCATTCTTGTGTTCGTATCCTATCAGAATCTAGTCGATATCTGTCCTCTGGCTCGTCCATTTCAGTGCTTTCATCCGAAATAATTGCATTGACGTTTATATTTTCTCTCTTCTTTGATTGCTGTATTTTCTAACTTTTTAAAGCATCTGTGTCGTACTTTTCTTCTGAACTGACTACAGTTTAGAGGAAATATTCCTCCTTTCTCAAACCCGTTTTTTACAATTCGTGGTTCAACTTGCGCCCAAGTACTTCCAACAAGAGCAGCAAATTCACCCTTCGGTAGACGCTGTCCGTGATGCCTCCTTTGCCAAGTGGTTAATTTTTGATCCCACGTTGCCTTTAACCTTCTAAACACAGCTAAATCAAGGGGCTTTAATAGATGTTTTGTGGTAACTTGAGGATGTGAATATTATTCTCTCTGGCAGCGTTGATAAGTTCAATATTAATATGGGATGCATGACCATCATATATTATTAATGCTGGCCTTTGTACAATGTGTGGAATGGCTGTGTTTAAAAAATAATTCTTAAATATCTCACATGCCATCCAGCCATTTGGGCTGGCTGCAAACACCATATCCTTGCAGTTAGTCTCACTTTCATTTGGAATCCATGAACTCCATATGTTACTTCCCTTAATAATTACCAAGGCCGGAAGTTTTACTCCCGCAGCACTTGTTCCGCTAGGATGGTATAATTTTCTATTCCAGAGCCTGCCGTTACTCGACAGGAAGGCTGTCCTTTTGCACCTAATATTTTGACAGGGGGTCACTGCATAAAGAAGTTTCATCCAAGTTGTAGACGTTTCCCGGTTTATCGAGAACATCCAAGGATTTAAGAGTGGCCTCAAGTAGATCAAAATATTTGTTGATGATGAAAGGGTCTGTAGCTTTTTTCCTGCAATATTCTACGTTTTATGGTTTTTCACACTTAACTTATGGCGTTTCTTAAACAGTGTGAGCCAGTCCGTTCCTGGTTTATTGTTTTTAAACGGATTGGGGATATTATTTAATGTTACATACTGTCTAATTTTTTCGGCAAGCTCGCTTTGTCACAAACCGAATCCCCACTTTTCTAATATTCTTAGGTGTTCGGCCAACTGTGACTCTTGTTGAAATGATATGACTGTAGGTCGCCCTTGGGTACTACTTTTGACACCTCTTAAACCTTTTATCCTACTGTATAGTGTGACGTAAGGAATACCGAAGTCCGTGCTAGCCATGGCTATGGTAGAACTGCCTTGTCTGATTGCATTTATCGCTTGCTCCAGTTGGCTTTCACCATAAGCGGCTCTGGTGGATTTACGTTTCTAGACTTGAACCATTGTTTTGGTATATCTAGAACAAATGTAGGTTCAGAGACGCTTCGAATTTACACTTGGCCCTTAAAGAAAATATGTCGGGTAAGTGTTAAATGTATTATTTATACTTGCCCCTTACTTTCTTTTTCTGGGGTAAGTGTGTAAACGCATGACGCAAAAAAAAATTACACTGAATGAGCAAATCCTCAATACAATGTGATGTGATATACATAAATAACAAGATATCACGAAAAAAAAGTATAGTCTATCAAAAAAACCTACCTTTGTATGCCGACAAATGTTTACACTGTGAACTTGACGACTGACCGGTTAATCACTGTACCGTGTTGCCGATTCGGGACATGCTTCAAGCGTTTAACCCGAAATCATTTGTGCTGTCCGCATAGAAGTATAATAGGTTGCATACCGCTTATATATTATGAGATAGTCGTATTTGTTTGAAAATGGAGCCACAATTTTCACTTACCCCACTTACAGTCTACCCTAGTTGTTTCTTTTTTTATTTTTATTCATGTTGTTCTCACGAGTACAGGACAAAAAACCGTCCATCCCCTCAGAGGTCCGTTGTAGAGGTATAATCTGAAATAAATCGAACATTTAGAAGTAGTTCTAGTTCAGCTTGCAAGATTTGATTATAGACAGACAGACACACATATCTTAAAATCGGCCGTTTTGAATACGCCATTTTAAATCTTCAAAATCTGATAAAAAAATCGTAATCCTCGTCTCAAACCCTATATATCAATTTTAAACTAAATCGGACATACTTTAAATTGAGCCCTCACCACTAGCGTTGAAGAGAACCATAGCTTTATATTTTCATTTGAACTACAAACGCCTACCAAATTTGAAGCCAATGGCATATGTAGAAGTCAGCTGAAATTGACATGCAACATTTAACTCAAAATCGGCCATTTTGCATCCGCCATTTTGAATTTTCAAAATCTGATACAAATTTTATATTCCTTGCTCTCAAAAACCCCCATAAAGGAAATCGGACATACTTTAAGTAGTGCCCTCACCACTAACCTTTAATGGGAGGGGGGAGTGTAAGCAACACCATAGTTTTATATTTTCATTTAAACACAAACGCATACCAAATTTGAAGCCAATTGGATATGTAGAAGTCAGCTAAAATTGACTTGCAACATTTAACCCAAAATCGGCCATGTTGAATCCGCCATTTTGAATTTTCAAAATCTGATACAAATTCATAATCCTTGTCCCCAAAAACCCACATATCAATTTTAAACGAAATCGGACATATTTTAAGTAGTGCCCCCCTCCCCTACGCTTGAAAGGGGGAGGTGTAAACTTAACAACATTATAGTATTATATTGTCATCGGAACTATAAACGTGTACCAAATTTCAAGTCAATCATACATTTACAAGTAGTTCTAATTCAGCTTGCAAGATTTGATTACAGACAGACAGGCAGACCCACAGGTGAAAGTAAATAAAAGCTTGTAATAATATAACTTACACTTCGAATCTAAAAATGGCGACTGGTGCAGATGTGTTGTTGTGCGAGCTAAACAAAATCAATAAGAAAGATCTTATAAATACCTTAGTTTATAGAAAATTGTGTGTAAATGTAAGTGCTAGTGCTGTGGTTGCTGAATTCTTTTCGAAACTTTTTAAAAATAGTTCAGAGAATAGCGAAAATGACGAGTGTGAGTTTTTTGACAGCTCGGGAGACGCCATGGCATCTGCATTGTGCGATAAACCTTAGTATATACGAAATAAAATTGGGCAAGAGGCTAGTCTCCGTGAAATAAATCTATTGAACCAAAACATCCAGCATATGGAAAAACGTTTAGAGTCCCAGGAAGTAATTATTAATCTACTTCAAGAACTTAAGGGTAAAATTCCTGACAATTCAACTGCGTCGGTACTAAATCATAGAGATATACAACCAGTTAAACATGACCATTTTAAATAGAAAAAGAAGATTGAGTCGCTTGAAAACCAAGCAAATCAAAAAAATGGACCTGCAAACAATGATACGGATAACAATGATCGCCAAGGACGGTCAATAAATAATTCAGTAGTAGTGGGAACCGCGGTAACCTATGCATTATCGGCCGGTATTTCAAACACGGTTTGTTTACATGTAAGCAAGTGAAACTAACCGAAAGTTGAATCGACGACTAACCCAAACTAACTAAATCTATTAAACCTGATTATAATGTATGGGAACCATTTCAAATGACTAAAATAAGTTGAGAATAAGTGAAATTAACCGAAAGTTGCATCGACGACTAACCCAAACTAACCAAATCTATTAAAATTGATTATAGCGTATCGGAACCACTTCAAGTGACTAAAATAAGTTGAGAATAAGTGGAACTAACTAAAAATTGGATTGGACGACTAACCCAAAGTAACCAAACCTATTAAAATTGATTATAGTGTATTGGAACCGGTCCAAATGAAGAACATAAGTCGAGACTAACCCAAACTAACCGAAACTAACCGAAAATTTATTCGACGACTAACCAAAACTAACGCAATCTATTAAAATTGATTATAACGTATCGGAACCTGCTCAAATAAGTAAAATAAGTTGAGACTCAATAAAGAAGTATCCGCTTCTATCAGGTGTACTGTGCTACTCAAAAATACAAAAATAGAAACAAGGTACTTAGCTTAAAGAAATACATTATGTCAACTTAGGATGTATGATAAAGGGTGAAACAATGTTTGCACAATCCTATATCGCACATCTGACATATAGTTGTGGTTCTTCTTTCTTTACCCATTGCTGAACAGCGTGCACAGCGCCGCCTTTTTGGGGTCTCAATTGGCATATTGTTCACCTACATTTTTCATTATCTTCGCTTTCTTCGATGGTCTCCCACAACTTTTGGGTCGCAATTGTACGGCAGTTTGTTCTTTTCCTTTTCCAATTAAATCTTCTGATATTAAAAATAAAAAGTCCAGTAAGGATATCTTCTTTTTCGTTCGACGTACATCATTATATATCACCAGGCTATTAACCACTGTTATCATTAGTAATCGATAAAATATTTTTTTCACCATTTGCAAGACTCGCCCCGTATCGTAAACACCGCTCATCTGATCTGCAAGATCTACACCACACATTATTTGGTTCTAAAAGGAAAGGCACTTGGACAAGAAACATCAGTTCTGTTGCCAGATTTGTCTTTTCTCTTCACAGATGTAAGATCAGAACCATGGCAGTTACTCAGTAAGGTCACCTGTGTTGTGTCTTGCCATTTTATTGCGAGAGTATTTGACTGATTTGTAACAAATTCGCATTCGCCTTTATTCATTTTCCTCTTTTCAGCAATTTTTTAGGCATGTGCTTTCTGGTTAGAAGGGGGGTACCAACAGCTGGATATTGAATGGTATCCATTAACTTCACTGAGGTAAAAACCTATCAAATGGCAACACTACATTTGGATCTTTTATAGTTTCGCATAAGGTGTTTAATACCCTTTCGCCAAGAGATCCGCTTCTTTCCTCATCCGCCTTACCACTTAAAAAACGATAAAAAAATGTCCACACTTCAGCACACGCTGTTTACGACCTGTATCGGGCTACACAATATCAGCATGGCGATTATTTACAGGCGCCAAACACTTTAAAATAGTGATGGGCTTATTCGAATGAAAAATAACCTGTTATCCGGTTATTAAAATAACCTGTATTATTCGGTTTTCATTCCACAAGTATTCGAATGAAAAATAACTTGAACCTCATACGTACGAATTCAAATACGAACTGCGAAGGAACAAGCCCGACGTATAACGACAAGTTTCGGTGTTGCGTCGATCCGTCGAATGATCAACGAGCAAGAAGCGGTTTTAATTTAGTTATGTTATGAAGCAAGTTTCGATGTTTTAGCTCGACTAAAAGATGAGTTTTTAAATTTCAAATGTACCAGTAGGATGTAGAATTGTGGAAGCCGAACTTGGAGGTTGAAAAATAGCGAATATTAAGTTAAGATTAAGAGTAGATACTTTGTATTTGTATATTATAATTTTTTTTATTAGTATTAGTAGGTGTATTGTTAATGGTTTACTTTATAGTATGTAGATTTAATATTAATTAGGAATATCTAATCTTAATATTTGCATAAACATTTGTCATGTTTGTTTAGTTTTTAGGTTATAGGTTGGAATTTGGAATGTAGGAGCAGTAATATAACTATAACCATATATGTACTATTAATTATTAATATTATTATAGTACTATAAATACATCGCCAGAGAGAAAGACTTTTGCAAAGTAAATTTTTAATAATTATGTTCATTACATGTAATCAACACATCCAAGGATCATATTTTGGAGTTTAAGTATTTTTGATTTAAAAACGTAAAATGCTATTTATTTTATTTTGTTCAATAATATTCCGTAATCAAATATTATTCTATTGTTATTTATTAAGCCATACTTAATAAGACAATAGACAATTACAGGTACGAGTTACGTTACGAATACGACGCCGATGACGCTGAACCTCCTTCCTAACCGGCTGCGATCGCTAACCTGAATTTATTCGAATGATTATTCAAATAATCATTCGGTTATTAATATTATTTGAATACAAATAATTCGGTTATCAAAATAATTCGGTTATGCCCATCACTACTTTAAAACAATTAGGAAAGGTCTCTAGAACACGTGACCAACTGCGGTTTTGCTGCAAAACCGGCAGGCGGCTGAATACAAATTCAAATTCAAATGGTGTCTCCGCGAAACCAGTAGGCGTCAAAGGGTTAAGTAAGTCGTTGGGATATATATGTCCCATTGGGACCGAATGGGTTAAGGAGGCATTTCGGAAAAAAAACCGTTCTTTGCCTATATCTCTGCAATGGAGCCTCGGATCGAAAAACTGACAAGCGATAACCCCAGGGGCGGAGGGGGGGGGGGAATTTACCCCCACCCCCCACGATATACAAATATTTTCCAAAAATAGTAAAAACTTAAAAAAAATTAAAACGTTCGTTAATTTAATAAAAGTATTATAAAACGAAGTAAGAAAGAGAAATTAATAAAAAAAAGTTAGAGAAACGCGGTTTTCGGTGAAAAAAAAAGGCGAAGGTGTTCAGCTGCGAGGTCAGGAATGGCAAAAGTAAGAAGAAAAAAATGCTTTATGAAAAAAATAAAATAAAAAATGGTATAAAGTTGGAGACTTTATCTGGAAAACACATAGTGACTTGTACGGATGTTTTTTAAGTTACTGTATATTATGCTAAATTATGTGATTCTAATGATTTAATTGTTTTGAAGTTAATATTTAAAAAAATGGTTGTTTTTTGGTTAAAATGATAAATAAAACACTTTTTCTAATAATACTTATACTGAAACTACCCATACCCAGGTCATGGGTTTATGTGCGAAAATCCGAATATTGGCGTGATCGTCGTTTATTTACTTTATTTTATTATCGAGAACCTTTTACCTACGATGTGTTCGTCCTAGGGTATTTTAGAGTTTGGATAAGCTTTAAATTTTACAATGAATTTTCGAGTATGTTACCTATTTTTATAAAAAACCAATTTTCCAAAGAGCCCATTTTATCTTAATAATAATTAGAAAATTTATATATTGAACAATCCAGCGCACCAGTGGCGTAGCTACCGGGTGGGCAAGGGGGGGCAAGGCCCCACGGCGCCAAGAGAAATTAAGCGCCGCCGGCGCCGCTCCGAATTTATAAATATGCTAATGCTAACAATGCTCATGAGCTTAACTGAGTTTTTAAATTAATTAAATTATAATACAATCAAAGATCAAAATATGTATTAAACTTTTTACCCAACCAATACATTTTGTGTCAGGTATTTATTATTTATTCTATGTGGAATAAAAAGATATATTTGGGCGGCATCGGCATATTTACACATCCCCACATACAATGGCACTAGGGTGCTGAAATCGGTTAGGTTTTGTAAGCATTTGTAGCGCTACAAAAGCTCATTGATTTGGGCACCTGGCATACGCTGTTATATAATATTTTCCTTTTCGCATGGCTTCAGAAAAGGAAACTAACCAGGTGCTAACCCAAGAGATACCCAAAATCAAGAAAAAACTGTTTAGAAACCTAACCTAAATAAATAAAAAAGCAACGGAGTTTGAACCCGAGCCGCCGATAGCCAAAGTTTACTGATTTTGGCACCTGGAATACGCTGTTATATAATATTTAACTTTTGGCATAGCCCTCCGCTCGCTTCGGGGGCTCAAGAAAAGGGAACTAACCAGGTGCTAACCCAAACATACCCCAAACCAAGAAAAAAACTGTTTAGAAACCTAACCTAAAAAATAAAAAAAAGCAACGGGGTTTGAACCCAGGCCTCCGAAAGCCGCCGAATTGAGACCTAACCATCTAGACCTCTCGACCACAAGGCTCTTGCCGCAAATTGATTGCATCGCGAAGACATGGCGCGATTAGGTGCCCAAATCAGTGAGCTTTTGTAGCGCTACAGGCGCTTACAAAACTTAACCGATTTCAGCATCCTGGTGCCGTCGTATATTAGGATGTGTAAATAATATGCATCCCGGCGCGGCGGCATTTGGTACATGGAAATTTGTAAAAACGCTGTGTAAGGCGGCATGCGACTTCAAAGACAAAAATTTCGAAAATTTCGGTCGTTAAAAGTATGTGTTTTTTTGAGATTCGTATTTAGGAGGTACCATTAGCCAGACAAGTCTAAATAGCCTAGCAATACTAAGCGTAGAAAATGAATTTGTTCAAAAATTAATTTTGATCAAATAATCGATCAATTTACGTCTATTTCAAACCGAAGAAAGACTCCAGTTTAATTAATTAGTTAAGGTTACAGGTGTTTAGTTTACGTTTATATTTAAATATGTATGTACCTGTTGATTGTTTGCCGTTTATATAGTTTATATTCATATTCCTGTAAATAAAAAAAAGCGTGTGCACTATGTGCGCATATCAGAAGTGAAACTTCTTAATCTTAAACGCCCTAGCCTGGGATTTGGTTAAAAAGTAGTTTTTTTTTAAATATATCACTTAATCTTCAGGGTCCTCTCCTCTGATAGTACCAGGTTCAGTAGGTTTCAAGAATTAACAAAAAGGGAAGGCCTAAATGAAAAAAAAGCTATTTCCATAAAAGTTTCGCTTATGTATTGACTAGGTAATAGAGAAAACCCCATATTTTTATCTTGTAAACTAACAAAGATATCACAGTAATTATACGCTCTAGCCTTATACATATCTTAACGGAATTGGTTAAAAAGTGTTTTTTTTTAATATATCACTCAATTAACAAAAAGGGAAGGCTTAAATGAAAAAAAAACTATTCTCCATAAAAGTTTCGCTTATGTCTTGACAAGGCAATAGAGCAAATTCCGTATTTTAATCCTGTAAACTAACAAAGATATCACAATAACCGTCCGTGACCGTTTTCCGTTCCCAGCCAGCTCGCCCGCCGTGTGTCGGGATCGCGACCTTCAAATTTTACTCCCGGCGTGCGTTAAGAAGTTTCACTTCAAAAATATACGTTTAACATTATGATGCATTATTTTTGGATTACTTTGCGTATATACACAAAATATAGGTTTTTTAGGCGCCAGCGGATAGGCTTGCCCCGCGGCGCCCACATTTCTAGCTACGCCACTGCAGCGCACTATCCATTTAACATTTTTTTATTACGCATGCATCATAACCAACGATTATCGCACGCTGCAGCGTTCTTAAAATGATGTTTATGATGCGCCTACTTTTTTAAAGGTTGCTATAGAAACATTTGATCTACCTTTTTAACTAGATATTTACCTGCCGTTTAAATTACTATATGTCGAAATGAAGGAACACATTTAAAAACAACATGCTTTATTCTAAACCGTAACTACGTAACTCAAAAAAGTAAAACATTTTTGAGAATATGATGCATTCGTAATAAAAAAAATAGCGTATGATATACGTGTATACTGTATAAGAGGCCTTTAAAGCCCTTGCGACTTACAAATCACTCCGCTGTGCGTCGTGTTTTGAAATATGTGGCGCGTGCTTTAAAGACCCTCGTATACACTTATATCATAATATACTATTATAAACTACCAAATGGACATTTTGCTAAGAACGTTATGCGATAGCAGCTTACCGACTAATCGTTACAAATTTACCAATTTATGGAGAATATTAACAACTTGTAAACAATCAAATTTACATATTGCTAGGAATGCTAATCGATTAGTCATTACAAATTTATCAATGTATGGAGAATATTAACAATTTTATACCACCGTGTAGCAGTTTAGTAAATTAAAAGTTGTACAATTGAAACATAAATCATAACGCATTTTGAGCAAATAAATCCTTTCACATATTATCAACCAATAACAGTAAAATTTCAACAAATAAAATCATACGCAAGTTTATCAATTTAGTAAATTAAAAGTCGTACCATAAACACAATTTCAGCAAATAAATATTCTCACATTTTATCAATTAATATTCGTTTAATGGTATAAAGAATATATTCAACTTAATCTTTATAAACAATAATTATGCTTGACCAAGCTATGGTGACCAATTTGCATGAAACCGCTGTCAACAATAAGGTGGCAGGGGATATGGCCCACGACGAAAAGGTATACTTCATATTTACATTACAACCATTTAACCTCGTTTGTTCGCCTCTACCAAACCACCAAGTATCATCCAACAGCCAATATATACCTAATTGCACGTAAGTCATTATCTGACACCATAAACACTAACCTTGTATAATATTAACTTGCATTAAACCAAAGATCTTAATACCGTTACCTAAATCTGTACCACATTTATGTCATAAGCAAAGAGTGTTTATTATCTTGAATCAAACTCGTGATACATGTAATGTAGGGTAATTTTATATTATTTATTAAACTAAGTTAACCTTGTTATAGGCACATAAGTTTATACTCGTATACCTAATTCACAAATAAAAGAGACATCATTATCATGTGTCTCGTGCCAAAAGTAAAAATGTTTTGGTAGATTCCTATTATTTATTTACCATTTTTTCTTTACCAAAAGCGATTTATAGAGAGATAACTGAATAGGCATATAAAAGAAAGGTGTGATTTATGTGCTAATGAAATAATTTCGCACCTGGATTATTCTTTCTTCTTCTTTATTAAAATGTTTTATTTTAAAGTATATCAGTAACAAAAATTATTAAAAAAAAAGATTGGAAAAAAATATTTTCTAAACACATGTATTTGGCCATCTCTCCTGCACAAAATGGGTGAGTCGCCGCATGGTACATGGGAGAGATGGCTTACGAAAAATAACATTAAACCTTCCTTTTAACCTGATCGGCTTTTAATAATTGTCTTCCACATCGATTGCAAGTGGTTTTGTATACTGAACAAGTCTCATGCAGCCAATATCCACATCGAACAGTATTTTTCGAAACACTCGACACATTCATTTTCATCAATATCGCTGACCTCATCGGTTGAAGAACAAATTGACATTTCTTCGTAACACTCAGAAGACGATGATCTTTTTTTCTTTTAAGTTAAAATTTTTTAGACAAAGGCTTATCTTTTAGCTTGTCCTTTTTCATTTTAGGTTTGATACCTTTTTTATTTTCAATATAGTTTGGGCTTGTTAAATGTGCAGCGGATTGTTTCCTGCGCTTCGTAGTAGTAGAAAGAATACTAGGAACAGGAGATATTTATTGCAACTCTTTGCCAGAGGTTATATTACACTCAGCCGAAGTAGAAGGTTGGTTCTATATAATATTAGGAGTTTCTTGCGGCGTAACATTGGTTTCTAATGATGGATTTGGAACAGCGTTTTATTTGCAGGTTTTATTGTTTTTTCGTTGTCAATATTCTGTGCATGAGCTAATTGCATGTCTGATACGCTAAAAGCGTGATTGCTCCAGTTCGCACGAAAACCATTAATAGCCGTTCCAGCTGTAGCTGCGCGAGGCCATGCACTATTAAGCAATGTGCCAAATTGCATACGAGTGATTCGTCTGCCCTGATGTGTTTTAATCCACTGGTCGCAAGCCTGATGAAAAAACGTTTTCAGTAGTGTAAAAAAACTACAATCTAGTTGCTGTAGATAGTGCGTGGTATCACTAGGTAAACATACCAGACAAATATCATTTTCTGCCGCAAATTCAAGACAATCCATGCTCATATGCGACCCATGTCCATCAAGAATTAGAACAGTCTTGCCTTGGGGCTTGCGAGGGGCAAAATGGTTTTTCAACCTTTTAAAAAAGAGCTCATTATTAACATAAGCGGATTTACGATTCATAACAACAACCGGACCAGGTAGCATGCCGTCTTCAAATTAATTATTTTTTATTTACCCCTTTACATATGCAGTAGGGAGGTAAAAAATTTCCTTCTGAGCTACAACAAGCTACAACAGTAATTGTCTCTCCTTTTTTCCCCAGAAGTTACTGTATGAACTTCTTTACTACCTTTTGCTGCAATAACTTTACCTGGCACAGTATTCAACTGGAGGCCCGACTCGGCTACGTTGAAGATATAACCTAGTTTATCAAAGACATCGTTGGCTTCATAAATTCTTTCTAGAAGTTTAAAATAATCTTCCACTTCTTTCCTATTCATACCCTCTGCCCTAGCAGTTGATAACCCCTCTGCGTTTCTTAAACTCAGTTCGGGATTTCTTTCCATAAACGACCTGTACCAATGATCTCCAGCTCCTTTTTTTTCAGACTTAAATTTGCATTTTAAACCCATAAGTTGAGCCAAGGTGTAGGCAATTCGTTTGACGGTTTTAACATTGGGAGGAAAACCTGCTTTCTTAAGAGCTTTAATATGTTCTACTACCTTTTTTTCGGATGCTTGGCCAAGGTATGACGAAGGCCCTTGCACACCCTTTTCAAAATCGTTGTTTTTGTCCTTCTTCTTAGGGTCCGCTCTGGTACGTTGCAAATTCTACCCGCCTCTCGTACAGGAATATGATCCTGTTTTAGTAAATCTATGGCTGTACGTAAATTTTCTTCGGTGCATCTGCTTCTGTTTGACTTTCTTTGATATTTACGAGGCATATCGAACTAAAATAAAACACCAAATGAATGCGTCATCTCTACCACAATTTTTTGCGGCGTCTATCCCAAATGTATGGGAGAGATGCCGCAGCGCATTTTTTCGTGATACTCATAATTCCAGAAAGTAAATCCTTTGAAAACATAACCTTATTTATTCTAAATCTTCCTCAAATAGATCGCAAATAAAATTTTATTCGTTTAGACCTATAATCTCAACTGTATAAGAAACACTGTATAAATTTTGTAACTTACCTGAACGTAATTGTAACAAACACGGCAAATATTTCTTAGCAAAATCGATTATTTTCTTACTGGTGTGATTTACTTGTCAAGGTTAACCATCAACTAATCGTAATTAAGCGCGGGCGTCTGCCTACAAAGTCGCAGTGTTGCCAGTTAAACAAGTGTGCACCGCGGCATCTCTCCCCCTGCGGCAACTCACCCATGTTTACCCCAGTCGTTATTTTACTTGAAAGGCAATGAAATCCCTTTGCAGACTTTACTCATTAATATAGTTGACCTGTAAGCCAGCCGGCTACCGTTCGTCAGTCCAGCCGGTTGGCGTTGTTAAGCCAACAATATTAACGTAATTAGACATACAACATTCGCCTTAGTTTGAAACGTTTCCAAGGTACGTATATCCGATTACTCGCAAAAGAGACCCACAATATTCATAGGTACTCGTATGCGCCTTAAAACTGCCAACAACTGTTCCATAGTGAGTCGCGCATTTTTCTTTTATAAGGTTTCGCGACTCCCGTCCCTCGATTCCTGTGACGTCTTTCGTAAGTTTCTCTTATACAGCCCTTCGCTTGGGATTTCTACCAATTCACTCTTTTACAATTTGATTAATTTTAGATGCGTTTATGAAATAAAATTATTTTAATTAGGCAACGAATTTAGTTGTAAAATATGCAGGGTAGGTCTGGGCCCTTTCAATACGCATACATTGTTACGGTAATTTTAACAATCCCGTAACATCAGGTTGTTCCGAGTTCGCTTGTATTTATTTTTGTTGGTTTGAAATAATATCTTTTCATCTTCAACCTATTTTGACTTACTGTCTGGATCGACCTGGTAGCAACAGTGTGGAAAATTCCGCATTAAATATCAAAAAGTATGAAAATATAAATAAATACTGAATTTTTATGTTGCCCATCAAGTTCATTTAAAACTAATTTTTGTCTTTTAAATATATCAGACGATAATAATTATCTAGTTAATATAAAATGAAAATTAATATTATGGGTTGAATCGGCATAAATACAGTAGTATATTATTTAAAATTGTTAAATAATTTCAAATATGCAGATCATATTTCATGCTTAAGATCGGTCGCTTCGTACGGTGGAAAAAGGTGAAATATTTGTGAGGACTGCGCGCGGTTCAATTTTTTTTGAGATGTGATTCTGGTGGAAGGTAGAACAGGATTTTAAAATCTATCTTGTACCGACGACTAGTGTGAGAAGGTAGGGCCTGGCATTTTCTTTATTTTTTGCGTTATCTGATTTTTATTTCAAGTTTTCTGTATCGAAAAGTCTGTAGGCAGAATAAAGCTGCTAAGCTTGCGAACCTCTGATATCTGCCTAATATCGTTTCACATACCACGTTGTCTTTTGCCGTGTGTATGTTAAATAAACTCGTGAATATCTGATATCTGTCTACTATCGTTTCACACATACCACGTTGGCTTTTGCCGTGGATATGTTTTTGTCTGTAGGGCATATGTGTGATAGTGAGTTTTTTGGAGCTTGAGGCTCTTGGTTAAGAGAAAAAAAAGGGACTTGATCCTACAAGAGCAGGGATATCGATCAAGGTGGCCTAAAGGGTTCATATTATTTAGGTCTAGTTAGAAGTAGCATTTTTAGGAATTAATAACCAAAACTGTCTATAGTGTGGGAGACCCAGTCTAATTTTCTCTGGTATCGTTATCGGGTGTTATGAGTTATATGGGGAATCAGAGTTAAGCTTAGTTAGTTATTATTCGGCCTATATAAGCATTTTATCGTCACTTGGTTATTTAAACAGCACCTTCTCAAGCCCTTCTCGACCCTGGTGGGTACAGGATCATAATAATTGTTTCTTTTATTTCTCTATTTCTGTTTAAATTTGTTGTTACCTTTGTTTTTGAATTAAACTGATTTTTGAGTTAGAAAATAGCTTTCAGGCAGTAATTTCATTCTGATTATCTGTTTAAATCTATCGATTTCACTTTTGATCTTACCTGATTACTGTAATTGTTTTTTTATTGAAATATTGTTCATCACAATCTTTCTCAGCTTAAACAGCTATTTATTTTATTTATTATTTTTAATCAGTTCACTGTTTAATTTAAAACCATAATTATTGTCTATAGTCTAAACAAATCTGTGCAAATTGGTGGAGGCATATTTAATTATATACCATAATTTTCCTTCAGCGGGTTTTGGCATTTTTCAGCATTGTTAATTGGGAGGAATTATTTCTCGCTATCTCTTGCCAAGTTCTGTATTAAAATCTTAAGCTTAGACAAGCGACACTCTCCGCCAAGTTGAAATAAAGTTGAAACAACATTCTTGGTGAACGCTTTAACTGCTTTGTACTGTTTTTTTTTCATGCTACTGAGTCCACACGCACTCGGCCTACCAGGACTGCTGCCAGTAACCCTCTCCAGGAAGCTCGGAGGAAGCATAAGGTGATTAAAGGGCCGTTATCACCAGGAAGGTTCAACAGAATTAACCCTTTTTTTTGTTAGAAGGAAATAGAATAAAAATTGTTTTTTTTTTTAAATCTTTAATCTTTTATTTTGCACCATTTCTCAACAACAGCACTCAGAAATAAATTTTCATAAGCATGCTCCTTACCCATACCTCTCAGTTTATATTTTTAGTAAATTAAAGTAATAATTTAAAGAAAAGTGCAAAAGTGCATTTATAGTTTATAGTAACAAATTGGCTTTTCATTTGAATTAATATAGTAATTATAATAAGGCAATTGAAATTATATCTTAACAAATCAAAGTTTATCATACCAAATTAGCTTTTATTGTAACCATTTATCAATACAGATTTTTCTCGTAACAACATATTATATTAAAACATTCCATTTTTCATAAAAAAAACATATTGCATTTAAAGCTGACACACCTTAAAGGAATGCAGCTAATAAATTATAAATGGGATCTTTCTAACATGTTTCTTATCTTTAAGCTTTATTTTGAGGTCCCTATTAGTACATTTTATAGTGGAGAATATTTTGAGTCTGATAAACAATTTAAGAACATAGTCTTTAGAAAATTGAGGACGGATGTTCAAAATACTCTTTGCTCATTAGACTATACAATTTATGAGAAATCGAGGGTTCAATACTTATATTCTCAAAATTAGAATTAAATA
>MU181976.1:707868-727347 GCA_016904865.1 Pissodes strobi
CCAAAGTCAACTCGATCAATAACCATTCCTGACTGTGACTATAAAAAGGAAAATTTAACCACACAAAATGCGTTTGATTATGTGTGCGGGTACTTAATTAAAAGAAAGTTCATTCTTGTGATATTTGTGAATCTTTCATGGGAGAATGTAGTAAACTGGATAATAGTAACATATTGACACATTTTAAGGCGTATGATAAAAGCACAAATATATTTGGAAGTTTAAAATCTCCCAATGAAGAATTTGTTTTTTATATTTATAATTTAGAAAAATATTTGAAACTTTATTTGATGACATGTCAAATAAATCCGGAATATCACAAATATATTTTGGTGAAATGAATAAAATGGAATTTAACCATCCTTGCCTTCATTTTCCCAAAACATATATTATAAAGTTGTTTATAAGACTAAGAATATTTTATACACTTAAGTATGCTAATAGAAATTTAAAAACTCTAAAAAAAGCTGAAAAGACAAACAGAAAAATTAGAATGTTGTCACATTTGTAAAATAATTTTTGTGAATGTAGAATAAAGTTGGTTCCAATAACAAATAAGTTTTTCATTTTGCAATCTATTTACCTGGGCATTCGAGTAGTTCAAATAATACGGTTTAGCAAATAAAATAAATAGGTTGGTGCAACAACCGTGCCTTTTGCTGGCTGCCGGTTACACCTTTGTACCGGCCTTTGTGCGAAACTTCGGTCACCGACATCAATCATGCCGGCCATATGATTCGCATCTGGTGTAGGTTAATCTGGGTTAGTCTGGGACATTGAAGTTTCTTGATATTTATCAGAAGGAACCTATCATTTGGGACCCATCACATAAGCAGCATAAAAGTAGAAATGATGTATACGATGCCTGGAAACGAATTTTAACCGAGTTTTTCACAGAATATGACTTGGAATCGAGGATTTGAAAAAGAAAAGGGACTCTCTTATGGCCACCTTCCGTAATTGCAAAAGCAAACAAAAAAGCAGTGAAAAAAGTGGTGCTGGTTTGAATGATGTGTATATCCCTCAATGGTTTGCTTTTCAAAAAATGGCAAGTTTTTTAATGAACCATGATGCTCTAAAGGAAACAATAAATTCTGAGGTAAAATGTTTTTTATTTTTTCAAATTAGATTTTATTTAATAATATTTCTCCTACCATGAAACTTTACCTTCATTCATGAAATATGCAGCAAATTCTTCTCTGATATTATTTGCTACCAAAGTTGCTTTCTCGCTACTCTTTGTAAAGGGGGCATAGATGACATATTGTTTTGATCCATGCGCCAAGATCCTGACACAAAAGTTCCCTCAACTTCTAGGTCTAATATTCCCCTTAGTGTATAAGTTGTTCGTGAAGTTTTGCTTTTACGTCGAAAATTATGTAGGAAACAGTAAGTAATTGTTATAAGAGCAAGTTTATCTAGCTGTCGCAACATAGGTTTTCTCAAAACTCGATACACGGTGTTGAAATTTAAAAATATATATACTTAGTTTTCATTTATGGTTCAAAAACTCCCTGCAGTAGCATCTCGGAGGGCAACTTATTTAAAAAAAAGGAAAAATTATGCTACATCACTGCTTTGTTGTAAGTTTGACATTTTCTCAGATTAAGCATTTCAAAATACAACATTTTTTTTCTACATTTTTCTCTATCTTGCTTATTTTTTGATAAAAATAAAAAATTGTCATCTATCTGCACGCACCTGAAAAACATAAGTTTATTCAGTCAATAAATTTAAGCAATAAATAAAGAGAACCATTTTTAATAAAATAATTCGTAATAATAATTGTTCGAATTGATAACTTCCAACATCAACACATTTAATGTAAATTATTTTAATAAAAAATATTCTCTTCATTTACTGTTTAAATATATTGACGAGTTAACTTATTTTTTTAGGTGATAGACAATTTTTAATATTTCTTGCAAAATAGAGAAAAATGTTGTATTTTAAAATGCTTAAACGAAAAAAATCTCAAACTTGCAAAAAAGCTTGGACATTGGTACCATGTTTTTTAACTTTTGTTTCGAAATAAGGTGCTCTCTAAGACGACACTGAAATAATTACGGAAAATCTGTTTGCGTCAAAAGATACCTTTTATTATGACAAATAAATTTGTCAAGTTTAACGAAAGTCGGCCCAGGGGTTTATGAACTATGAAGAAAAAAGTATATTTTTTTTAAAACTTCATCTCGTGCCTCGGGAACGAAGCTCTAAATCATACAGTTTAAATTGTCATTGAATGAAAGGGTGACACTTTGTAGCATAACAGGTATTTGCTAACAAATATGTATGATTAATTCAATGGCATGTTTTGGTTGGCTTACCCTGTATATTAATCTTCTAAATACATATTTGTACACCAAGAGAATCGCCTTTCAATTTTTTTTCTTCCAGGTTTAGGAAGGCGTACCAGTTTGCTGTCATACATGAACGTACATAGAGCATCAGATCTAACTCCCAAGGCAAGATCTCTTCACAAAATAGCCAGTCAGCTGCGGAAAACTGCCAAAAAACTGAACTTCAGTGGCACTTCAGTGGCACCACTTTAAAGAAGAAAGTTAAAAAAATGAAAGATGTCTCTTACACAATTGAATTTTTAAAATCAAAATTGAACAAACCAAGCTTTGACCTGTTGATGTCCCAATTGAGATGCCAAGGAGTGAAACCAAAGGGCAGATGGTACACACTTGATGAAAAAGTGTTGTTTTTATCTCTGATGAAGCATAGTCCTAAGGGATATAAGCTCATCCGGAAATTGTTTACTGCACCATCCAGAAAAACTTTGTTAAATCTGTTGCGAAAAGTACCATTTGGTCTTGGAATAAATAAAGCCATTTTCGATTCATTGGCTAAAAAAGTGTCATCAATGAAGGAACATGACAAATTGTGCAGCATTTTATTTGATGAAATCGCTTTAGATCCTGGTCTACAGTACAATAAAAATTATGACTGCATTGATGGCTTTCAGGATAATGGATGTATCCAGGAAAGAAGTTAAAAAAATGCTGACAAAGCTATGGTATTTATGGCTACAGGCAAAAAATGGAAGCAGCCATTAGCTTATTATTTGAATGAAGGAGGCATGAAAACAGACATGTTAGCTAAAATAATAAAGGATATTGTGATTTCATGCCAACAAGCTGGTCTAAAGGTGAGAGCAATCATTTGTGACCAAGGATCTGCTAATGTAGCTGGAATCAATAAGCTC
The DNA here is from genome assembly GCA_016904865.1 of Pissodes strobi. Taxonomy (NCBI): domain Eukaryota; kingdom Metazoa; phylum Arthropoda; class Insecta; order Coleoptera; family Curculionidae; genus Pissodes; species Pissodes strobi. The sequence goes on from MU181976.1 coordinate 711,080, forward strand.
CATAGAGAAACCAACGAATATTTCACTAGAAAGGAGGAAGAAAACAAACTTTTTGGTATTCTGGTAGGAAATGAAGGAATTATACCAATCTACGACTCACCTCATCTTTTGAAAGGTGCAAGAAACAATTTTTTTAAATATAATACCAAATTTAAATGGAGAAAAGATTCATATGAAGTGGCAAAAACTATGTAAAAACTAACTTTAAGGCACACAAATTCCCAAAAGATGAAGGTCTGCGGCAGCTCAGATTTTCAGCACCAATGTTGCTGCGGTTATGAAGAGGCTGTCGCAAGCAGAAATGTACATGTCTAAAGAAGCAGACGGTACTGCAGAGTTTCTACTTTTCATGGACAAAGTATTTGATAGTGTCAATGGCTCCTCTTTGAAAGTCAAAAGTGGAAAAGAACCAAGATGGGCTGTCACGAAAAAATCTGCCCACAAAAAGTTTTGGATGGAGGCAATAGAGGCCTTTAGAAACCTGCATTTTTTTCTGACAAAAAAGACCAAATTGTGCCTCCATCCATAACTAATTGGATCAAAAGTTGAAGGGGTATTATGTATTTATAGGAGCAGCTAAGTAAAGAGGAGGTGCAGTTTCTTCCTTTGAGGAGGCTGAACCAAGATCCAATTGAAAATTTTTTTGGATTAATACGGAGCCACGAAGCAAGATATAATAATTTTAATGCTTCTTTTGTAAATAGCTGTAAGGCCTTAATTATTAATAATTTTGTTTCTATCTATTCTTCTGGATTTAACTGTGAATTTGATAATCTCAATTCCCTTGACAACCATAAGGAAATGTTAGTTTCAGATGTTAACATCCCAAGAATAGCAATACAATTTCCTGAAGTTGTCATTTCTGAATATAAACATTCAATGAGTTCTTTATTCAAACAGGGTAAATTGACTTACATTGTAGGATTTGTTGAAAAGAATGTTTTAAAAAAGATAAAGATTTGCCATACTTGTCGAAATGATTTAGTTGGAGTCAATAGGGAAGATGCTGAATACTTTGTGATCAATGTAAGGGCATATTCAGTAAAGTCCTTATTGGCGCCACATCAAATTTTAATATGATTTTTCAAAAATGTATATTTTCCCTCTCAGAAGTTCGTCCTCAAATTTGCCATTCACTAAATATTACCAAGATTTTAAATTCAATTTTACACAATGTTTGCAATAGTGACAATTTTAAATGCGAAACACATAATTTACAAAAAATTGTGTGCCAATATATCACTCAATTCCATTTATATGAGTGCAAAAGTTTCATAAACGAAAAAGTTTCTGAACAGTATTAAAAGAAACTGAAATATTTCTATTATGTTAAAGTTAAGAATTATTACAATTCAAATCCTATCTCCTTTGGCAATATTGTATATATCAAATTTTATCATCTATTTGTTACTGATGTACTTTTTTATATTTGTATTATTTTTAATATTGTTATGTGGTATGATTATATTATATATTCGTTGTATGAACCATGAATCTGCTGTATTTTTATTTTATATTTGTTCACAACAGCTTTGTCAATAATATAAATATTTCGACAATTAAGCATATTTTAAATTTGAATATTTAAAAAATTATTCACAATGAAACGTTTTCCATTTAAATTAACCTTTAATGCAGGAAATGCTTCGATCAGCAATTGTTTGAAAACAAACTGAAATAATTTTATTATGTTAAAGTTAACGATTGATGGGTAGATGTGCCAAAAACATATTTTTGCAGGAGGGCGGATTTAAATTTTTGACACTTAGGCAATCAAGCTTTTACGTGCTGCAAGTGACGTTCTGCGCCGTTGGCACTTAGGTCCTCCAGCTCGACTTGCCTTCCTGGGGATAGGCCCTCCATCTGTTTTATACGTATGTACTTACAGTTTAAATAGGAGTATGGACTTAGGTCTCTTATAGGATATCGATATCAGTAAGTAGGCCTGTTTTATGCAAAGAAGTTCAAATCTCGATTTTTGGTATTTAGGCTCCCTAGCTTTTCCACTCTTCAATTGTTTTAATTCAAATCCCAATCTCCTTTGGCAATCTTGTATATATCAAATTTTGTTATTGTATAGCCACTGATGTACTTTTTTTATATTCTATTATTTTTAATATTGTTATGTTATATGATTATTATTTTCATATCCCATGAATGAACTATGAATCTGCTGTATTTTAGTTTTATATTGTTTCACAACAGCATTATCAACAATAGAAATATTAAAAAATATATCCACAATGAAAGGTTTTTAATTTCAAATTAACCCTTAATGTGAAAATTGCTTTGATCAGCAATTGTTCGATATGCTGTAAATTTTGATAGGCGCATGTCTGAGAAAATCAAGTCCGCATCGAGCAGAGAAGAGCGAATCTCTTTGCTGGATGTGGTCATCATTTTGACAGCCATGCGTCTGTCAAAATTTAGACCATATCGAACAATTAGAATAAATTTTCAAGCGTAGCATTAAGTGTTTTAAATCTCCCGCCGTTCTCATTTAGTTCATTCCTAAACCCACCAGATGGCGTTGATTGTTACAAGGATTAATCTCGGTATACACAGTTGCCTATCTATTTTTTTAGTGTATTATCTATGAAATTCGACGGTGTGCCTACGCCGCTCTAGGCGCGTACTTGTGTCTATTAGTTTATGCGCACCACAGAAAGACCGGGCATAGCTGCACGCGCTTGCTAATACGACTGGGCATTTAGTACTGGTCCAAACCTAATGTGAGTAGGTTGGTTGCAATTTATTTTTTTAATTGTGCTTTTGGCGGTCTTTTTTATTCGAAAAGTCGATTGCACTGTAATAAACGATAAGGATCATTTCGTATCTAATTGTATTTCTTTTTAGAGTAAAAAATACAGAAAAAAAATGCATTGTAAAGAAAATATGGTCATTATTTTTTCGTTTTTTTTTCAGTGAACGCGCTTGATGTGCACTGAAATACTGGTTTTATGCAAAAACGTTATTTTATAATGGACCAACAGCCTGGTTGTTCAAAAGATGGGCACTTACGTAGATGTGCCCCTGAAAAAAACGCCTCACTGAAGACGAGCTTAGAAGGTGTCTAGACGAATCAGATGAAGAAACAGATCCATTCTTAAACGAAAGCGATGACGACTCCGATTTTATTTGTAGTGGCGAATTTGACGAGCAAGAAGATGACTTACCTTCATCACCCACATCCCAGTTGGCAGAACTTCACCCATCACACCCGCACGTGAAACTTCCCCCGCCTCTCCTGTTGGTATAGCTACACCTACTATTTCTACATGGGCTTATAATGAAGTGCATAAAAGGAATATCCCTTTCACTGGAGCTCCAGGTATACGTGTTAACCTTCAGGGACCAGAACCAATCGATTATTTTAGTTTATTGGCAATGTAAAGTTCACTCAGTCTATTTCAGCAGCGCTTACTGATTCTGAGATGTAATGGCGACCCTCTTCAACAGTGGCCCTCAGAACTTCAATAGCTTGTAACACGATTTGTTAGTTGCTTAACAAACGGTCCATATGTAAGGTTCACTCAGTGGGTATTGGATGAGTAACTGCTACACCCCGAATTGGAACGGTATCATGTCGTTACTTTTAGAAGGGACCAAACCATTTGAGTCCAAAATGATGGAGTTACCATTTATAAACATAAGTCCAAGTGATCCTTCTACCATATATACAGCCTTTTGCATTATTGGAGATCAGAAAAAGTCACCAACAGAGTTGTATAGTTACGTTCGACCAGCCGCTATTTCAGAAAGCGTCGAAAATAGTGTATGCAAAGGGAATGCCTATTATTTTATGATTAGGCGGCTTTCACCTGCTCATGTCTTTTATGGGTGCTATGGCGTTCATTATGACAGGATCAGGTTTCTAAGATTTGTGGGCACAGATCTATGCTAGAGTAACTGTTTCTCATATGATAGCGGGTCATACCTATGCAAGAGCCATTTGGGCACACTTTTTAACTCACTGGGCGCTTACCATTTTGATTATGAATATATGTAGCGATCTTAGAAAAACTTCCCTGTGCAATTTACATAAGGATGCCTTCAATAAAACTGTTTTTTAGATGAGGTTGTCAACTCACATGTTTTAGAAAATGCATATGTAAATTTTAATAATGTCATTGACACTTTAAAACTTAAAAATAATACAGTACCACGAAATGGTAACTATGTATAACGAAACTTTTTCTAAAAGCCGAACGTTCTGGGGATTGGGAAATGCACGTAACAGCTGTACTAGTGCTACGGCCCGCGTACATTTACGCAACGATTTCAAGAAGTTTCGTTATATCAACATTCGATTGTACCCTTATCATGTAATTTCGTATTAGGTGTCAGCTAGCTAAGTAACGGTGGGGGTGGCCGTGAGAGGGTTGAAAATAAAGAAAAAAAAATGGTGACCTGAAATCATTTCCGGAAACACGAACTTTTATGCAGAAAAGGTTATGATAAATAATGAATATTGGACATCGTCAGCTGGTCGGCGGGCGGTGGATTCATTGTCAGCTGGGTATCCAAATTGGTCAAAAATGCGAATCATAGAAACGATATCAAGAATTATGAAACTTTCGTGGATGCTAATATTTATAGTGAGATTTGCGAAAAAAACTGTCAGCTGCATGTATGTGGGTGGAAAAGTTGTCAGCTGATGCAGTTCAGGTCGCGCGCACTGATGCCTTTCGGCGCACCTACGCACCGTACCTTTATCGCCCAGGTGACAACTTTTCCACCCACATACATGCAGCTGACAACTTTTTTCGTAAATCTTATTAGCAGTTGCCCAAATTTCAAAGGTCTTGGATTTGTTCTTGATAATGTGTAACCTTTAAATTATGCGTGGAGCACTCGCAAGATAAAAAAGTTAAATCAATAATAATCTAATTGGATTTTCAGTTAATTATTGCCCAATACACAATTCTATTTCATTAGTAATTCAATATTTCTTATTTTTTATTTATGTTACGCCAATGTGCGCCCATGCTCGTCCTTATGTTCCATAAACAAATCGCTTCCGATTCGCACCGCCCGACCTATGCCGTTTCTCCGCTTTGCACGGCATTCGCGATACGTTACCCGCGCACTTAATGGCGAAACGCATAAGCCAGAAAGAGACAGTAGAGAGTAGTAAGCATGTGGCTTCGGATGAAGAGGAAAGATAGTAGGTAGTAGAGAGACGCATAAGGCTGTTAGCGTGTAAAACAGATCACCTTAAAAGTATAGATTAAAGTTGTAAAATAATTGAACTTTAGTTCAACCCAAGTGGGGATATCTTTAGGCAACCTCAAAGCTTTCAAGATCCCTGCAAATACAGTCTGGATGCTTCTGTTATATTATAAAATGTTACACAACGAAGTTGTACAACAAATTTGTTGGACAACTTTGTTATTAATATGTTTTGTTACGTGCAAAACGTGCGCTTCTTGCAATGCGGGCAAGTAATGTGATTTAATTAGTCGGAGCGACTAAATACCAAGTTACGATACATAATTTTGGGTTAGTTTGGGTTATTTTTGGTTAGCACTTGGTTAGTTATTGTTGATTGAGCCCCCGTAACGAGCGATGAGAGCGGAGGGTCATGCAAAGCCATAATAATACCCCGGCTGACGGATGGCAACTTGTTATTTAGCTCGTATTGCAAGAGGCGCGGCTAACTAGAATAAGTTAAGTGAAATAACTATAAAAAAACGGCTAGTCCAACGATAGGCAAAATATATATTTTTGAAAAGCGGAAGCTAAAGAGACCTTAAAATTGTAATAATATACAGGGCATCCATTAAAATAAAATAAAAAATGACATTTGTCTTGTTTTTCGACAGTCTTTAGTTTTTTTGGTTAGTTTGTTTGGGTTAGTTTACAATTTTCAGGAAAAATCCTGAAAATGATTTGAACATTTTTTCTGTGTCTCTTTAAATAAAGTTTTTTAAAGGGGTGGCAAATTATAAGCAAAAACCTTGTACAAAAATAGAATAAAATTTGTATATTCATTATACAGGGTGTCCTTATATAAACTGGCACAATTTACAGGTAAATATCTTGAAAACGAAAACGATAGCGAGATGCGGTTTACTTTGGGAGAATTAGGATTTTTAAAGTTTTATTACAGCGTTGCCAAATCCTAAAATTTCCGTTTTCGAGATATTTGCCTGCAAAATGGGTCAGTTTATTTAAGGACACCTTGTATTTTCTTTTACTTTCCCACGTGCGAAGTATTAGAGTTTTAACTTTGCGAAAAATATGTGCGATGATATTTCGATCGCGCGCAGTGAAGTGCGCGAAGTGAAGATGAGCGATCGCAGTGAAATTTAATATGTTCATCATATATCCTAAGCTGCAACATTAGATATAATTTTATTTTGGAGAATTTCACTTCCCGCACGTTGTTATAAGAAATATTATACGCTACAAAAGGGAAAGAATATCTCACTCGTGTCATTGCAACCCTAGGCTACGCCTGCTCGATTCCCTTCCTTTCCCCTCTGTTGCGTAATATACTATCTCATGATTTTTAAAATAAAATTTGTTAATTTTTCACTGAATATGCAAATCCATCACCTGTCCAATCTTCTGAAGGAGCGTCGACATAAGTATTGATTAACCAATAATTATAGAATTCTTATGAACATCACCTCTTTACATTACATTTACCTTACAAACTGTACATTACAACATTATCGGCCATTTTTTTTTATAATAAATATGCATTTTTATAATTGTTAAAATAAAAATGCATAATTTTCCAGTGCAGAAGTAGCTGTACCAACTTCAAATGTGCAACCTGACGCACCATCGTCGTAAGCACTTCTTTTGGAAATATTATAAAGAAACTTGAAAAGTAGTATGGCAAATTTTCCAATATTACAAAAAAATAATCGTTCGTTGAAAATACGGTAATCGTAGATGAGGAATAATCAGATTTATAATTATATCGTATTAAATGCATTACAAATTGCATAATAAACATTGTTGTCTATATTCTATTACGTATTTTAAAATGATACATGTTTAATAATATGTACAGGGTGGCTCGAATTCGTGTCTATGTATGGGGAACTCGAAAACCGTAAGATATACAGTGTCGGTTAAATTAAGGCAAAATTGCGCATTTAGGTGCCTAACAATATGCCGTTTAGAAAGTGTTAAAATTCCGAGTATTTCCGGAGATATCCGGAAAAAAACAAAATTTTGAAAAATCGTCTTATTTTTTTCCTGGGCTTATTTAAAAACGGATTTCAAATTGAATTGCACATTTGCATTGCCACTTTTTCCGCTCTATCCAATGATGGTATCCAGCTTGATATCCGACGTTTCGTCTTCAAGGGATCATCATCAACTTTCTTTTTTTATATACGAGCTTTAATTTTATTTATCGTTTTTCAGATGGTATTGACGTTATTAATATGTGTTTTTATTTTTTTTGTTATTATTTTTTATTTTTATTATTATTTTTTAAATTATATATTTTGCTTTGGCGTAGTTTTAAATAACTTAAGGTAGGTACTTTTGAAATTTTTATATTGTATAAAAATATTTAATTTTTTTTGTTTATTAAGTGGAAAATTTGAGCCCTAACACAAAAAACCAAATAAAATATTTATATAGAATATAAAAATTTTAAAAGCACCTACCTTAAATTATTTAAAATTATGCCAAAGCTAAATATATAAAATAAAAATAATAAAAAAAAAATTATAAAAAAAAAATTAAAAAAAATTAAAAACACATACTCATATTTATAAAGCCGATACCATCTGAAAAACGATAAAAAAAGATAAAGTTCGTATTTAAAAAAAAGAAAGTTGATGATCCCTTAAAGACGAAACGTCGGATTTAAAACTGGATATCATCATTGGATAGAGGGGAAAAAATGGCAATACAAAAGTGCAATTAAATTTGTAATCCGTTTTTAAATAAGCCCAGGAAAAAAATAAAACGATTTTTCAAAATTTCGGTTTTTTCCGGATATCTCCGTAAATACTCGGAATTTTAAAACTTTCTAAACAACATATTGTTAGGCACCTAAATGCGCAATTTTGCCTTAATTTGACCGACACTGTATCTCTTACGGTTTTCGAGTTCCCCATACATAGACACGAATTCGAGCCACCCTGTACACTTAACCTACTTAATTATTTCTCATTGTAGACCACAAATAGATATAGTAAAACAGGTGGCAGAGACATGCTCGACCTTGGAAGTACCTTCAGCCATCGCAGAACCGCCAAAGTAAGAATGCAACATTTTTATTTTAATTTTTTAGTTTTAATTGTAATTTAAATTTAATACGTTTAATGGAAATCATACATTATTTTAGTTTAGAATCACCACAACATGAAGATTGTATATGGATGCAACAGTCGCCTTCAAATGTACAAGTAGAAGAGTCATCAGGGTAAGAAATTTATAAATTATATTTCACGGTTTAATTAATTTAACAACATTTAATTTAACAATACTTTGATTATACTTGTTTTACATCATTATTATTTTAGTCCAAGAGAGCATATGCAGGAGGCAACCATAGATTCAGGGGAACAAAACTCAGACCCTTCATGGGTCTGTATTTTTTGTGATAAAAAGAGGAAGAAGTATAAAGGCTCCGAACAACTGCTACTCATTTGTACCTGTGCTGATACCATCGATGAAGTATTACAAAGTGCACGAGAAATGAATGGCATTGCAATCATTCAGAAGCTTGTACAAATCAAGGCTAGTCAGGAATTTTATTTCTATCACAAACATTGCCGTGCTACATATAAGAATAAGATTGATTCTTTCGAAAGAGGCGCACAAGACAGGACAGAATGGCACTTAATCAGAGAGCATCACAGGCTTGCCTTCGATGCAGTGCAAAGTATGTTGACAATAATGTAATAACTAATAATGAATGTTGTTTATTGTCTTATCTGGTAACGTTATATGAGAATCATATGAAAGAGCAAGGTCTTGAAAGTTCAGAAGCCAACATACGGCAATACCGTTTAAAAAGTAAATTACTGGAGAATTATCCCAACAAAATTCAAATTGTTACATTAAAAGATAAAGACATTGTGCTATCTTTTCATGGCAAATTTTCCAATGATATTGACAAATTAGAAAAAATATATATTTTGGATAGAGAAGCCATGATTATTCAATCAGAAATATCTACTATAAAGCCTAACAAGATTCCTGACGACATCCGTCCCAAGCATTTGATAACCGACGAATGTGAAATTTCCGAAATATTATTAATTTTTATGGAAAAATATTAAGGCCAAAAAATTGTCGTAGGAAAGTATCTTCAAAAACGAAAATAAGTAAATCTTTAGCACCGGATTTAATTTTTGCTGCGAGCAATGGGAGAATAAAGACATCCAAGCACATATGCTTAACATTATTTTTAAAGGGTATCATAAATTCTCAGAAGGCTGTTAACGTTCTTAATACTGCCTTGCAAGGGCTTGTAACAGAAGCAACTTTCTGTTCCATTAATAAAAGTACAGTTTGTCCTGAAGATATTTTGCAATCCTCAACTTTATGCACGGGTGTAGCTTTTAATAATTTTGATTGATTCGAAAATACTCAGACAGGTAAAGATACACTGCATAATACAGTAGGAATAATTTATCAAGACCTTCCTTCAAGTACGGATGTTATTGCTGCAAATACAAGTGAAACGCAGGATGTTACAAGCGATTGTGTAAAGCCTGGAAAAAGAAGACGACACCGACGTACTTTTGAAGCTATAACTACCGAAATAGAACCTTACACAAAAAAATCACGATTAGAAGAGAACTTGGAACCCGTTGGCAGTGTCTTACGCATAAGCAACGCTGAATTAACGTCATTCAAGCATATTACTTTTTCCTGGATACTTTCTCATCACCTCAAAATACCGAAAACACCTATGTGGGTTGGATATAATAGTTTAATATTTAATGATAAAAGTAGTCAACAGAAAGTTTCGTATCTTGTCACTGTTAATGAATCGCCAACTTCTACAGCAGTTGTTTTAAAAACTATGGACGAGAGCGAGAAAATTAGAAAGGAATGCAATCAAGTTTATTTAGAGGTGACCTACGATTTAGCAATTGCGAAAATTGCTTATCAGCTTCAAAGTTCACACAAACAGCGCTTTGAAAAATTATTCATCCACCTTGGATCATTTCATATTTACTTGGCATATTTAAAATCTGTGGGAAAATTCATCGACGACTGTGGTATCACGAATATACTAGTGAATGCGAATGCAATAGCAAGTGGCTCTGTTAGTAGCTTCATTACATCGAAGAATTATAATAGATGTAAAAAATTACACCTGCGAATGTCACTTGTGTTACAAATGACACAAGCTTCTAGTTCCCTCCTCCAATCACAGAGGGTTCAGTGACATCGATAGGACAATGGCGACGTGGCGTCGCTTGACGTTAGAAATGTATTCGACACCGTTTCCCATCGATTCAGTATGAGGGACGGAGGACTTGGAATCGTTGAGCTGGCGAAGTCGGTGCCCTACCAGCTCATAGTCAGGGTATCTTAAATGTTAAAGTACTAAGAAGCATGTTCTGAATACTGTGTCCATCCCTATACAGGGATGTTATAGGTTAATACTAAATTACGTGATAATGAAACTGAAAATCCAAGCCAAAATCCTGAAGATATGCTTCCTAATTTGTCCACTACTACAATAAAAAGAAATCCAGATGAAAATCTACAACAATCGGTAATAGTTTCAGAAAGAAATGCATTTAGGGGAACAAAGATTGGAAATGAAAAAGCTTATTACGAGAAGAAAGCATTACAAAATTACTATGACGAAGACTTAAAAGTAAAAAAATAAGATATAGATTGTAAGAATAGAATAGCAACTGCATTCAAATTATTGGTATAAACCTTTTGGTAAACTATTTTTTCTACTTTGCCAGAGATGGAGTTTGGTACACATAAAATCTTTGTGGTTTATGAAAGCTCGCTGTGAATGTTCAGATTTATCGCCAGTTTTTACTATGCAACATGGATAGAAATGTATAGGTGGATAATGATAGTGTTCAGAGCAACTTTTTAAAAACCTCTAGTCTAAGCAATGATTAGATGTGGGAATATTTGGTCCACTCCAAATATATTATAATCAGGAAATTCAAAACTGGCTGAGAAACAATCTCGGTCAAACAATAACCCACTTTCAAGTTGCTGCTGTGCTTAATCGAGCACAGCTAAAAGCTTGTTCGATTAACGCATTTAAGAAAACTGGAATCTTTCCATATGACTCCGCATTTTTAGTGACTGGGAATTTGCACCATCCTTGACTACCAATAGAGAACAGATCCCAGGTATGGCTACAGAAGCTACGGCTTCTGAAATAAATCCTGGTACAATAGAGGATTGTCTTTCTTCATCAGGTGCTGAAGATGCCATAAACGCGGAAGCATCCTGCTAAAGAAAGCTTGTGGGACTCTGATACTTCGGATGATTTTTTGAGGAAATCTGTTGATGCTGCGTTTCAGGTACGGGATTTTAATTTTTTAATTTTAAGATAATGGTAATATTGATTTAGGCCCAAATTGGAGGACAAGATCAGTCTAAAAATTTAAACGTCTTTAATTTTACACATCAACATTTTATTTTCAGGTGCTCGCTATTTCAATAAACGCTAGTTTGAGAACAATAAAAGAGCGAAAACAGGTCATCTAAATAATACTCCAGAAATACAGGAACTTAAGAAGCAAGTGGCTGAAAAAGAAGCTAAAGAAAGTGAGAAGAAAGCCAAGCAAGTGAAAAGAAAAATTTTGCCCCAAAAAATAATTTAAACAAAGGCGTATTTGAAAAGAACAACAAAATCTAAATCAGATTTATATGAAGAAGAAGAAGAAGAAACCGAAAAAGAACCTTTTGCAGTGGAAGATGACGACGATTCTGATGAAGCCTCCCTTTACTGCAACGAACGGTCGAGCGTGGGAATGTTGGATAAGATGCCAAGTTTGCCACCACTGGTGCCATGCCGGCCCAACATTACTTTTTTAAAAAACAAAATAACCGAGATCCATCAATAGTTATTGCCAGTTTTGACCTACAGAAAGTATTGACCACGCCTTATGGCTGCCACGCCGTGTGCAGGTGTAGAAAAACGGGTAAAGATGTTTACTTGTGAACTGTGTTTGGACTAAATATTATTTCAGTTTTTAAATGCTTTTTAGTGTTTTATTACGATGAAAGTTCCTATTTTTTTTAACTTTCTTGTTTTTACTTATTTTGACATAAGAAATGTTTGTTTAGTTTTATTTATGCTTATTTTGCATTGGAGTGTGTCTGGTAATTTTTTAAAATGATATTTTGTGACAAGCAGTGAGTATGCTATCATATGCCACTGTGCCATGCCATCATAAAATAATATGTCCTATGATGGCTTAACTTAAAAAAAAAATAAAAATCAAGTTTTATTTAAATGTTTATTACATTATTTCAAAGTATACAATTCTACAGTGTGTGATTCACACCAAAGAATTATATGACATAAAACCATCTTTGCCACATAAAGCTGAAGGATTTAATATCAATTTTTCCTTAGGGGTGCCATCATAGGACACTTTCCCCTAACGGTAAATTTATTTGCTCCTGATGAAAGGCAGGAATTGTGCACAATATTTCGGAAGATGGGTGATTGGATAGCTCAAAAGTCATACTTAAATGGCTGTGTAAAAATCATTCCTTTTAGGCGAAGAAGAACTTCGAATAATGAATCAAGAAGATCCTTTACATACGAACACTACCTGATTAAACAAAACGTTCAAGTCAAAGTTTGCCAGCAATTTCTAATTGCTACTTTAAGAATCACTCAGAGAGTAATTAGAAATGCTATAAAAGGCAAATTGGAAGCACTACAAGATCAAAGAGGCAAACATAATCCAAAACACAAAATACTGATAGTCAGAGGCAGAATCTTAACAGGTTTATTAAACGACTGCCAGCCGTTCTATCACATTACTGCAGAGGATCATCATCAAAACTGTATTTACCGGCCGACATTTTAACATTCACAAATTTATTCAAAATGTATTCACAAAATAATGCAGACAAAATTAGTCTTAGCAGTTTTAAGCGAATAATAAAAAAAGACTATAACATAGGACTACACGTTCCAAAAAAAGATAAGTGCACGTCATGTGAAAAGTACAAAAATTTACCAAATGATTTAAAAAATGGGAAAGTGGAAGAGGAATATTTGCAGCATTTGGAAAAAAAGAAGATGCCAAACATTACTTTAAAAAAAACAAAATAACAGAGAGCCATGAATAGTTTGTTACAATAAAAGCCAATTTGTTAACATAAACTTTGATTTGTTAAGATATAATTTCAATTGCCTTATTATAATTACTATAATTCAAATAAAAAGCCAATTTGATACTATAAACTATAAATGCACTTTTCTTTAAATTATCACTTTAATTTACTAAAAATATAAACTGAAAGACAGCTCAGGGTGTATAGGTGCGGAGCATGCTTATTAAAGTTTATTTCCGAGTGCAGTTGTTGAGAAGAGGTGCAAAATAAAAGATTAGAAATTTCAAAAAAACAATTATTCTATTTCCTTCTAACAAAAATAAGGATTTAAATTTGAGATTCTCTTGAATGTTCTTGGTGATATCTGCACTTTAATCACCTTATGGTTCCTCCGAGCTTCCTGGAGAGGGTTACTGGAAATTGCTGTAATGCCTAGGATCTGTCCTGTGACGTCACTGGAAGCTGTGGTGGTAGGCCGAGTGCGTGTGGACTCAGTAGCATGAAAAAAAACAGTACAAGGCAGTTAAAGAGTTCACCAAGAATGTTGTTACAACTCTGTTTCAATTTGGCGGAGAGCGTTGCTTGTCTTAGCTTTGGTTTTTAATATAGAGATGCTGTCTCAAATGACAATGATGAAAAATGCCAAATCACGCTGAAGGAAAATTATGATATATAATAAAATAAACAGAATTGTTTAGACTATAGACAATAATTATGGTTTTAAACAGTGAACTGATTAAAAATAATAAATAAAATAAATAGCTGTTTAAGCTGAGAAAGATTGCGAGGAACAATATTTCAATAAAAAACAATTACAATAATCTGGTAAGAACAAAAGTGAAATCAATAAATCTAAACAGGTAATCAGAATTCAATTATTGCCTGAAAGCTACTTTTCAACTCAAAAATCACATTAATTCAAATTTAAACAGAAATACAAATTTAAACAGAAATAGAGAAATAAAACAAACAAACAATTATGATCTTGTACCGACCACGGTCGAGAAGGGCTTGGGAAGGTGCTCTTTAAATAACGAAGTGACTGAACTAAGCTTAACTCTGATTCCCCATATAACTCATAACACCCGATATCGATACCAGAGAAAAGTAGACTCAGTCTCCCACACTATAGACAGTTTTGGTTATTAATTTCTAAATATGCTTCCTCTAACTAGAACCTAAATAATGTGAACCCTATAGGCCACTTTGATCAATTCTTTAGTTGGGTTGCTAAACTAAATCCGAAATTCAATAACCCTGCTTTTGTAGAATCAAGTCCCTTTTTTCTCTTATCCAAGAGCCTCAAGCTCCAAAAAACCACTATCCTACATAATATGCCCTACAGACAAAAACATACCCACGGCAATAGACAACGTGGTATGTCAAACGATATTAGGCAGATACCAGAGATTTACAAGCTTAGCAGCTTTATTCTGTCTACAGAGTCTACGATATAAAAACTTGAAATAAAAATCAGTTAACGCGAAAAAAAAATAACGAAAATGTCAAGCCTACCTTCTCACAACCTCTCACACTGGTCGTCGGTACAAGATAGATTTCAAAATTCCTGTCCTACCTTCCACCAGAATCACATCTCAAAAAAATTGCATCGCACGCAGTAGTCACAAATATTTCACCTTCTTCCACCGGACGAAGCGACCGATCTTTAAGCATAAAATCTGAACTGCTATTTAAAATTATTTATCAATTTTCAGCAATATATTCTACTGCTGTATTTATGTAGATTCAACCCTTAATATTAATTTTAATTTTATATTAACTAGATAATTATCGACTGGTATATTTAAAAGATAAAAATTAGCTTTAAATGAACTTAATGGGCAACATAAGAATTCAGTATTTATTAATATTTTCGTACTATTTAATGCGGAATTTTCCACACTGCTGCTACCAGGTCGGTTCAGACAGTAATTCAAAATAGGTTGAAGATGAAAAGTTATTATTTCAAACCAAAAATAATTACAAGCGAACTCGGAACAGCCTGATGTTACGGAATTGTTAAAATTACCGTAACAAGTTATTGCCAGTTTTGACCTACAAAAAGTATTGATCACGCCTCAGGGCTGTTAATAGGCTTTACACCAAGATATGCCTGTTATAATTTTACCATTTATGAAAGTGGAAGCGCAAACGGATATTGTTACGATGGTAAAAGAGGGGCAAATGAGATTCGCTCTCATGTGTTTACATATTTGTCGCAGTTGGATCAATTAGGAGAAAAAGAGTGCGTTAATTTTTTCTGTGACAACTATCCAGGACAAAATAAAAACAAACATATGATGGTTGTGTTAACATATTTTTTAAATACCTCGAACATAATTAAGAAAATTATATTGAC
This sequence comes from Pissodes strobi, assembly GCA_016904865.1. NCBI lineage: Eukaryota > Metazoa > Arthropoda > Insecta > Coleoptera > Curculionidae > Pissodes > Pissodes strobi. The sequence goes on from MU181976.1 coordinate 726,705, forward strand.
ATACTTAGTACCTGGTCACAAATTTATGCCAGTAGACAGCATACATGCTAACATAGAAAGAAAAATAAAGAAGATGTTTGTACAAGCACCATAGGAATGGCCTACCATTTTACGTAATTCATGCAAGCGATCCTACGAGGTAATTGTAGCAAAATATTCCTCATTTCTAGATTGGAAAAAAATTAAAAGATAACGACAATAATGATTTAAAATTTTCCGACGTAGTAGAAATTTTATTTGAAAAAAACAATTCTAACATTAAAGTGAAAAAAATCATATTGAGAAACTGAAATACCGATTGAAATTCAATTTTAGTTAAAAACAATAACCAAAGACCATTACATCTATTAACCAAAAGAAATATGAAAACTTAATAGAGCTATGTAGAAATTTTACCATTCAGCCTCAATACCACATAGAATATTTCTCACTAAAAACACAGAAAAACGTTCCGGATACTTTACCTGATATTGACGTAGAAAAAGACGTTATTTAGTTTAAATCTGTTTAAAGCATGTTTCGCTTTTTTATTATAGTTAACGCCAAGTCCTAGGTGAGCGATTTACAGTCGACGCGAACGCGGAGCGCTGGCGATTCCGTACGAAAAGTTAATATAGTCGCACGGCATCGCCACTGATTCGCG
>MU181976.1:768849-783634 GCA_016904865.1 Pissodes strobi
ATCAGAGGAACAGAACAAAATAAATTGTCAAAAAACAATTTATGATTTTTTTGAGACAAGTCTTCACTTAGACGTAAAACAACATCAGCACATGCCCCATATTCGCTGATTTTATCTCTTCCTCCGGATGCCCCTTGATATATTTCAAAACGATACATATATCCACTAGCTCCAGCTCGCACCCAAACTTTTACACCCCATTTTTTAGGTTTTTTTGGTAAGTATTGTTTGATGCCCAATCTGCCTTTTAGAGGAATTATTTGTTCATCAATTGATTGATATGCTTCGGGGTCCATGGCAGCCAAAAATTCCTTTTGAATGTCATCTAAAAACGGTCGTATTTTTTTCAATTTGTCAGAATCAATTTTGTCTAACTTAGTATTATCTGCAAAATGTAAATATCTCAAAATTAATTCATATCTATTTACAGACATAGCGTCTGCAATGAAGTTCATTCGAAGCCCTTCATCACTTGACCAGTATAGCCGAATTCTAGGATATCTGATATATGACATGGCCAAATTTATCCCCAATATAAAAATATATAAAGCTCATTCTTTGACAAATTGAAATTGAATTTATTATTTTGAGCTGCGTACAAGTTTGTTTGGAAGACAATATTTTCTATTATATCATCGGTAAATAAAGAATTTCTACTACTAAATACTGTACACGAAAGTTGATAAAATACAAGTAGGTTTAGATTTTCAAATTTCAGTTGAACCCGTTTTTTCATTAATTTTTGCTATACAAAAGTTGTACCAAAGTCATCAAGTCTCCCTAACAAGACTGTACTACGAACGCCTTCCTCTGTTGTTTTTCTACAACGCCAATATGTTTATAAAATAAATATGTTACAATAAAATCCAAATTTGCATTTTAAGAAAATGCCCAATGTCCCAATCTTAACACGGTGTCGATCCACTGTGCGACGTATCTATAGTCTCGTACAAATAAACTTCGCCCTTTTCTGTGGTAACCGTTGCACATACCACTGGTTCATTGTGAACGTTAGACCAACCATCTATTGACATGCATACGCAAGCATTAGCTAAATTTTTGAAACACTCATGTTTTCCTTCTATAGTTCTTCTAAAAGCGGGTTGGCAATCGCGTATGGGGTAAATGGAACATAACCAGGTCGGAGCATTTCAATTGCTTTTAAAACCTCACTTTTCTGTAGACATCGAAAACTGCTATTTGTTTGGTATACAGCCTTTGCAATTTGTTTATCCAAATCATGCTTAATCTTCTGGGATGTTCTGACAACAAAACTAGCAATGCTGCTGCTTTTACTTTCACTTTCAATACTTGCATTTTCAATACGTGTACGTCTCTTTTTGTTGCTATTTGAACTAGTGATGATGATGCTTTTGATGTGGACGTGGACGGATGTGCAGTGCAAGTGGACAATGTGGCCGTTCCAGTTGCGTTTCTTTGGTTGGAGTTCTCCTCTGCAACTTCATTAATCATTGGGAAGTCTGTAAAAATGAAATACACATCGATATAAATTAAAATTCAAAACTTTACTGAAAAAAAGTGAAAAATGGGAAATGGGAACGCGATATTCCCATTCTAAACGGGAATGAATTCTTTAAATGTGCGGTCGAGATCTCCGCAATAGGTATATATTCATACGAATTTAATGAAATATACCTAATATAAGTACTAATTAAATGTAATAAAACTAAAAACTAAAACAAACACAGTAGCCTTACCTCCTAAAGAAACTGAATCATTTTGGTAATCATCATCACTATTATCAGTCTCGACTGTCTCCGTCTCTGTATCTTTATTGGCGTTATCTAAGGTCACGGCACTCACGGCCACAGTACTTTTGTCTTTGTCTATGGCACCCGTACACGAGCCACTAACCCTTGCATTTCAAGTTTACACACTTTGCAAATTGCCCTACTGCCTGTTTTCCCGGGGACATTTTTTTTTTAGGAAATACCGCCAAATTTCTTCACTCTTTCTCCCCAACATTTCGGTCTGTATTTTGTTTGAACGTTCGATGGTACCTAAAGTCCGTTTAATTAATTCCAAGCTGACGCGACATAAACAAACTCACGCTGCCCGCCGCACGTGATCAGCCAAAGCGAACGATTGAAATTTGAAAATGGCCACAGTACCTAATTACAATGTTTAGCTTCATCAGGTTTTTGACCTCGAACATTTTTTTGCGCCGCACTTTTCGCGGTATCGGGAACAAACTTATGTTATCATATATCTGGTAGAGTTATGAAGATTTTGCCATTTCAGACAAATTGCCCGGCAAGTCGACATTATTGACTTTAGGTGGAAATAAGCCGTTCATTGTATTAAGGAAATATGATTTAAATTAAAACAAACTGATTTAAATAAAAATTTTAAGAAAAAATCTTGATTTTTTGCAGCCTGGTTTTTACATAAAACTATGTCAGATAGGAGATATTGCCATTGATAAAATAAATAATGGGAGTTATTGCCTTGCATTTTTTTGCAGAATAGGATAAATTACAGTAAAAAACTAAGATAATTTTAAAAAAGTTTTATTTAAATGAATGAGCATTGTACTCTATTTTTGCATGGGATAATATAAAAGTATAACAAAAATAATTAAACAGAAAGATCTGACTGGATCTGGTTGCGGATTCTTTGTTGGACCAAAATTATTATTAATAACTAATCAAAAAGCAGATTGTCGTAAAAAGAATGGGTATCTTCAGGAACTTAAATCGGTGTTGCCATTTTCCCTTTTAATTTTGCATCGACTTTTTAAAAGTCTTGAATAGTCATTTATTGGGTCCAAAATCTTTGGTCTTACAGGCAGATCAACATAGTCACTATCGTAGTCTAACTTCACCTGAATTTTTCCATTGGGTGAGTTTCGTGTTATAATTAAAGAGACACGTGAAGTTTTTTGTTTGTATAGATTTATTTTACATTAGCTTATTAAAAATATGTAAAGTTCGTGAATGACATTGGAGCGCTATTTTTTTGCTTGTCGTCTTGAGAGCGAGCGACGAGAGAGAGAGAGTCTTCCAATGGCCGCCTCGTGCCTCGTGCGCGGCGTTGCAACTTTGCGTTATCGTTGGGGGAGCATAGGGCAAACATGCCGCCCGCCTTGAAAACCCTGCGGTTTTAAACATCTGAACTTGGAAGGATGCATAACTTGACAGCGGGACGCTTCAGAACTGAAGTTGAGGTTCTAATCGTAGCTGCTCTTACGACTCCATCGGAACCCGGATGGATTTCTTGGACGACACCCATTTGTCATTTTAGAGGTAGTAGGCCGTCTTCTTTAATCAAAACAACACAGCCTGGCTTCAATATGGTCGGAAAATTTTGCTTCCACTTCGTTCTCTGCTGCAATTCGGAAATTTATTCTTTGGACCAGCGGGTCCAGAAGTGCTGGATCATTTTTTGAAGTCGTTTGAATTTAGTGAGCCTGTTTTCAGGTATATTTAGATAATTCTCATCAGGTAAGCTGGTTAATTCTTCTCCTATAAGGAAGTGCGCAGGAGTTAAGGGTTATGGATCGGAAGGATCAGGGCTGAGAAGAGAAATAGGCCTTGATTTTAAACACGCTTCTATCTGTGTGAGAATAGTGGAATATTTTTCAAAAGTGAGTGGGGTAGACCCGAGAACCCTTTTAAGATGGAACTTGTTGATTTCACCCCTGCTTCCTAGAGACCCCCGAAATGTGGAGATCTAGGAGGTATTATATGCCATTTTATACCGTCCTCACTAAGCTTTAGTTGAATATTATTGTTTTCCCTTTTGAAGAATTTATGAATTTTGTTTTGAGCCCCAATAAAATTTGTACCATGATCTGAGTAAATGTCTGAACTCATGCCCCTTCTTGCAAAAAACCTACGCAAACAAGCCAAAAAGGATTGGTAGATAAATCGCTAACAATTTCTAGATGTATAGCCCGAGTGGACAAACACACAAAGAGTCACACCCATCCCTTTACCGTTTTGTAGTTCCTAGTTAGCCTATCCTTAACAAGAACAGGCCCCATGTAATCAATACCACATGCTAAGAATGGCCTATTTGGTTTTAAACGTTGGGATGGTAAATCTCCCATTACGTGTTGAATAGCAGAGGCATCAAACCGAAAACACTTAATGCACGATCTCACCACCTTCCTAACAAGATTTCTACCAGAGATTGGCCAAAACTTTCGCCTTATAGAAGCTAAGAGCATTTGAGAACCTGCATGGAGCAATCTGAGATGCTCATGCTCAGCAAGTAATAAAGTAAATTAATGTTTAGCCGGTAGAATAGCGGGGTATTTTTTATCATATGGAAAAATCTGAATTTCTTAATCGACCCCCCACTCTTAAAACATGTTATTGGTCTACAAATGGATTAAGCTTCAATAGTTTACTTTTAGCCGACATTTGTTTTGAATTACTCAAAGCTTGTATTTCTTGTTTAGATTCAACACTTTGAACCATCCTTATCAGAGTTATTAAGCCCGCATTCAGCTCCTTTACGTCTAAATTACCACCCTGTCTTTCATTTTTTGGAACCCTGCAATTATTAATTAAGCGAACACAGTACGAAATCACTCTTTGCAATGTACGAAACGACGAAAACCTAACAAAAATATCACATTCAACAGCAGTCGCAGTTGAAGTTGCCGTTAAAGAAATAGAATTTGTTCTCCTTTCAGGAAGATTTAACATAGTAATAATATTAGCTGAAAATTTAGGCCAGTTATTTTCCGGCAATAATAACCATGGTGGGCCTTTCCACCATAATTCACTACTAAGAAGAACACCAGGACTTACACCCCTAGAAAGAAGATCAGCTGGATTTTCTCCCGTCTTTATGTAATGTCAATTATCAATATTTGTCAATTCATGAATTTGGGCGATACGATTTGCCACAAAGATTTTAAATGCTTGTGATTCAGATTTAATCTAAGACAATACTATGATCGAATCGCTCCACAGGTATATTTTATCAACTGAAATATCTAATGAATGCATTGCCTTGTTTATAAGTTCTGCAAGAAGCAGAGCAGCGCATAATTCCAGCCTAGGAATAGTAGTAGTTTTGAGCGGAGCCACTCGAGTTTTTGCACATAACACACTTGTAAAAACAGTGCCGCAACTATCAGTCAATCTTAGAAAAATGCAAGAACCATAGCCTTGCTCTCTAGCATCTGAGAAGCCGTGTAACTGAACAGAAACATAATTCTTTAAAAGCACTTGTCGAGGGATTTTTAAATCATTTAAATCAACCAATTGTTCTTGGAAATTTCTCCATTTTAATGCCAAATCAAGAGGTAAAAATTCATCCCAAGCCAACTTATGTTGCCATAAATGTTGGATTATAATTTTAGCTGTTATAACAATGGGAGCAATGAGACCTAATGGATCAAAGATTTGTGCTATGCATGATAATATCCTTCGTTTGGTAAAATGACTATTAAATGGAGTTTGAATAGAATATTTTAAAATATCATGCGTTGGTTCCCAATATAAACCGAGTGTTTTTAGCTGAGGATTATCTCTAAAGTAAACATTATTGCTTGCGCTGCTGGTATCGTCTGATAACACCCTGGGATCATTGCACTGAAACTTTCTTATCTCAAATTCAACTGAACTAAGAGCCTTTATTACTTCTTCTTTAATAAATTTAACTTCGCCAATAGTACTTCCACCTGTGCAAAGGTCATCTACATAAAAATCCCTGGCTACTATTTTACTAATTATAGGTTTGCTTTCAGAGAGTTCCAAGGCAATTTCCTTAAGGCACCTAGTTGCTAGATATGCAGCAGGACCAGTACCATAGGTAAGCGTATTTAAAAAGTATGGTCGAATTTCAAGAGACGGTTCAGACCGCCAAAGAATCATCTGTAGACACCGCTGTTCTTCATTTACAAGCACTTGTCTGTACATCTTGGCAATGTCCCCAGTGAGAAGTATGTTATGTTTTCTTGAACGCAGCAAAATCGAAAATAAATCGTCCTGCACAGTGGGACCAACTAATAGAATGTCATTGAGCGAGTAGCCACTGCTTGATTTATAAGACCCATCAAACACCTCGCGGAGTTTTGTTGTGGAACTTCAATTATTTAACACACAATGATGTGGAAGAAAGAAGGGAGTAACATATTTTAAGGCTTCAATGTTAGCCTCAGTCATATGACCTAGAGATTAGGCCTGAATGAATTTGGAATAATCATTTTTAAGAGATGAATTCTTATATAACCGTTTTTCTAAATTTAAAAATCTGCAGAGAATCTCCTAACATTGATACATGATGTTTGAGAGGTAAGAAAACCATAAACCGCCCGTCTGGCATACGTGTCGTGGTAGATATAAAATTATCTTCACATTTTTTATCCTCTAATGATAAAGGAATTTTCATATCAGATTTCTCTTCAATTTCCCAAAATCGAGTTAATTGCTGTTCTAGATTTTTCGCAACGCTGAGATTGCATGAAATGATATGCATTTCATTATGTAAAACATTGCCTGATATAACCCAGCCCAATTGTGTCTTTTGAATAATTGATAAGTTTTTACCCAGTTTAATTTGTCCTATTGCCAATAAATCCCAAATGTTATCATCCCCTAATAGGATATCAATAGTTCCTGGCTCATAGAATTAAATTTGGAGGAATTTTTAAATGAGATACATTTATATGCAAATATGGAATTTTATTAGTTATCTTTGGTCTCACTAAACATTTTAAGTTGCACTCAAAAGAATTGTGACGTGCTTGAATTGTCACCGTTGTCTGCTTTAAAATCGTAGAATTAGTATGCCCAATACCCGACACAGAAATATTTGCCTGTTTAGTACATAACCTCAACTTATTACAACTTACTTATTACAGCATTTTTCAGTAGGATGATTCGCTCCCGCAATCCAGCAAAACCCTACAGGAATGTACAGTACCTTGCTTATCGAACACATCTACCACAGCAGTAGACAACAAAACCCTTGGAAAGTAACTTGAATTATTATTACAAGACTGCTGTAAGAGCGTATTATTCGCATCTGCTCGAGCCTCCCCTAACTCGGTGGTAGCCCCCACTATCATAGTTGAAATATTTGACGCTAGGGCTAGGAGAGAAGAATCCTCGATAGAAACGTCAAAGTTTACAGAATATAATATAAGTTAGAGCAGTTGGCATAAATCCTTTGATGTTTTGGCTTCAAAGGCACCGCCCGGTGCGTCCGCCGAGTGCGAATCGACAACAAAGAATTAGGGGATATGTGTGCAAACGAAACCAGTTTATTGAAGCGTTTCCTCTGATCGGTATTATAGGGTAACGCGGAGCACGATGTTTTATTATCTGAATGATTATTATGATACTAGCATACTATTGATATTTTTTGTTTATTGCGATCAAAGTGATTGTGAATAAAAGTTATTTTTTTTGCTTGTTAATTATTATTGTATTAAGACAAAGAAGAATATATATTTTTTTTCATATTTTAAGAGGTCGACCAAAATTTTGTGAAACATTAATGAACTATTAAATAAATGCACAAGAGTAGCTCTAAAGCGACCGGCGTTATTGAAAAAAAGAACAAAAATTAGGAAAATAGTTATTATGATTCCAGTACCAGGGGAAAAGTGAGGAAAATAATACAATTTATAACTACCATTATTTATTGTATATTATTAAATATTACATACATACAGGTTCTACAAGTGTTTTAATATACTTAGTTTAATATTTGGTTTATTCGATTTCGTAGTTTTAATATCGATGTTTATAAATTTTAATGTGAAGTAAATACGAACCCTTGTATATAAACGCATAAAATAATCCAACGGGAAGTTGTCACAAGGATGAACGAATACTATTTTGGAAAAAAGTTCTTTTAAGTGTGTTCCAATTGCGTCTTTAGACACCAATTGATTAAATTTTGAAATAAAAATACTTTCTAGTTTCAATACATATTCAATAATATCTGTAGAAGGTACAGTCAGACCAAAATTGTCACTCTGAAATGCCTTTAATTTGCAGAATAAGAGCTCCTCATCATAAATGGTATTCCTATTAGTTGAAAAATCTATACATATTTCACAAGAGTGTTGAATTAAACATTTTTTTAAAATATAGCCTGTTACATAAACCAGCGCATTTCCCTCCGGACTTCTTAAAGTACTGTAATCATTCGTGAAAACTCGTAGAGGTGTATATGAACGTGTATCTACAGGTAAGATATCATTACAAGTTTTCACGAATTCGGGTGTTATATTTAACAAAATGTCAGTGGCATCATCTGTACAGTTAGCACCTTCGACACTATCAAAATACTTTATCGCAAATAATTTCTTAAACGCCCGACAAAATTGTATGGGCGTTGGGTTCTTGGCATTGCCACAGCAATTTCTTATCTGTCCGAAAAAGTTTTCGATACAATCTTGGTTAAGATTTCGGGTAAACATATATTTGAAACCCTGTATTCCTAACATTTCCCATAACAGAAAAATGGATTTGATGGTAAGTCTCCATCCAAAAATAAATTTTAGCTGTTTTGTAACGTTTTTTCCATCGAAATTCAAGACTTTTAAATTTTGAAAAAGATTGTCCATTTCATGCAATAAATTTAGTTGCTTTTCAGTTGCCATGAAAGCTTGAAAACTTTTTAAATTATTTGAATTTAAAAGATCAAAAAATGCATTCATTTTCGAAATAAAATTTGCTGTTGGAATGGCTTCTTTAGGCAAAACATTAAATTCTATGTATGTATGCATAGCCACAGCTACTGAGTGGCTAAATACTTGGGTTGCCAACTTAACTTTCATTTTCTGAAAGTTGTTGGGGTAAATATGGTCATTTGTTAATCGAGGCGCAAGTTTGAACTGGCGAGTTTTATCCAAGTTAAACATCGATTCCAAAAATTCTTTTTTAGTTTCACCGTCGCTTAATGAAAAAATGTACGAAAAAAAATAGTTTCGTGTTGATTTAAGTAGATGCGGTATGTCAAATAAATACACAAGTTTTGAATGGTCAATAAAAAATGTGGGATTCTCCTCTGTTAGTTTTAAAGTAGTTTTGACCAATTTCTGGAAATTTGACCCTGGTCAGAAACTACGGCAAGCACATTTAAACCTATTTCACGTAAATTTCGCACAGTTTCAAATAAAATATCCTTAAGATCATCAGCAGACACGGATGTTTTATGAAAAAAGTAAGCAACAGGTTGTTTCCAATTGCTTGCTATACCTCTAACCATTATTGTCAATGCACTGCCCGCAATTTCCGGGATGCCTTTATCAATAGTTGGAAAACCGATAATCTTGTCTTTAGATATGTCATAGAAGAGATGAGATTTTAAGGACATTTCATCCAAGCACACAATGCAAGATTTTTCCCTTTCTTTTAAAAGTTTTGCTCGACACTTAATGATGCCAAAGACAAACTTATTAAAGCCAGGATTTATTACCCAATGTTGCGTAAAGCGATGTAATGTAGATTTCGATGGTAAACGGAACAAAGTTGAAAATTTTTTGTAAGCCTTTGGACCCAGAAAGTAGACACTCAATGCAAATTGTTTAAACTCTTCGGAATACCTGGAACCTTTTGGCGCTCTATTAAGTAAAATCATTTGGCTCTTTAGAAGTTTGGCTGATTCTTCAGAATAATTATTTTTGTCCAAAAATTGAACGACGTCTTCCAGAGTTAACTCAGTTTCAAGACTTCTTTTACATTTGTGACTTTTGATTGTTTGTTCCAAGGTTTTCACACTATTCTTCAATAAAACTTTTCTCGGCGTCTGTGATGAAAGTTTTACAGATGTTTGAGTAGCTGCATCTGAAAACGAATTAATCTTCTTGAACTTTTATTTAAAAAAGTAGATTGGATTTTTGTTTTAAGTTTTCTCATGATTTTGTACTATAGAATGTTTTTATTTTTAATAGGTACCGGTTGGGCAAATAAGAATTTTCACCGGCTATAATATATCAACGACTAATAGAGATAGAGCTTCTGGGTTAAATTTTTGTATATAACTGGCATACTCATTTCATCATAGGAATTACAATGCAAAAATAAAGAAATACAAATTTCTTTTTTGACATCTTATTGTAATAGGCATAATACATTTAATATAATAAGTATTTAAAATACGCCATTTAAAACCTAAAATAAAGCAGGTGATTTGAAATGGCAGGATATATCATGTATTTTTTGTTTTTATGACATAACCTGTCATTTTAATTCCACTATTTTCTTTTTCAGAGCCTACTTTTTATTTTCGATTTTAAATGGCATATTTTAAATACTTATTATAATACTTAACTTTATTAAAATTGGTTATTATAATAAAAAGTAATTCTTTTAGTGAAAGGTCTTATGCCTTTCTGATTATTTAAACATATTGGGCAAGAAAATCACCAAATATTATATTAGAAACACCGGAAAAAACCAAAGTACATAACAGCATTTCAGTTTATTTTAATCAATATCTCCGGTTCTGAAAAAGGTATAGACTATATATTTTTTTGCCAAAATTTTACCCATTGAATATTCTTTATTTTATGGTGCGAAAAGAGATCGATCATTGTATACAAAATACAAAAGAAAAACCGTTGCATGTCATTAATGAAACCATGCATATTTAAATGGAATTTACTGGTATGTCTATCCGATATAAAATCAAATACCTAAAAGATTGTTAAGTATAGAAGACACAGACATTTACAAAAATCCTATTTAAAATAGCACAATCGGCATTGTTTTCTCAAAGAACCATCCTTCGCCCGTGCAGAAAAAGAGATCAACAATATAGTTTTATGGTAGGTACCGACCCTACCTACCATAAAACTATATTGCTAGGTTGTAAATGACGGTACTCTCTAAATTTAACAATTTTTTGTGTTCGAATTCATATCGGATAGACAGACTATTTTGCTATAGCGGCAGAGAGAGAATAAAACGATCCGTACTACCGTGGGTACTATTCAAAAATGCGTTATGTCCTTTCTTTACAAGACAATTTATTAAATTCGGTAAAGCCAAGCCAAAGAAACAGATGTTTATAAAAAGAGAATTGTGATTTTCGCCCATGCACTAATTTATTTTAAGAAATTTAGAAAAATTTATTTAACAAAAAACCAAAGTTATTAAGAGTATACCTACTATTTTTGCATATTATAATAAGTTTATGTGCTCCTAACTAACATGAAAAAATGTAGTAAAACACCTATGCGCATGTAAAATACGAGGGTTGCAATAGAATTCGAAGAATTTTGAAGTTTTAAATTAAAATTTTGAAAAGATTTTATTTTTTTACCAAAGTATGTAATCACCAACTTACCTTCGAGCTGTTGTCGTTCTTCAAATTCAACATGTTCTGTTTGAACAGAAGATTCAATGGTCTGAACTGTGATTTTTTGACTGCAGCCTGAAATTTATAACACATTAGGTAATTTTATTCACGTTTTTCAACAGAAAACATGTTAGAATTTACCTTCTCTAGCAGGTTCACTGGGTAATCCCATAGAGGGAATCGCATATGAATGAATGCGACTCTTGGAAGAGTTTGAAAAATCCTCATCTTTGAAGTGCAAAGCACAAACTCTTATACGGTTCTGACATTGTTCTGGCGTATAACTAGCAAATTTATGAAACCCAGTGAATCCCAAAGCACTTTTCCAAGCTAGACATCTAAAAGTTTAATATATTTTAAATAAAATACAAATAAAATAGTCCTATTTATACTAATACACATACCTTCCCTGATCTTTTGGACATCTAAAAAACGATAACTCGCCTTTTATCCTACTACCACAATTATCCACTGAACAAATGTTATTACCAGACATAATTAACCACCTTTTTAGGGACACACTATAAAAAAAGCACACGATTACTGCAGAACAGATTCTGGCTCACAGCGTATCAGTCGACGTCGAACGATAGACTGCCACCAGTGTATCGGCCAGGCGGAGTAGAGAGAAGGGTGTTTTGAATGCCGCGCGGAGTGACCCAACTTATATTATATTCTGTAAACTTTGGAAACGTCCGAGGGAGCTGGAGCCAGCTGAGAATTTGCGATTGAAGCATTCGAGGTCATTAGAGTGGTAATGAGGTTGCTAGGTGGATCTTTATTTTGTTGAGAGGTATCATAACTATTATGTAATAATGCGTTGTGTCGTTTATTACATTTTCTGCATGGTGGTGATCGGCATTGATTAGTTTGGTGATTATTTCTAAGTCAATTAAGACACCATTTTCCCTTTGTAGCCTCTGCTAATCTTTTATCAACACTAAATGAGAGAAACATTTTGCAATTATACACAGTGTGGTCTTTTTCATAGAAAGAACAAATAGGAAAATGAGTTGCAGGAAATGATTGTCTTTTAACCTTCTGTTGATTTAATTGCAATGTTTCTAAAAGCCTACACTTCTCATGCAGAAAATCGGTGAAAATCTTAAGAGTAACATCAACATGTTTTGACTATTCAATTTCCCATTCCCTTCGAGTAATTTGATCAAGTTTTAACGACATCATGTATATAACCAAAGCGTCCCAAGAATCTACTGGTGGCTTAAGCACTTCCAAAGCTCTTAGATGTTTATTTAACCCATCCAATAAACCTCGTAAGCTCAAATAGCATTCAGATTTTACAACTTCTAAATCAAACAATGCTTTTATATGGTTTTTAACTCGGCTTTCCCATCTTTTGTCACTTACAGACTTTAAAACCAAATTTTTAACATGCTGTGTTAAAACATCCCATCTATAAGGAGAGCTAGAAAGAAAGACATACAGCTCTTGGATTAAACCAAAGTAACTAATAGTTGCATTAGTGAATTTCGAGGCATCGTTAACGACCAAAGTAAGCGTATGGGCAGCACTGGGTACAAAAAATGCTTTAGGGTTAATTTCTAAATTTCTTTCTTGTAGACCGACGTGCTTTCCTTTCATATTTGCGCCGTTATCATACCCCTGACCGCGTAAATCACTTAAGTTTAACCCCAGTTTGGGTAACACTGTTGCAGTAACATTAAAGAATCCTTGGCCAGTGGTATCATGAATTTCAAAAAATCCCAAGAAATGTTCTTCTATTGCAATCTTTCGATCGACAATATTGATGAATCTAATAATAATTGCTATTTGTTCATTACGGCTGGTATCAGGAGTGCTGTCGACAATTATGGAAAAGTATTTAGAACCTATTACATTATTAACAATTGTTTTTGTGAACTTTTGAGCCATTAAAGATATAATTTCGTTTTGAAAAATATTACTGAGGTAATTAGGTGATCGTTTTCCTCTTTTTTTCTAGATTCCTATTCTTCGTAGATGTTCAGACATTACCGCATCAAATTTCGCAACCATTTCTACTGCCTTCAAGAAGTTATCGGTATTACTTTCGTAAAGAGCACTAGAAACTCCTCGAAATGGTAAAGAACAAGTTGCCAAATATTGAATGATGGCAATAAGCCTTTCAATAACGGCGTGCCAGTGTCTCCTTTCCATTTCAAATGGTGTCTGTTGAGTAGCGTCAATGCTTGTTTTATTTTTTAATGAAAGTTTAGTTGACTTCCAAGTTTGAAATTTTTTAAAATCAGATGCTGATTTTTCGTGCTTAGAAATCGTGTCAGAAACATGTTTCCAATCCCTACGGCGGGCGGGCTAATTTGGCGCCCCTGCGGGGTGGCGCCTTCGTGCGGGGCACGAAATGGCCGGCCGCTAGACACGGCCCTGGCTTTAATGGAAGCCGGACACCGGTTGATCTGTAGATTTACTTCGCTGATATTCCTTAGAATCCAAGCCGAAGAACCATATGTTTCGTGTTATAATTAAAGAGGCACGTGAAGTTTTTTGTTTGTATAGATTTATTTTACATTAGCTTATTAAAAATACGTAAAGTTCGTGAATTAAATTGAAGCGCTATTTTTTTGCTTATCGCCTTGAGAACGAGCGAAGAGAGAGTCTTCCAATGGCCGCGTACCTCGTGCGCGGCGTTGCAACTTTGCGTCATCGTTCGGGGAGCATAGGGCAAACAGGGTATGTACTTCATACATTTAATTCACGACAAGATCATTGGTCTTTTTACCAGGACGTATTGACGAATATCGAAGAAACTTGGAATCAGAAAGGTTTTTGAAATAGGTGTAGTCCAAAATTTGTACATTGTGGGGTTTTGGATTTAATCTCGATTCTTTAGTAACCGAAGCGTAATCACTTGGTAAATGTATTTCGCGATGACGTAATTTTCTTTCTATTGTGCTATGAACCGAGTCACCTCACTGAAAAAATAATCGTTCATAATATTAATAAATGCCGTTTATTAAGTGAAAGTTTATTAAATAGATGAATTTATTTCTTACTCCAATGTACACTTGTTGATAGGTTTGTAACGGCTTTCGTTGAACAAACGTATTGACAGGTATTCTATTAATAAATATTTTTACATTGTCCAATGTAAAATATTCAGTAGAGCAACAAATTTTACATGCATTCAATGAATTTTGTAATCAAATATATGAAAAACGTTATCAATTTTTACCAACCATTTTGATGAAAGACATACAGCTCTTGGATTAAACCAAAGTAACTAATAGTTGCATTAGTGAATTTCGAGGCATCGTTAACGACCAAAGTAAGCGTATGGGCAGCACAGGGTACAAAAAATGCTTTAGGGTTAATTTCTAAATTTCTTTCTTGTAGACCGACGTGCTTTCCTTTCATATTTGCGCCGTTATCATACCCTTGACCGCGTAAATCACTTAAGTTTAACCCCAGTTTGGGTAACACTGTTGCAGTAACATTAAAGAATCCTGGCCAGTGGTATCATGAATTTCAAAAA